>JARKIC010000324.1:0-315276 GCA_029378375.1 Mycena olivaceomarginata | reverse complement strand
GTAGCTCTTCCGACGATGATCTCGTTAATGAATATTCTGTGCTTGGCGACGGCGGGGTGTTTAGCGCGGATCTAGTTGGTGTTTGCACGTCAAAAACCCTGTGGAAGTTCTCGCTGCTTCGCTGAGTGTTCTGCTGCGAAACCTGCCTTTTCGTCTCGGCGTCGTCGGTTTGTGCCAGTTGCAGTGAGGATCGTGTGATGACCCGAAAAACGCGCTACGACTTGGGTTTGAATCCCGCTCCAATCACCAGATGAGGTAGGATGGACCGAATCCGCTGTCGCACACCGCTAGGGAATCCAACGTGGATGCGGCCAGATGTGTATATGTGTGTGTATGCGTGCCCGAAACCGCCTGTATGTGCCTCCAAACAATGCCAAACAGCCTCCTGTCCCTCCTTCCGCCTCTTCTCCTCTACCGCAGTGCTAAGGTCTGTCAGCATAGGGTCATGCCAGGAAAAGAGGAACTCGCACCCAGTCACATGACTCTCTTCGTTCCAGTACTGGAAGTGGACCTCGAGCGTGTCCCGCCGCGCGCCAGGCCTGATACTCTGATGCTGTTCGCGAGGCGGTTTCGTGTCGGCCCACCCATGCTCAGGCGCCTCCCTGTCTGTCCAGCCCACGAATGGCGTCAGGTTGAAGGAGAATAGGAGGTTACAACTCTTGATGTGCGCTGGAAGGTGGAATTTGGGGCACCAGGAACCCCACACTGGTGTTTCCTCCCTTCAGCTGCACATGGGGGTCGAAAATGCACATGCGCTCCCAGATATTTTGTACCATTGGCAGGCAATGTCGTAGGATATGAATAACTGTAGTAGGATGCAGCCGGCAAGGCTCATGAAGAATAAATAGTCCATGTTTAAATATCTGGGCACATCCGTCAGTCGTTGGGCTTCGTTCACAATAAAAATGCATACCGTTCCCCCATCTGCAAGTCGCCCACCCATTCGGGTGTTTTCATATTGTGGGGCGCGCAGTCGACCGTCCCAATTCCCGATGATGCCGTCCCAGGACTCCCAAGTGGCTTGTCGACGGCATCGTGGGAGACACAGGTACTTCTCTACCAAAAAAAAGGCGTCAGATTCCATTCGACCACAGCTCATCATGCTCACCTCCTGCTTTTGATCCCAATGCTTCTCGAGGTGTGCCATATACTTTGTAACGTCCCCAAAGAAACCCCTCCCCTCACCAACCCCGGATCTTTCTCCTCACTCAACACGTCCTTGTGCATGAGATGGAAAATTGGTGTTGATTGCCAAGAACAAGGTGTATAGGAATCTAAAATACCTGGTAAGCATGCATCCCATGCGGCTCGCTCACACTTACTGGTGGTGCGCCGGTGCCGTGGCCAACGGCAAGTTGATCCCTGGATGAGGGCAGGCAGGGCACAAGAGTGCGACCTCACCCGCTTCGTCACGTTGATGCGATCCTCACACATATCGTGGCCTCAGCCCAGCGCATTTCAGCAACAGCAGATGCTGCCACTGCCCGTCATCCTCAAGACTCGTTGTATCGATCCTACGCCTCGGTCAGTCTAATTATCATACCAGATACCCACGATGGCTCCAATCCCCGTTTTGTCTGTTTCATGCACCAAGCTGTGGTAGAACTTGTATGGTGAACACTTCGATACAAGTGTCATGTGGGCAAAGCAGCGCAACAATGCGACGGTTGCGGCTGATCCGGATTGGTTCCAGTCGCAGGATACAGCCTCTACGCAACAGCTGCATGGACTTAGCCTTGGTGGTGCCGCAATCGCAATAGTCGAGGCCGACCTCCTCAATCCCTTGTGTCGTGATGACAACGAAATCGTTCCCCGCCGCCGTGGAGGGGTTGGGACACCCTCGCCCACTCAATGGCCCAGCTGGATCCGCACACCCAATGATTTGAGGGTGCACCGCCGGAACTAACCGTTTCCCAACGCTGCTGCGTGCCATCAGCCTTGCATTGGTTCTTTGGGTGGGCTCGACTGACTTCGATCCGATGAAACGGCATGCTTGCATGCAAGCGCTTCACGCAGCTGCCGCAATACAAGCACCCATGCATGCAGTCGCTGCACCGGTATGAGATCTCTGTTGCTTCGCACCCTGGCCCTGCGCACGTCCCCTGGTCGATATAGTCGCCACATCCGTCGTGCCATAACACTTCATCGAGGAAATCCTTGCGATCTAATCGTGCCCATTGCCCATGAGGGTCATCCTGAAGCAATCATCAGAGGAATGATAAAAAAAAAACCCAAGCAAGACTTACAGACTCTCTTAGTTTTTGAGGACCAGTGGTCTGCATTCCAGGCCCAAACTCGGCGTTGAATTCGGTGTACTCTGCCTCCCAGTCGTCAAATGAGAAAGCAGGGGCTGCTGGGACGTCTGGCTTGAGGGTGGACTGTATTTTTTGGCGGGGAGGCGGGGGTGGGGATCGACGACACATGGTCGAGCGTACTCCGCATGAGCCCATGGTGATGGTTTCCACTGGGATGTAGTGGGCGCGTCGCTCCCGTGTACAAGGGAGGTACCCTTCTTGCGAGTCATCGCTGTCACAGCCATCGTCGAGGTCGTCCTCCTCGACGTACTGTGACGAGGGTAGGGCATGCCCAAGGCAGACATGTCATATATGCTTACATAGTATTATTCTGTATAGCTCGGTGGTAGCTAGACCATGTGATATCATCTATCTTTACTCGTAACTTCTATGTTCAACGCAATGGCTAGACACAACGAGCGGCAGCGCTACCCGAAGGCCAACCACCAGGACCCGCTGGATGCCTGAGCATGCGTATAAACTGCTCTATGGTCCCGGTGCTGCAGGGTCCCCTCCAAGGGTGACATGGACCCTAGTTGAAGGATTACAACAACGGCGAGCACCAGAGTTGGCTGCCCCGTGTCTTATTACTCAAATGTACGTGCTCGTATGCTTGAGTCCTCCAGCCTGGCGAGGCCTAAAGGACCCGCATCACACATACAAACCCTTGTGTTTGGCCATTAGGGAGGCAAGGCTTCAAAATCCAGGATACTCACATGTTTTCACGCTCATGCGATTGAGGACCGAAGTTTCAGGCGCAACAAATAGCCGGTAATCTCATGCTATCCCCTCTGATATATCCCTAGTCCCGGTGAAACACTGACTATGGGGCTGGCGGTGAAATAACCACAAAATAAACCTTGTAAATGAATACGCGGTTCGATAATGCGACTACAACAACTCAAACACTATAGTCCTCGTGCAAGTTCGGGGTTCCAATCCAGTATAGATTGTGGCAATTTGAACTTTAGTTCTCTTTAAGACGCAAGACTTTACAGGTCTACAAGTCGTATAGATAAAACTTGCTCGGATCCGGGTCTAGGTGCAATCGCGGATAGACAGACGAGATTTTATGTTCAACGGTTTTGTATGATGGGGTCTAGGGTTTGGAGATAGTTACTCTGATGCGTAATGCAAGTGATTCTTATGAATCCCGATTCCAAATAGTATCCGCGATTGCTAATCCTTGCGAGATTACAACCAAATTGTCAAGTCCAATCTGTTTCCCTTATATTCCACACGTCCGTTCCGTTTATCCAATATGTCCACGCGTCGTTTATAAAGATCCAAATCCAACACAGATAATATTCAAACAGGAAACCAAACGAAACTTGGTATAGCTTCGGGTGTCTCCGAATAAATGACTACTCACCGGTTAAGCGTGAAGTCTAGTAAAACTTCGCATCCAACAGGTGGGGTGAGATTCACTGGTTTCCTCCATAACCATCCACTTAAATACGTTACAGGATTCTAAATATAAACGAGACTGATACAAACGAGCAATAGGGTTCAGGGTATATGGACTAGTGGTATGGCAGCTAGCCGATGAACTCCTGTCAGATATCAAGCGATTAGTAAAATTGAGAGAGATTTATAAGGAACATCAACGAGCCGAGCTTAACAATGAGTCAAGATCTACATCGCTTAGAACGATCGTGATGGGATATGTTGATATGTCAACTTTTAGCTGACCTCCTTGTCAGCACTCTGTTACCCTCCTTGGTAACCATCTGCTCTGAATGGTTCCGCCTCGAACCGCTTTTAAGTGATTGTCTGAAAATCGTGATAGCCACCACTTCTCAGTACCCGAGTCGGTTTCTTAGTCAATTGGTGGATCGACCAAGTCCAGTCCCCTCTTGGCAGTTTCTGGAGACCTCAGATGAGCCCAACAAGATCCTCTGGTTCAGAAGGATGTTCCCTCGTAATATGCCCTTAGTCAGGATGTGCAGTAGCCCCAATCCGTTTCCAGGATTGGTAAGGCACTTTCCGTGATTGCTCCTTAGCGACTCCCACTTCAACCCTTTACCAGGATTGTCGTCTCCAGCGCCTTTCTAATGGTTCGTGACACATTATATCCCTTTTAGCTAACTGCTCAGGTCAGCAATAGCCCTTGTGAGATGACGTCGTAATGTAATTGAAGTACATTATAGTATGTTGCAACTCGAGCAGATTTGAATACATGCCCGGGTGCCCCAATACCAGGTCTGTCACCGGCACTGCAAACAAAAGTCGTAGTTGATAAAGGTACATATAAACAGCAGCACGAGCAACATATGGCTGCAGAAAATTAGAATGTGCTCCCAAGCAAAACAAAAACTCACCTTTGGTCGACTACCACCCACTCGACGGGGGGCCGCAATAGATCATGTCGTAAGAGATCTGGGCAGGTCTGAGTCGTGACCTGCAATTCTGGTAAAGTCGATCCATATTGACGTGTCTGGAGCAATAAGTCGTAGCACACCAGAAGAATTCCAGACGCTTACCTCTTACCATGATCCCTATCTACTGTCCCCGCCTCCAAAAATCCCTGCGCGCGCGACATTTTGGCTTGGTGTAGCTTTGCGTGTTGGTGGTGTGATGCAAGTGATGTAGGTAATGCACCGCCTCTGATCGGGTACTGCATCATTGATCTGCCGCCTTCGGCCACGACCTTATTTTTCACTGGCGACTTCCTTCTTTCTCAGCAGGCCCTTCTCTGCTGCGCCGCAGGTGAGGCAGGCCCATCTCTTTGTCTTTCACCACATGTTCCTCGCCCTCAAAAACGCTCTCGCTTCGCTCGCTAATTTTTTCACTCAATTCTGGGGTCAGGCGCCCGCCATAGAACATGACCGCGACTGGTACCTGAATAGTTGGGGTCTGATCACCCGAGATGTGTGAGTCGGCTATGCGTTCCACTTGACCTCCACTGATAGGCCCTTTTAGAGATCCCCTCTGCATCCACCGTGACAAACCAACTGCCCATGGGCCGACCCCATTTACAGCGCAGAAGTGCTGGGCGAGGCCTTCTTGCACCTCCCTGCCTGCACCCCCTTCAAGAAGGTGTTTTTCTGGCGCACCGAGCAGAGATTCATTAACGACACGATCACCAAGTACGAGACCGTGATGCGCATCAAACAATCTACTATGTGATTGATGGGGACCCAGACATCTACACATCCACGTACATTCTTTTCTGCCTACTTTACTCCTTCCTGACCTACCCACAGCAGTGGTGCCGAACTCACCTGGCGTGTCAGGGCGATCCTGGGCCACACTTTATGCCACCCTCTCTCACACAGATGCCGTGGAGAGGGTGGGTGACTGGGGACGTCTGACCACAAATATTTCAAAACTGCCTACATACGCACCGCTGCTGGTTTTTCAAGAACACTTGTACTCGCTCTAGCGCCCACCTATCCGCTCGTCAAATGTATTGCACCTACTACTTCTACTGTAAACTGCATATGTCCTCTATCCCTTCCTATTTGCGTACCGTACTGTACTGTACCCAAAATGTAAATAACCTACCGCCACCGCTATCGGAATCAAAGGCTTCGTGCCTACCATTTCTTGACTTAGGGAGGCCGAAAGCCTTCGGACATTTCCGGCGGAATTGATTGCCAGTCATCAATCAAATTTGATGACATTGACACATATTCATATCCACTACTCGTCGGACCGTCACTCCTTGTCGCAACATGGCACGGATCAGGTGTGTTAGGCGGTTATTGTTGACATCTTCAGCACTCATTCAGCTGACAGCGCACTGCACAAATCCACCGGTGGCCAGTGTTCTTCCAGTTTCCACCACAATGCATCCATTTTGAATGTGATTCTCATACAGGAAAAGCCCCGCGTGTTCAGGCTAATGCCATGAGGCCCAGCAACCTCAGAGACATGATTGCCAAACAGGAAAACCCTTGCGTATTAAGGCTAATGCTATGAGGCCCAGCAACCTCATCATTCCCGACCCTAAACGTCACCCGCTCCCGCTCTGCCAGCAAAGTCCGCACAGGCTTGCTTATCCCCAAAGCGCCTTTCCAGCGTCTGGTGCGAGAAGTGGTGCAGACCCATAAGTTGCAACAGGTGCGTTTTTGCCATGTAGCCCAGCACACAAGCCGTTGTCCAACGTTGACTTGTAGGTTTTACGGTTCCAGTCCACAGCACTTCAAGTGCTCCAAGAGGCGGCCGAGACAGTGAGTGGTTCTGTTCCCCACCCTAATCTTCCTCTTTATAAAATTACGCTGTCCGAAGCCTTTAAACTCCGCCGGCAATCTCCTTTACGTTGATGTCTGCTGTTAGCCAAGCGGGGGAGAGCGGCCTGGCGAAGCCGGCCCGCGAACCACTTGTACTCTTACTGATCGTTCATAGCTTCTGGTTCGACTGTTCGAGGATGCTTCTGCGCGGCTCGTCACGGAAAACGTAAAACTATGTACGTACAGTGCTACTTGGTGTCACCAAACTGACCTTTATTACAGTCAACTCACAGATATGGCGCCGGTTGCTTCACCTTCGGGGGGGGTGTCTTTGAGCAGGAACAATTCGTCTACTTCAAAACGTACCCTACAAACACTCGTTGCGATAGACATCAAAAAAACCTGGATTTTACGGGTGCTCAATAATGAGGAACATGAATAAAAAAATGAGGGGAACATCGAAGTATGCACAATAATGACTGAAAGTACAACTAGCACTGTGCGGCCGGGAAGCTCAAACCCTCCCACCCAAATGCGATCTGGCTCTGGTCCCAGCCCGGATAGACCTGCTCAATGGCTGCAGCTTCCTCCACGTCCAACTGGGGCCACCGAGTCACCACCTTTTTTTTTTTTTTCCTGTAACTTTGCCCTCGCCGCATGCGGCACACTGGGCATACTTCTACACACATGTTATCTACGGGTCTCGGGAGGGGTTATAGTAATGTACGTAGTGTCCGCGAAATCATATCCGGATGCCAAATCTATGACAACAGATGGAAGTGCTTTTGCGCAAGTAGGAGAGTGGGTCGGGACCTGGATGGAATCAAATAAGGTAAGTGGTTGCAAGCCTAGAGTAAGTGGGTATAGGGAGTCACCACTTGGCCACACCCATCGCATCCCCACTGCGTCTCCAGAAGGAGGTGTACGCACACGAGACAGGTGCTGTGGCTGCAGGATAATCTCGTAGAAAATCGGTGAGGTGATGGGAACAAGTAGGAAGCAAGCTACTTGACGGGGTGGGATTTGGCATTGAGGCAGAGCGGCAGGTATGCTCCAACTGGGGCAACAATATGTCACCAGGGCGGGCATCGTCAAGGTACAGGTCGTCCTCCTCGAGGGGTTCTTGACGCACGGTGTGCTTCCCACGGCGATGCACGATTTGAAGGGTTGGGGGCGGCGGTGGGTGCGCAATGTCGCCAGGTCTCGTAATTCGCATGGTCCTGGGCCTCCTTCTGCTCGCGCCGCAAGATGGCGTGGGCCTTTTTCGCGCTCAGATCGGCTGTGAGCAATGAGCTCGTCCAGGCGAGAGATCTGCAAGATCATGTGGTGATGTCCAGCGGCTCGTGTTAATTCTTCGCGCTGTTGAAGAGCACGCTGTACGTGTGCACATCATTCCTGGTCGGTGTGAAATCCAGGAACATCGCCTAAGATCTCGGACGGGAAACTGCTGAAAACGAGCAGCCCTGTACGAACCTCAGCCTCTGTCGCACAGGTCAGTGGAGAGATGTCGACGCGTCCATTCTGCTCTGCTTACTAGGCGAGAACAGTCTCTTCTTGAGGGGGAGGGAATCCATGGCGGGAGGCAGGCCATGCATTACATCAGAGATAACTGCGTTGTACGCATGCATCCCAGCTCAAGACTCGGCTATCCGAATGGCGTGCCCTGAAGATCGACCGGCCTCACTTGGCCATACCCAACTCATACGCGCTCGATGTCTTCGCCATCCGTCCCCTGGCCGTGCCCACTTCCCTCCTTGGCACGTCTGCTGGTGGGCGACTTTGTTCCAGATCAAACGCATCCCTTCGCTATTGAGGATTGAGACGATGTTGATGTCGTAGTCTCGAATCATCCGGATTTCACTGGCACGTGATTGTTTGTTGGCACAGTAATATCCTTAGAAAGGGTCCCACTCATCTGTGGGAAGCCAATGCGTCAGGCTTGCGAGTTTCTGCGGTCAACGAAGTGTCGGGTGGTTCACTCATTGCTTCAGGCAGATAAAAGGAGTAAGACGAATGGATTGGTATAAGACAAACGAACACGATCACCAGCTGAATACCTCCTTGCAATCTGCATCCAACTCATCAGCCTTCGACAATGATCCCAGCGCATATTCAGCCCGCGTGCCCAGCTCCCCCATCTACCTCTGCCTTGCGTGCCACCCCTCCCTTCTGAGCCAGCAAAGATGGACAGTCTGGTGCCCATACGCGGCCCATCGAAAGAGGGCGCCAGCGGCATACTGAGTCATAGAGTAGCGGGTCTCGTTGCCGAGTGATCGGGGTTTTGCCGTGGTGGCACGCACTGGATAAAAGGAGGACGGAGGCGCCCGATGGGAACTCACACACCACTTTGAGATGTTCGATATAGATGTGCCCGCTGAGCTTGTGATTGAATTTCCCAGCTGAGGTCACAGCGCACATCCCATAAGCATAGTTGAGCATGTCCAGATGCTCCAGGGTGACGACGTCGGGGCCCAGGTTGAAGGTGGCCGTGGGGAAAATCGAGTTGGGAAAGAGCTGGGTGAGCTCGGGCTGGTGCTTAAAGATGCTCTGCATCGTCGACTTGTAGTGCCGGTACAGCTTGGGCAGGTAGCGCGCCAAACCACCTGGTCAAAATCAGCCCAATGCATGTGAATATGGTGGGGACGTCACCCACTGGATTGGAATCCGGCGATCCAGCGGATGGCAGGGTGGTCCGTGATCAACTCCAATAACCGCCACAAGGTTGCCAGGCTTCTGGCAAGATTAAGGCGTAGATTAATGATGTACGGTACACTTGACAGAAGCAAACCTTCTGCCCTGGGCCTTTCGTCAGGCCGCCCTTGAGCACGTAGAAGTCGCCGCGACGGTGGCGGCATTCTTGGCGTTTGAAGACTCCCTGCTTGACTCCGCGCACCTGCACCCCATCCATTGCCCGTGCCATTTCAGCAATCACGTCGTCCCAATCGTCTCCTTCGGGTCGGCCCAGAAGCACCGCGACGATGCGCCCATCCACATCAAGTATCAGCTTAGGGTCCCTGTGCATGTAGTTAGATGAAGGGCTGGGGAGGTAGACAAAGCCAAAGACATACCTGCCATCCCGTAGGCTTCGCAGCTGCTGCCGCGTCAGCCTGGCCTTCTTTGAGGTGCAGGGGCCCCGTCCAGTTCCCAGTGGATGAAGAGGGGAGGTCGCGTTGATTGATGTGCTCAGAACCTATATAAGAAACACAAAAATAACCCCCACTTGACTCGAGAGCGGCACAGAAACAGTCCAGAGACTGTTCCAACAACCAACAAACAAATCAAACGGCAATATATGCACGTTTCCCAAAGATCCCGACGAGTTACAGCCCCTAGTACAGGCCTTGTAAAGGTTGTAGGGAGAGGTTTCGTATCTCAAAGAGATAATAGAGCAAAACTGCGTAGAACACGTTTCTAGACACAGCGGAAACGTTGTTTCCAAACAAGATAGATTTATAGCTTCGCAGCGTGTACGTGTGTGTGTCCAAGCGACAGAGAAACAAGTTTAAAGTAGTCCCGTAGACTCAAGTAAGGCCCCTAGTTTATAGGCCAAGAACGTTCACAGAGCTTTCCCTAAAGAGGTACTTTCTGAGCAACGCCAGCAGTCACGTTTCCAAAGTTTTCCCTTTGACGGTACTTTCTGAAACCCGCTCCGCAAACAACAACAATAATGTTTCTTTTAACAGAGTCCCAGATCCAACAGATTCTCAGAGTTCAGACAGTTTCCAGGCAAAGCCCAAGTGCGTTTCCAGAATATATATGATTCAGAAACAATTAAGATTTCGGCTAATAGTGCTACTCTATAAGAGTGCATTTGCCGAGGATCCCAGATCAACCCAATGCGCAAGCGTATAGCCTACTAGTTCGGGGGGAAGATGCTGTGTCCATCGTAGAAACGCCCTCGGATACTTATACAACCGCCAAGACACTGTTACAAAGCCCAAAACACAATCCCAATGAGTCAAAAGTCCGTTTTATCCGTCTCTTTAACCATGTTTCCGTGGGTTGTTCTTCCGAGCATCGCCTCCCATTGGTTTCCAAATGTGAGCACGCCATGTTCCCTTGCCAATTACGAGCAGGAAACCCGTCAGCAGCACCCCTGTATTATTCAGAGGGTGTGTCGATCACCGATAGATCGGCACTGCATCTCGTTCGACCTGTTTCTGCTTCAACTCAAGTTTCCCCTTGGTTCCAAGTACGGAACTTGATAGTACTCCTTTGTAGGTCTCGGTAGATACCCGTTTCTCTAGGGTTTCCCAGAAAGGGTTCTTGAGAAAGAACCTTAGAACACCTTTAGAGTTGTGACCGGATCCACAGAATAGCCGACCACCTGTTTCGGTGTATCCGCATCCGATGGAAACCGGCAACTCTGGCAACCGAAACACTCGTGACCGAACGCGTCTCTCTAGCATCTCAACACAACACAACACATTGCCAACTCCCGTTCCTTTGACCCGTTTCCGTTGTTTAAGTGAATGTTGGAAACAAGTCAAAAGAAGTCCCTTGACTTATTATCTGGCTGCACGTTTCCCTTACAGTTTTCAGGGCGAGACTAGCCAATGAACATTCTAATTCCTTAGAACGTCCACCCGTTTCTCTGTGGTTCGCCCAACAGCTACCAGGAACCAGTACTGTTGCATAGAAACAACAGTTTCAGCAATGAGCACGATCAGAAACACGCAAAATTACGTGTATCTAACCATGGCCCAATTACTGGCTTATCAGCGTGCAGCGTGACACATGGTCCGATGTGCTTCCTCCTGGCAATAGTCTTGAGAGTGACGAAGTTTGGGAATGGGCCCGAAACCGGCAGCCTTTGCCTGGGCTACCCAGTGACGCTGCCTTCGCGCTTTCTTGCCTGCAGCCTGTCGCTCTTTCTGGCGGGAGACAGTGGCAGTAGGGACATCGATGGGGAAGGGGCGTTGGGAGGAGAGCTCACGGTGGGAGGGAGGCTGGGCGGGTGAGTCGGATGAGGGTGAAGGCAAGCGTGACCAGGACGGACTCTGGTGGCAGATTGGATAAGGGCAAAGGTGAGTGTGACCAGGTCAGTGGCAATGGGGTCAGTGGGCACGAAATAGGAGTGGGTGGGCGCGAAAGGACGGGGTCTTCGTCCTCCCATCCATCGCTCTTCTTCCCCCTCCACGGCGTCGCGTACAGTGGCACGCTGTTCAGCCGCGTCCATGATGTCACGAAGATATGGCGCCAGGGAGACGTGAGCACGGACAATTTGGACGTGCGGCGCCGTGACGGAAGGATCTGCGTGGCGTTCATCGAGCTCCCAGGCAGACCATTGAGCTCCGCTCCGCAATCCAACGCACCATGAAGGGTGTACTGCAGGAATAAGTCAGTCAAAAGTTTACATGTGCCACCAAAAAAAGGAAATGGGAGACGCGACCAACACGTCGCCAGCGAGCTCGTTTCAACGTAGGGCCATTGGTCTGTCCCAGTGTAGCACGTTCAGGCTGACAATCGTGCCAGGGCAGGTGTGTCACTGAGGAGGATGTCACCCAAAAAAGAAAATACACGTACCAGAATCAAGCAGACCAAGCTGAGGATGCAGAGAGAATATGCGAGCTGGAAGACTGTCCTGCAGGACGTGATGGAGCCAAAGAGCCAAGGAGGAAGGAGGTACAGACCCGGTGCGACCGGCGTACCAGCAGGGAGCTCCGTACAGGCGCGGTGGCTGTGTTCGACTTACCCAAAAAAGAAATACATGTGCCTTCCCTTCCCACATATGGATGAGGAACATTCTACATTCCCTTCCCCCGCACGTCTGCGCCACTCATCCACATTTGTGAATTGACCCATCTACTTGGACGAACAAATTGTTTTGACCAGTGGTCAGTTTGGGGTGGAATGCGAAAATTTTGATGAGGATTGCAATGTTCCGAAAGTTTCTAGGGTGTCTGTGAACCGTTTTCGATTTCATAGAGATTTTCATCGAGAGGAAGGAGAGCCGACGAATAGCTGTTGAGGTTATTTGTGAGTCTTCATAAATAGTGAGGATCCTAATGACCGCAACTTTTCCAACGACAGAGTGGTCCGTTTGGTGAGTTGAGACCTTTTTCTGAATGGGGGAGCGCAGCCAAATCATCCTCGGTCTGGACTTGGGAAGTGGGATCTAAGGGAGCGAGAAACACTTCAGATGCCAATGGCATTATCACTGACAGAGACCAGGTGTGTTCCTATTACCTCTTGCCTTCCCCAAAAAATCAGGATGAAACTCGAACAAGGGAGATCAGGAGAATTTTTTTAGACATGCCTGGTTGAGAAACGTGATGGTATCCAGATATCACTTCGTCCCGGTGCGCTTTTAATCTTTTTGAAGCAAAATTCGGGTGTGGATAACCGAATCACAAATAATGGGTGTGTTCTTCCCAAGTTCTGTGTCCAGTGAACACTATGGTGAGCGCAGAATGTCGCTGACGTCAGTGACCCTCAAACAGCAGGAGATTTTGGCCAGGGACTTGAGGTTTACGTCCTCTCGTATGTTTGCGTTGAAAGTTGAGTTTCGGTAAGTTTCAGACTCAAAGGTGAAGCAGGAGGGTCAAGAACAAATTCAGAAGGTGGGTGGCGGTTTGATCAGGCAAGTAGCCGGTGCTATATCAGATCTTTCCGCTTCTTACCATGACCACCCACTCAGAACATCTCTAGACATTTGGCTGGGAATTTTTCAAGATTAATTCTCCGGTACGTTTGCATGGAAGGCAGATATGTGCGAAGTCTCTGACTCAAATGTGTGGCAGGGAGGCCAGGAAGAATTGTCGAAAGTTGGGGAGGTGTAGCTGTACCTTTATTGCAATGTACCCAGCCATGGCAGGGGGGTACATTGGATTAAAGGCACTGCTTGGCTGGTCAGCCAGGGTGTACCTTTAATGCAATGTACCTGGGCAGCCAATGAAATAAAGCAAATTAAAGCAAAATGATGCTGGCTCTGGGAATTGAACCCCAGACCTCCAGACACCACTACTATTTTTGGCCATCTCTTATTTCCACTAGACTATCAGACCATTGAGAAGGATTGAATTTTGATGACCACATATAGCAGCCTTGCTTTCTTATCTGACACTGCTAATACCCAGACCTAGGGCAGGCAAGCTGCCCTAGGTCTTTGAAGTTGTTTCTACATGCTTATTCTGTGTTTTTTTTTGTATTTGAAAATCCTTCAACATTTTTTTTCAATATCCCTGGGGCCTAACACTAAGCAACCCTAACCTCTAACCCTAACCTCTAACCCCTAACTCAAACCTCTAACCCAGACACTAATCCTAAACACTAACCCCGCCCTAGTAGGGCTGAATAGGTCAGCACATACTAATTATGTGTTTGGGACCACATAGTATATACCCATCAATTTTATCTATGTTATCTCTTCCTTAGAGCCTGTTCGGATCCCAAAATCCATAATCCGGATTATGGATTATGTTTCCTTATATAGTAGGCATGGGAATAAGTCATTGATTTGAAGGATATGATGTGATCGAGCGTGACGGTCAAGATTTGATTACGACACGACATGCCATGCCCCCGCCGCCGCTAGCGCTGCGCTCCCTACAGCTACGTGTAATTCTTGCTGCCGGCTACTTCTGGCACATGCTCCACCTCGCTGCTATGATCTATGCCATACCTATGTACTGGAAACAGCCACACCATACATCAGCTTTGACCGGACAAGCTTGGGTCAAGGAAGTTATCGTAGGACATCCCGAGAGGATTCGAATCAACTTTGGAATGAGACTGCATGTATTTCTCATGCTCCTGGCCAAGCTTCGTGGTCTATCAGGATTAACAGATTCGAAATATGTCAGCCTCGAAGAATAGGTCGCTATTTTCCTCTACATCTGTGTAACGGGAATGTCAACTCAGCTTGTTGGAGAGAGATTTCAACGGTCCATTGAGACAATCTCAAAGTTATTCTTCTTTCATATTTTATTCTTGCCCCTACTCACAGTATACTAGATATTTCCGACACGTGTTTATTGCACTTTCATCCCCTCCGTTCTATACATACTATGTCCGTCTCCCTTCCGACAGTGACCCCACACCCCAGACCATTGTTTCCTCCCCGAAATTCTTCCCTTTTTTCGAGGGTGCAATGGGCTCCATGGATGGGACACACATAGATTCTTCTCCACCAGCAGCAGACCGACAAGCATCGAGAAACCGCAAAGGTGGTGTCTCCATGAATTGTCTGGCCTGCTGCTCGCAGGACATGCTCTTTCTGTATATGCTTAGCGGTTGGGAAGGATCCACAGCAGACGCCACACTATTCCTTGATGCCCGCCTCAATGATCTTGCTGTGCCTGAGGGCAAATACTATCTCGCCGATGCCGGCTTTGGTAGCTGTGATGCTGCACTTGTTCCGTGTCGAGGTGAACGATACCATCTCACTGAATGGGGTCGGGCCGATGTCAGGTACTTACCCGTTCCAACTCTTTACAATAGCACACACTAATTATTTGCAGGCCAGCGAATTCTCGAGAGCTTTTCAATCTTCGCCATGCTCAACTGCGCAATGTAGTTGAGCGCATCTTTGGAGTTATCAAAAGCAGATGGCAAATATTGTCACGAACCCCGGAGTACGACATGGATATTCAAGCTCGCATCCCCTCTGCACTTGCAGCTCTCCACAACTTCATTCTCAAACCGACAGTATTGAATGGAAGGAGGTTCTTGCAGCAGATGTTGCAGATCCAAATCCGGGAGCACGCACTGACACTGAAGACAGCAACTTTGGTGACCTTGCCCATGGCGTGACTACTGCACAGGAAAAGCAGCGGTCAGAGGCTAGGCGGGATGGGATAGCAGAGAGGATGTGGCAGAGTTATCAAGATTATTTGCAGGCACACGGAATGGCATAAGGGGAGGATCATTACGAATTTTACGATGAATTTACAATGCTACGAATTTTACGAAGCAGATAACATCTAGAACATTGTGCTAAGAGGCCCCGATGAATACTTGTGATGGAATACATGGACGTCCACCTTGCGCAACTCATTGATAATCCACGGGATCCGCATGCCCTCAGTGAGAAGCACGGGGTACACGTCCGCCAACCTCTGGTTCTCTGTGAGAATCTGGATAAGTGCGAGTCGCTCCTCAGGTGACATCCAGTCCCCCCGCTGTGCAAGTACAACTGCCGAGACACGGTGTTGAGGGCTTGTCTGGAAAGTCGGCATTGAGGGACCAGCAACCGGCGCGACTGGGACTGGTGTGGCGGCAGGAGCAGACCCCGCACCATCAGCAAAAAGATTTCCCATTTTGCCAAAGATGACATTGAAGTCAGATGCGGCATTTGCAAGATCCTGGATCGCCGCTTGGCCGCCGCTGAGACGCGACCTCTTGTGGGCAGCAGGCTGTGCAGCTACACGCTTCCGAGGGTTCGTTGGCACGGGTGAGGAGGACTGTTTGATGCGATGTATTAGCAAAATTGATAGACAGCAGGATGAGACAGACATACCGCAAAGTCATTGTCATTCTCGTCATCGTCGTCGTTTCCCCTGGTACCTGTTTCCCCTTCGCCTCCTGCAGCGCCATCTCCCTTGTGGGCATCCCCAAACTCCCGCTCCATGAGATCTGGATCCCAGTCAGGCGACGAGGACCGTGTCAGTTCCATTACAACTGCCGTCCCTCGAAAAGCGTGGGTTCCCTTGGCCTTCTCAGGCATAAGGGGAATCAAGCTTTCGTAGTGGGACCAGCCCTTGTTACGGAACCGCTTGCCGTCAGGATTTTTTGCGACCCAGTCGTCCCAGGTGTCCTTGGTGGAGGGATCAATGTCGGCACCCTTTTCGTCACTCCATTTCCAGCCGGAGATTCCCATGATGATTTCGACGAGCGCCTGGAGTTTTCGAAGCTAAAATACTGTCTTAGATCACAAATATAGACAAGGGATGATGACGCGCACATTGCTATATTTTTGCTGGCAGGATTTGGCAGTTTTCGGTCCACCCTTTGTACGGGTCAATTCCAGGTGATCTGCAACAGCACGGAATGTCTTCATAGTGAAGCATTTGTTATCCCCTGCCTCAGCAATGTGTTGGGCAAGGTATTGAATTAAATTGCTCTCATCCTCGAAGAGCCAGGAGGCGTCGCCAGTGGTGGGAAGTCCCGGCTTCAAATTAGGCAGGTTGTGCCACAGCCGCACGCGACTTTTAAAGCCGCCTGCGGAGTTGTGCTCTTTTGCTCCCCAGCATCGCTACAATTCACCCCTTTATTAAAATTACGTGTGTCTGTCTGTCTGAAGCCATTTTAAACTCCGCTTTTAATCTATCATTCCGGCAGAAGTGGGAGCCGGCGCGAAGCGCCGGCGAGCGCTTGTACTAAATAACATTCCCCAGACCACCAGAGCAAAAAGCAAAAAAGCCGCATGCGACGAGTTTGCGCACAAAACAAGCCGCATGCGGCTTTGCGCAACCTGCCTATTGGCCGGAAGCCCGGACTTGTCGGCATTGTTGGCGCTTGACGGCATCGTAGGAAGCGCGCGCGGGAGCCTAGAGAGACAGCGCCAGAGACAGGAATTAAAAAAAGACGACACCTCAAGTCACAGTGTGTCACTCTCGGTGATCTCCCAAATCCGTCATGTATCAATGACTTATTCCCATGCCTACTATATAAGGAAACATAATCCATAATCCGGATTATGGATTTTGGGATCCGAACAGGCTCTTAGTCTAGTGGTTATGATGTTACCTTCCTTCGGATTTGATGCTTAGGTAATCTGGTTGCTTTTGGTTCAAACCTCGGGACTAGCACTTCTTTTATTTAAATAGCCCAGGGTACATTGGATTAAAGGCACATCACGGCTGCCCAGCCAAGATGTGCCTTTAATCCAATGTACCCCCCTGCCATGGCTGGGTATATTGCAATGTAGTTACAACCACTGGTGGTAGGGAAGCCGGAAAGAACACCGGAAGGTGAGAGAAAGTCCGCAGAGAGTAATGATACATTGAGGTCAACATAAAAGGCATTAGGGGAAAGAGTGGATGTGTTGAGAGTAACCTCGGGAAGCACCTCAGAGTCAACACGACTCAGACCAGGTGCAGAGGTATCCGAGCCGCTGCCTATTTTTTTGACTCGGAAGAAGATGCATCAGCGGCGGGAGTAGCGGAATTGGAAACATTTCCGGCCTTCCCTTGAGCATTAGCCAGATGTTTCTTGCAGTCAGCCATTTTATGGCCCGCACCGCCGCAGAACATGCAGAGGTTGTTCTTCATGTGTTGCTCACACTCCTCTGGCTTGAGTTTGCCAGAAGAGTCAAGCTTGGCAGCGTACGGCTTCGCCTGCTTAGACCCGGAGGCCTGAGCCATGTTACCGTTTGCCAGAGTGTTGGCCGGTGAATTGGTCTTGGGTGGAGAGTTGGATTTTCCACCACCCTTGCCTTTACCCTTGGACTTGCGACTAACAGCTCCCAAAGCCGGAGCACCGGAAGTATTGCCAGAAGATTTTCCGGCTGGAGGCGGATTCAAAGCATCACGTTCAACTGCACACTCTGAGTTACAGCGATGATATTGCTGATCAAGCTGCGAGGCGAGGGCTTTCAGTCCGGCAAGCGAGGCCGGAAGCGGATTCTGCACCATGGTGTCCTTGATACAGCTCAGAAGGCCGCGGCAAAACACCCGGAAAAGGGCAGCCTCGTTATACCTCGTCATAACCGCATGGGTGTCGAATTCAAGCTGTTAGGTAGCCAGCCGATCTCCAGGCTTCATGGAGAGAGACTCCAATGAAATCTGCGCATCTCCAAAGGGATCATGTGGGCCAAAGTTGGTTGCAAGCTCCTGAACAAAGAGCTCCCAGTTGCCATCCCAAAGTGGGATGGGAACTTGTCTGCCAGCGAAGATGTTGGGCTGGAACCACTGCTGAGCCGTACCACAAAGATACAACTGGACGTAGAAGATCTTCTCATCATCGGTCGGAAAATCTTGTGGACGTCCCGCGATGTGCAGATAGATCTGCAATATGAAAGTGGCGAACTTTGACAGATCAGAACCATCAAAAGTGTCCGGAGCTCGAGAAGAAGTACGAGTGGAGCGAGGTGGTGCAACCAAATTCTGAGCAAGGAGAGCCATAGCTTGGGCCATTTGCTGAACGGCAATATCAAGCTGAGGGTTATGTGGTGCCGGAATATGAAGTGTTGGGCCCAGAGGGCCTTGGGGACTGGGAGGACCTGGAGGACCTGGAGGCGGAGCCAGACTAGATGGTCCGCCACCACCACTGCCACCACCTCCACCACCACCAGGTCCTGGATTCAGTGCCGGAGCACCAGAGCCGGAGGGCATTCCAGTGGAAATGGATGGATGAGGCGAAGGTGCACCGCCAGAAAGCGGGCCACCGCCTCCTCCACCACTGCCGGAATCATCACCACCATCACCACCGGGAGAGCCGGAAGGTCCAGGAGGTGGAGGCAGAAAAGAACCAGTGGGTAAGAAGGTGAATTGTGGGGCAAATGGGTCTGGGTCCGAGCTCTACCTTTTCCTTTGTCAACAGCTACATCTGGAGGAGCAGTAGTTGGACGAGGCCCAGTGTAGGCTGGAATCGGTGCCGGAACGTCAGCCGGAAGAGCAGCTGGAGCTGGTTGATAGTCGAGAGGCTCTGTAGGATCATAAGTCTCAGTGACTTCTTCAATGATTGCTGTAGTGGGGCTGGAACGATGGGCGACGACAAGCAGAAGTTGGTGTATGCATGCTGCTTCCTCCTGATTGACGATCATACTCTCGAAAATCCGTCAGCTGAGGATATGCCTGACTGGGATAATGGGAACTGGTCGGGGAAAAGCTATCTTGCCGGGGACGGAGTGCAGCACCATGCACTTCCGGAGCGAGAGGTGGGCAAGACCACATTGTCAGAGCATTAGGCCGCAAGGGCCATGATTCCTCAAAATGAGGCTGCACACGAGAGCGAAGATCCTGAGGGGAAGAGATGATGCCAGAAGCAGTGCCGTAGGAGAGCTGTCCCGGAACCACGATCAGGACAATCACGCTGAACTGGCGTGACTGACGACGATCCTGAACGTCGGGGGTATTTGCGAGGTGGCTGAAAGACATTGAGCCAAATTAGGTTGAGTTGAAAATACTGTTATATCTGTGTCGTAAAAAGGCCGGAAGACGGAAAAGGCCGGAAGTGATACCACGTAGGTGAGCGGGTATACCAACTAACTTGGCTCGACAACGAAGGAAGCAGAAGTCAGACCACGGAGCAATGCAGAGGCAAAGCACATTAATTTTCAACTGAAGATACAGTAGAACATAATACGTATTTATACTAAATACGGAGATAGTTCTAATGCGGAAAGAAGTATGTTAAAGACAATAAGAACAATAAGAGGGAAGAATAGTTGCATAGGTCATATGTTTGATTTGGGGAACACTCAGAGAACCTTCATTGCGAAAACACCAAAAGGCGTGCATCCACGGAACGAGCCGGATGCAACAGCATGTTTAGACGGACACGAGCCGGAGTGCGGGTCATGTCCAGAATAGATGGACAAGTCGGAGCCGAGGCTCCGGAACGAATAGACGGAAAATAGACAGAGGCGTGCCGGTGAGTTGCTGGAGAGTGCATGGTCGTAAAACATGGCCCAGGATATTCCATCCCTTTGCTGATTACACTCCTATCCAAGCCACTTCTGTGCCTTCGGAAAGTGTATCCTCATCAGCTAAGACTGATACTAAACACAACCGTACCAATTCTGTGCTGATAGAAGCCCTTCAGATGCTCAAGTTCAACTTCAAGAGAGCCAGGCTCAACTTTATGTTTGAATGGCAGTCACCTGCAGTTCTGGATGATGAGGAAGACTGGCTTCGCATATTGGCATCTGCTGCTGATGAACAGGTAGATGTTATTTGGCGGTGACAGACCTGGTATTGGGGCACCCGGGCATTTATTCACATCTGCTCGAGTTGCAACATACTATAATGTACTTCATTACATTATGACGTCATCTCACGAGGGCTATTGCTGGCCTGAGCAGTTAACTAAAAGGGATATAATGTGTCTCGAACCATTAGAAAGGCGCTGGACAACAATCCTGGTAAAGGGTTGAAGTGGGAAGTCGCTAATGGAGCAATCACGGAAAGTGCCTGTAAGGGATCGTACACTTACTTTATTTACTCTTTACCTACAAGTCACATGTATTTCGGTCACCTGATCTTATCTATCTTTTATCACAAACCACCACACCACATCGCTCAAAGCGCCTTTCCAGCCCTCTCTGAGGCACTGATAGAGGCACGAGCTCTGGTATCGCCTAGCCTGGCACACACACTAGGCACTAGGCGACTATAACACTACACGATTCCCCTTTTCTACGCTACACTTACGTCCTTATCACGACAGGTCATTTCGGCCTATAGTCTGCTCAGTTCTCTGGATATCCGGAGTTCGAAGGAGTCTACTGCACGGGGGCACGGAATATCCGGCCCTTGGTAGTCTCTTGAAGAGTATAGACAGTAGTCTACCACTCAATAACGCTCGATCCCCCGCCACGGCAGGCGTACGATGTTTCTCCGGTTGTGAGCGCTCCTCGAGCCTTACAAAGTGGACGAATCCGGAACGTCGTCCTCTCCTGGCTGGATCACCTTGGATCGAGCTTTATAATGCCCCAAACCACTATGGACTGGATCTGGTCCGAATATACCACATCACCCGATCTCGCGGCGGGCATGCAATCCCTTAATCAAACGTGCTCCGCGCTCACCAAGCACGTTCTCCTCCCCTCACACATTGTCCTGTCCGGCGGCGGCTTCACGCTGCTGCCCGAGCTCGCTGAAATCCTCACGGATGTCATTCACCCACTCGGACAATTACTCAATCTTGCCATGCAAGCCTCTGAACTCCCCAGCATTCAGCCTTTTGTCATACCGAATTACAGATCTTAACCTGTACTACGGGGTTGGAAATCGCTACTCAAAATCAGATCGTATGGAGTTGGATACATCTCGTCGACAAGGTGTACATTGCTATGGTCGACTTGAAACGTCTCTGCTCTGGTCGTCCTATCCACGTCCTGGGTCGCAAACACCCTTCCACAATGCCCCAGATTCTCGCAGCACTCCCGTCCACGCTCCGCGGTAAACTCCCGGTCACTTTCCTCCACTCCTACGGCATCACGGCACCAGCCGTTGTGGCTCCTACTGTCAAGTCTGTTAGTCTGGCAATGATGGATGTAGTACTGGGGGACGTACCTCGCATTTCCTCTTCGTGGACGGTCGCCGCATCCGACGCGCCTCCGTCCAGCACCCAGGACAGAAGTAACGAACGGCTATGCACCAGCGCAAAGCCTCAACGGGGGCAAGATTGTGCGCGATCGCCCCCGCGAGTGGCTGGCCTCAACTCCGTGTCCCAGCGAACTGCAGCCATCGTTCGCAAGAAGACGTTGGAAGACGAGGACGTTGTGGACCACGGCAATGACTTGGATGCTTCGCATATTGGACAATTCGCTCTGGAACCCGAGCTTTTTGTTAGGATAGACAAGACGGTAACAGAGATGCAGTCAATGCTCACCCGCGCATCGTCCATCGCCGGCAGGAACTCTTCCTTCCTCATCGACCCGAACCGCGTCATGATGAGCACGCTCCGAGGCACAGCTAACCTCCTAGCGCTGCACATCATGTGGGATGGGCTCATCGAACGGATGCTTATCGCGCAAGACATCCTTGAGCGGTACCGCTTGGGTAGTGACTCGAGTGACCCTGTGCGCCAAGCGTGCGACGCGGCGGCACTCCGGCAACGGCAAGCTTTTGACAAGGAACTCGCTCTACGCGAACGTCGAGCAGCGGAGGCACGGTTGTGCCGCGAGCGTCCCGAAGCCACGCAAGCAGTAGCCATCGCGGTCTCACCTCCGGAGAGATCCCAGCTACCGCCTGCTGCGAGCGCACCCATCGCCGTGAAGCCGTCTCAAGCATCGGGACGTACGCCTACGCCCGCGGCGCCTGCCGCGGTACCAGTCACGGTGAAGGATCTCGCGCCTACGCTCATACTCGCGCTTTCTACCCAACCTACTGCAAAGGTCATCAGCACATGGCACACCCAAGCTTCCGGACACGCACCTGCTCCAACAACACCAGCCTCTGGAACCCCCCTCTCCTCCAGCTTCCTGTGGAAACACCCGCGCAGAGCACTCGAGACGCCAGGGAGAGCGTGGAGTTAGCGCTCAAGTCTCTGCGCCGGCAGTCATTCGACAAGGGCCAATGCCGGAGACTGCGTCGCCCATGGCCCCGATGGACATCGCGGATGCGGATATCTGCACCTCGCACGCAGTCGAGGTGGAACTGGATGGCCCGGTGATTCAGTTCAAGTCTCGTCCCTGAGACGACTCTACCCGATCAGCGTACGCGCCGGCGGACGCGGCCCCGAAGTCGCCGCCTGCGCCCACGGTTGCGGCGAAGGAGATCTCCGCAATCCCCTGCGGCTAACAGTGGGGTGAATTTGCAAGCCCAAATAGCCTGCGGACACGAACCTGCGGCAGCAGTATTCGCTGCGATAAAGGATGCCCCGCACGCCTCGCCGCCTACATCGACGCTCCCGTCAACGCGCGGGCCCTCCGTCGACGCTGGGGAAAGCACAGAGCTCGTAGGGCTAGACAAGGTTCATAAGGAACAAGCGGACAACACCGCTCTTCCACGAAGATACGAATTACCCATGCGGAACTCGTTTTGGACAGCACCTACGCCCGACCTCGCAGACGTCAAATATGCGCCTAAAGCAGCGATGCCCGCTGCGGTGAAAGATCCCCCGTGCGATTCACTATGCGCGATCATGTTCGCGTCAGTGCGCGAGTCGGACCACCCCGCTGAGAACGAAGGCCGTCGAGATCGGGGCATGGAAGAGAACCTGCGAGATCGAGAATCATCCGTCAGAGATTGCGCACTGGAATTCCAGCGGCAGAAGCCCCCTACGCGTGCATAGCGGAGCGCTTCCCGAGAGTCGCGTCTCGGAGCTCGTTGCTCGCTTCGAGGCGATGGTGAATAATTCTTCCATGTCTTGCTCGTTGCCCCCAGGTGCATTCACGACGAGTACCACACCAGGAACCCGGGTACGGGCGTCCCCGAGTGCATCGACAACGGAGGCGATGCAATCGCATGCGTCAGACAAAAAGGAGCAAAGCAAAAGAACTTCTATTGGATCTTCAGAGCGTAAGGTACTACTTCCACCCCCCGCTCCTGTCCTCACCTACGGAGAGCGCGCGGTCAAGCCTGGGGGGCGGATGGTGGATCAGCAGGACTTCATTTCCAATGTCGCACCACGTACCTTGGACGAGCTCAAGGACATGAGCGTCGGCGAGCCTTCACGCTTCTCCTCCGTCGCATCTTGCGTCCTTCCCTGCCATCTCTCGGTCCCCTCCTCCGTCATGGCTTGCCTAGATTCCGTGCTCGTCAGCACACCATCGTGGGCTATCAAGCACGCGTACATCGAGCACCTCGAGGTTGGCCACGCCGCTCCGTACCGGTTATGGGAGCGGGAAGGGATAGGCACCCGCCTTGGAAATTAATTTCACAGGCGCGGGCGCGCGTTACACGCAGCTGATGCGAATTTTCGTCAGCTTTCCTGCTTCCGTGGATTTTTCTTGGACACACCTCGAGATTCCACCCGGTCAACCTGACGGCACGGCACCTCGACCTCGCAAGACGGCTCGATTTAGAGCGTCGCGAGACAAGTATACCACAGCTACGGATTTCTTTGGATCAGTATTCTTTTCTTTCTCTCAAATGTTCTTTCAGACTCACCTCGTGGCTGGGAGCTCAAGACGGAAGCGACGGTGGACTCGCGTTGACGTGAATACCGAGCAGCGATCATAGGATTCGCTCGATCCTTCATCGCGTGCGGCATCGCAAGGCGTTGAGGATGGAGTGGAAGTTAGACAGTAATATGCCCGGACCGCCAAAGGCGGTCCGATCTGCCGGATGGCGGTAGATGCATCTCATCCATCTGCCGTCGTCCGCTGGATGGCGGTTCTCATCCGGCGTCCTCCAACAGCATCCACCGGTCTCAAGAAGGTCCGCCGGACTCCGCCAGATCATCACACATAATTTAAGTTTCCCTTACCAGTGTCATTCACCACGTCTATCCAGCAGCAGCCGGTAGATGTAGGCCGATTCCACCATTGTCATGGCCAAACCGGGTGGACAATGGCGGAATTTGCTACAAATCCACCGGCATCTGCCGGTGTTGTCTGCTATCATCCACCCAAAGTGGTGATTTTACTGCACAGTTCTCCCAGCTCTCTCGCATCTGTGCTTCCAATGACGCAAATACATTCATAGGAAACATTGTTGAAAACCCATTCACGTCATAGTCAGGGATGTACTTTGAATCACCATATCACAAAACAGATGAGAAGGGGGATCAAATTTATTTATTTGAGCTCCTATGGAAACCAGTGGAAACCAGTGGATACAGTACAAAGTTTTGGGCATCCACCGACTGCCAGCGACCTCTGCACGAGGACGCTGGAGTATGGTGGATGCAGGATAGGAGTTGAACGGAGATCCCCGGATGCTACAATCTTTCCGATATCTTATCACGGCATCCGTCGGCAACCATCAGAAGATACCGACAGGCGCCGTCTGCTGCCGTCCGTCGGAGTCCGCCGCCGTCTGTTGACAATCCGGGCATATAACTCAAGTTAGAAATCAATCTCCGGCCCGATTTGAGCCGCTTCGGACTTTCGGCCGAAGCTCTCCTGCTTCTCTTTCGCCGCCGTCTTCCACTTTCCACCACTGCGGGTGGTACTCGGGCTCCTTCTCCGAAACTTCGCTGCTCGTCCCTCTCGTCCTTCCACTTCGGGCTGCTCAAATGGATCGCAACTTCCTCAAAATTGGACCTCACCCGAATGTTATTCGGATCCCTGGCAACCTGGATCTCAGGGCTTTCGAGTTGCAGAGGAGTCGGACGAGAAGAGTTCCGGCGACGCAGTCAAGCGCGTAGCCTAACGCGCGCTCGATCGTACGCGGCAGCCCCCGCGAGCCTCGCGTAAGCCCTTGGAAAAGGCTGCATTTTGATCATAAACTCCCGAGGCGCGCCACTCTTCGACTCGAGATCGGCCACGCCTTCAAAACGAGCAGCGCTTCGGGAGTGGGGGGCGAGGCTACCGCAACAATTGAAGCCTTCATAGGGTTACATCGTGCGCGATGGCCCCCGCGAGGCGCGTCTATTCTGTCTGTTGCAAATCTTCTTTTTCACTTCTTTCTTGCTTCTCTCGCACTCGCGCGGCATCGGATGTAAGACAACCGCTCCATTCGCATAAGGCCGCAGGGACGGAGGCTATCTCGACTTGCTCGATTGCCTGTCCTGTGCCGGTCGCACTGGCTTCGACCTCGACGTACTACACAACATGTCGCGCCCTCTTCGGTCGAGGAGCGCGCCCCAGCTGCTCCGCCTGGCTACGACACTTCGTGCAGTGCAATGCATCGTGCGCGCTCCATTGCCCACGATGCTCAGCTGCCGCCTTTTTGCGTTCCGTCGGTCCTAGACCACCACAGGCGCCTCCGCAACATCGTCGATGCGGCCCGTCGCCCGCGCGCTTTGCGCGCTCCGCCGCCTTCGTGTAAGCCCTCACAAGAGGCGTCACTCGCGCGTCCGGAGTGGGGGGCACGGCTGACGCATCAGTGCGAGCCTTATCGGGGGCTTCATTGTGCGCGATTACCCCCGCGAGCCGTTCAATCCACGAGATGTCGGTTGATTGAGCGCTCCCGTGTTCATTTTCTCTACATCTTCGTCTACGGAGTTGCCGTGCCCCACTTCAAGGTTTTTTAACCGTTGGGACGCCATCTGGGAGCCTTTTCACCTTGGCAACACGACGCGACTGGTCCCGCAGACGCCACGGACATGGAGACGCAGCGGGGCGAAGCGGATGATTTGGGCAGAGCAGAGACGCGTGGAGCCTTCCCGGGGGTGCAATCGTGTGCGATAACCCCCGCGAGGCGAGTCTTTTCTATTTTCTTTCAAACTCTCCATGTTTTCACCAATCCTTTTTTCATTCTCGTCTCGGACTTGGAACTTCGTGTGCACCGGCCCATCCAAGCTTCTACACAGCAGCCTCACTGACGGAAGTGGACACAAGCTTTTGCAAATCGACACGACGCGACTCGCAGGCGCCTTTGGAGGGCGACGGAAGGTTATCGGGTGGATTTTGGCGACGCAAAGGAACGCGAAGCCTCATCGGGGGTTCAGTTGTGATTGCCCCCGCGAGGGATTCGCAACATCGCCGGCGGGCATCACCGCGGACTACTCACCGCGGTAACTCGCCCCGCGAGACTACGGCGAAGCCGTGCCAGCTTTCAGACTCCAATCAATCACTTGCTGCGACATCCTCTCTCTAGCACCTCACGGACGGGTGCTTCCTACTGCTTACCGGTGTCTGTACGCTTTGGACTACCCATAGACTCGGGAACGCTGCAAGTGCGAACCCTTGACGGGGGCTCCATCGTAAGCGATAGCCCCCGCGAGGCGAGTCTACTCCATTTTTTTTCCCGTACTTTCATATTCTCATTTTTCCATTCCATTTTCGCTCTTGGTACTCGGAACTTCACGAGCGCACCACCCACCATCACGTCTTCTGGCAGCGGATCATATCTGCAGCTGACTGCGTGGCCCGCGCTCTGTCTGCGCTCAGTCGACGCGAGATCTGTTCTGGCACGAGCTAGCGCTGCTCGCCCACCATGGGTTGCCATGCTGTCATTGGATGGAAGGTGCCTCGACATCGCACCACTGTGTCCGCTTGCCTCTATCCAAGGCGCAGAGCCTCGCCGTACCTGAGCTGTTGCGCTCCCTTTCCATAATCCCTCCCAACACCCAGCTCCCGGATCTATCATGGGGGGCTATATGATTTCTGGATGGGTTCCGAAAGTAGCCCCTCTCGTTCGCCACTGCAAGGACCTACTTTCGTGGGGGGCTAGGGTAGGGTACCCTGGGGTAGGCCTGGGATGGCATATGATATGGGAGTGAAGCGACCACGAAGCGGAGTTGGATGGGTTATGGTATGGTATGGGATTGGGAGCGAAGCGACCACTGCGCGGAGTGGATTCGGAGAGGCAGCGGAGATGGAGACGGAGAGGATGCAGGGCAGCCCTCGGAGTTGGAAGCGAAGCAATGCGACGGAGAAACGGAGTGCAAAATTTTTCCGATCTTTTTTCTTCCCACCTTCCCTCCCTCAACACATTTTCCTTGCAGGTGAAGAGTGGGGGGCTCTGTAAGGGATCGTACACTTACTTTATTTACTCTTTACCTACAAGTCACATGTATTTCGGTCACCTGATCTTATCTATCTTTTATCACAAACCACCACACCACATCGCTCAAAGCGCCTTTCCAGCCCTCTCTGAGGCACTGATAGAGGCACGAGCTCTGGTATCGCCTAGCCTGGCACACACACTAGGCACTAGGCGACTATAACACTACACGATTCCCCTTTTCTACGCTACACTTACGTCCTTATCACGACAGGTCATTTCGGCCTATAGTCTGCTCAGTTCTCTGGATATCCGGAGTTCGAAGGAGTCTACTGCACGGGGGCACGGAATATCCGGCCCTTGGTAGTCTCTTGAAGAGTATAGACAGTAGTCTACCACTCAATAACGCTCGATCCCCCGCCACGGCAGGCGTACGATGTTTCTCCGGTTGTGAGCGCTCCTCGAGCCTTACAGTGCCTTACCATCCTGGAAACGGATTGGGGCTACTGCACATCCCTGACTAAGGGCGTATTACGAGGGAACATCCTTCTGAACCAGAGGGATCATTGTTGGGCATCATCTGACGTCTCCAGAACTGTCAAGAGAAGGCTGGACTTGGTCGATCTACGAATTGACTAAGAAACCATACTCGGGTAGCAATTGCGGATACTATTGGAATTGGGATTCATAAAGAATTGCTTGCGCTACGCATCGGAGTACTATCTCCAAACCTAGACCCACATCGTACAAAACCGTTGAACATAAAATCTCGTCTGTCTATTGTGATTGCGCCTAGAACGGATTCGAGCAAGTTTTATCCATACGACTTGTAGACCTGTAAAGTCTTGCTTCTCAAGAGAGAACTAAAGTTCAAATTGCCACAATCTATACTGGATTGGAACCCCAAACTTGCACGAGGACTATAGTGTTTGAGTTGTTGTAGTTGCATTATCGAACCGTGTATTCATTTACAAGGTTTGTGTTGTGGTTATTTCACCGCTAGCCCATAGTCAGTGTTTCAGCGGGAGATCGCTAATAGTTCCGAGTTGGGAGCCACTGGATACACCGAAATGCCAGAGGAAGATGTTGATTGATACTAGTACATGCAGCTTTGATATGTTGAATGCTGTTTATTGACTTGGATCCATGTATATTATGCTACTGACTGGTTTCCAATATATATTTAAAAACAATTGACTTCGCTGACTTGAGTCAACTTGAGTGACTTCGAGTAACTTGACTGTGACCAAGTCAAGTCAAGCCAAGTCAAAATGGATATGAAGTCGACTTAAGAAGTCACAACTCGACTTTATGAGTCGCGGCAACACTAGGTTTGCCTAGCGTGGGAATCCTCATCCTTTCCTCTCTTTGCATTCCCCCGCTAGGTGTGTAGTATTCCCGCTCCTGTATTTAGTACTTTTATTTATACTTCTGATTCCCCCGCTAGTTTCCGTGCCCCGCACCGAGCTTAAGGTTGCCCTTACACTGTCAGCAAGAATCTGAGCAAATACAGAATGCACACACAACAGACTGTACACCATCAGAAAAGCCTTGTCCACCAGTTTCAGTTCATCATGTTTAACTCCGTACCTGGGGGCGCCAGAAGTCGGAGTCATTGTATGTTGAGTTGATTGGCTCCTGTAGGGACAAGCTTGCATGGTGTAACCATTTGTGGATGGTCAACCACTGGCCAGACATGCCGTCTTCAAATGGGGATTAGCACCAAAACCAGGGAGACACTTGGACACGCACTGCAACAGCAATCTGCAGTTGATTTTGTGCCGGAAGTACATTGCTCAGGAGCAGCGCAATCACATCGTAAAGTTGGCCAGCACCTTTAGCTTTCAACTCCATGGCAGAGTCGAAGGCCTTATCCAGCTTAACTGTCCAGGTGAACTGTGTGTCAACTAAGAACAGTGTCGCATCACATGAGAAGCGGAGAGAAAGTGTGGTGATGCAAGATACTCACCCGTTCATCTCTTATAAGTTGCCCCACTCTGCCCCACACTAGCCGAGGTTGGCCCCACCGAGTGCCACAGGTGCCTGGAGCATTCTGGAAGAGGGACGGACAAAAGAACATTGCAGCTGTAGCCCATGTTAAAGTTTGCTGTCTAGCCAGGTGCTGCAAGACCAAATTCCAAGCCACAAGTTGTTTGTCACCTCTACAGTACAGTCGAGTACATGAGTGTGTCGCAAAAATCTCAAACTGAATACAACGGATCACAGTCACTCGTAACCCATTGTAAGCCGATAATCCTGGAGGTGGCTTACAACATTTAGGTCTAGTTGATATATACGCTTGTAAGCCACGGCATGGCTTACAAGGTGTCAAGGCCCATACGGCGTCAAGATGGCTTCAATGTACTTATAAACAGCCTGGCAATGAGCCCCAAATGCATATTACTCCTCACGGAATATCCAGGCGGCACACAGTAAAAGAATAAGAAACAAAATTATATTGCTGGTTTTTGTGGTTAGATGTACTGGATCTGGTTCTACGTTGTTCAGTGCATTAACGACGAGAAAACTGTATGGCAGGCATGCGACTGCGACTACAGTTGGTTACAAACCGCCTCCGCCGGCTTTCCGAATTGGGAAAGCGGTGGTCGGCAAGGTTTCGGCAAGGCAAAACCTGCCGTGATGTACCGAACGAGGCTGAAAGCGCCAAGGCCACGAATGCTTCAAAACGATAAATTACACAGCCAGTATAAAGTAAAAAGCTACAAAATGATAGAATACAAGGCTATAGGATTAATACAAAGCTATAGGATGAATATAAAGCTACTACTTGTCTTGAGTGGTATGTAAAAGAGAAATTGTCCCCCATTCACAGGAGCACGATGCGTGGCCTGTACCTCAGCGCCAGAGGACGGCGCTGAGGTATATTTGTGTTGTCTAGGCTGTGTGGTATCTAGGCTGTGTGGCGGCTCAGCGTACGCAGGGGGCAGGCTGTTGGAGGTGCCGTTGTGGGTGGTGTCGTTGGAGGTGCTGTTGAGGGCGGTGTCGTCGATGTTGTTTGGGTGGCTGGCAGCGTGGCAGTAGGTGGCGGGTTCACGGGCGGCGGCGGGGTCCGCAGGAGGAGGGGCACGCGTGGTGGGGGGGCACCGTAGCGAATGGCGGTACAGGCAGTGTCGTCGACGGTCGTGTGCGTGTGGGTGGCTGGCAGCGCGGTAGCAGGTGGTGCGATGGCGGGCGGCGGCGGGGCGTCGATGGAAGGGAGGGCAGGCGCGGCGGGAGGCGCAGTAGCAGATGTACCACTTGCCGCAGTTGGAGCCAGACTGGCACTGGCAGTGACAGGGAGGAAACACATAGTACAGGCCGGTTGCAGGCAGGGAACGCCCCGTGCGTTGACGTCCATGAGCTGGTGGTTGTGGAATGGGGATTGCGGGGGGGTGTTGCAGTTGGTATCAGAGAGAGAACACTTGTTTGGCGCGCGCCTCAGCTCGGCTTCACGTTTCAAGCTCCGCTGGGAAGCCGTCGGCAGGGGGCAGTGTCCTTCCCAAAAAGGTTCAGGGGCGGAGGCGGTTTGTATCGAGTGTGCGACTACGGGGGCCACCCAATCCGCTGCATTGTTGATGGTCATTACCACGAGGGGGTCCAGATGGGCTCGGAGAGTCATTCTGGTTCGGTGAAGAACGACTCGCAGGGTTGGTGGGATGAACCTGAGAAAGACAATCAGCGAGGGGAACCAGAACTGAACAAAGAAAAATACCGGTCGTGCAGGAGATTCCACCACAGGCACGGAGTCGAAAAAGTCATCGTCGTCTTCTGCGTCCTCCAAACGTCGATCTCCCGCTAAAGTGGATTGGGGTGCATCAGCATCGGGAAACAAGATGCGATCCCAGTAGGCCACCAGATCTAGAGCCCAGGCCTTCTTGCTTGCTAATGCCTCGACGATGCGCTGCATATAGTAGCTGTGGCGCTCACTGTAGTTAATTCCGGTCTCGTCGCCAATTTCGGTGAGCTGTGTATCGGCGGAATGCAGCCAGATAGCCTAAGCGTAGTGAGTGGTGAATCAATGCAGAAAAATTCGACTTACGAGGATGGATGCATTGACGATGGCACCCAGCATACTGAACTTGATCTTGTACATTTTCTCGATGGTCTTGGCAGCTGGCCTCTTGGGTATGCCATCAAAGAGGCCTACAGCGCCTTTGGGCCCACGAATAATGGTGGCATGATTGGAGTTCGATATCGGTTAGCTGACGTTTGAGAGTAGTAAGTAATGTCGTCTCGAATATTATTGGCGTGAGATTGGAGGTCGCAACGGAGCTACAAGAGGTGTGAAAATGTAGAAGTCAGTCAGATAGTTTGCAGATAGTACTGAGCACATACCCTCCGCAAAACGTCCGGAGGTTTACTAGGTGTCATTTGCTGGGTGAGCTCCAAGAGTTCATCGGTGGCACGTGTCGGTGACGAGACTGGGGTGGAAGGCAGACGACGATGATGAACAGACATGATGTGGGAGAGTGGAAGAGAGGACTCGGGCAATCGACCCCTTCTAAAAGACAGATCACGTGTATTTACGCTCACGTGTAATTTGATACCAAAATGGATTTCAAGTCTTTTGCGTGTCTTCCTCCCGTCCAAAGAACAACAACCTGTATATATATTCGGTCTCGTGTATTTCTGCTCCACAAGCAAGACAGAACATCCCCACGACTCACCTGTACTCCCGGTCAACTACAGGATGGCTTCGACTGGTATGCCACCGCCTGCACTATGCCACCGCCTGCTTATCTTGACCAAAAATTGGCGAACAGATGCCGAGCTCGAACCCGAGGTTAGATGTGACCGCTGCAACTACACTGGCCCTCAGTCAACCTTTCCGCAAAAGAAAAACCTCGCATACAATAAAAGTTGTTTCACATGCAAAGGGAAGCGTGCACAGCCGCAATCGACCCCTTCTAAAAGACAGAACACGTGTTTTTAAGTCTCGTGCTACTTCACGTGCCAGGACGCGTCGGGTGGCATTTCGACGCGTTTAGACGCGTTTTTTTACGTGAATTAGTCTAAGTACATCGTGTTTGCGTTATTATCATCCCATGTCCGGGGGTTTTTCCTCCTCCGCTTGTCCCTTCCGATGTCCCCGCCGATCCTTTCAATTTTTGCGAATCCACCTTCAAGAACTGCGGCCAGCTTTGGATGCACTGCGCGTGGATTGTCTATAACACCCATCATATCCTCCCAACAGCGTTTCAAGTGGATTTTCCGTCCTTCAGAGAACATGACCTGTCGTGAAGTAAATCAAAAACGTAATCACTGCTGTCGAGCCTTGGAAAACTCACGCGATTGTCACGGTCACCTTCCTCCTCCTCTTCATCCGAGTCGTCTTCTGGAGACTCTTCCGTCCTTGCGGCATCCCTGTCTGCATGTGCATCGCTCTCTCCATCCTTCGCGCTCGCCGCAGGACCATCTTGGCAACCATCAATTGAGGTCGGCTCGGTCGGCTCCCGTGCAATGTCTGGCCGTTCTTCGCGAGTTGGTACAGCGGCGTCACGGATCCCCAGAATGAGGACCTCCTTTGGATGTGGGTCGTCGCCATCTGGCTCGGCTGATGTATGAATACCAGGAACGGAGTAATAAGGGGGGAAGTGGTTTCGGCGCAAATCAAGGAAAAATCGTAAATCGGTGAGAGGTTTATTGTTGAGACGCTTGTTCGCCTCGCAGATGAGGTGTTTGCACATTAGAAACCTGCTCTTGAAGAAATACTCGCACGAGCAAACCCAGTTTTCGATATCTGTTGCGTAGGTCCCGGGTTCGCGATCCTCCTCCTCCGCGAGCTGCTGAAGTCGTTCTTCCCGGCCTTTGGTGTTGGGAGCGCTCTTTCGCAGTTGGAGCTCCTTCGCGACTCGCCGATGCTCGTCTGAACGACTCTTGTCCACCCATTCAGCTTTGGCATCCATCTGCCATCCCGCAAGTGCCTGCGGCCGCCCAACACGACGGACACCGCGCACGTAGTCCAGTGTACGCTTCACCCGAGGCAAGAGACTCTTGAAAACAATGTTCACGACCAAGTCGAGCCTGGGGCGATTAAATTGTGCAAGCTCTCGATGCTTCACATGCTTCCATAAGCTCTCGACAATCATTGTGGTTTTCAGGCGGGGAATCGCGTCGCACGAAGCTCTCGCCCAGAGAGACCATTGATTTGGAGTGTACCAGCGGTTCCATAGGTACGCCCAGACTTGTGAAAGTCCATTGGCATAACAAAACTCATACATCTGCTCAACAGCTCGACGATGAATTTGTTCGGCTGAGACGTATGGCTCTTCAACGTCATGCTGGGGGATTTTAGGGTGCTGGTGAAGGTGCGCGCGATACATTTCAATGATTTCTGAGCGGAAGTCTCTAGGACAAAACTCCGAGAGCGCCTTCTTCTTGATTTTCGGAGGATTTGGCCACACATGAACGCGGACGTCTCCGTTTTTGAGGACGAATACAGGCGGAATACACGTTTGAGAGGGTTTCTGCGAAGGAGGTGAGTCAATCATATACTGGAATCCGACGTGTTCAGGATCTTACCGGCATTTGCGTTCCAGCTTCTTCATCTCCATCCTCTTGAACACCGTCCCCCCTCTTCGTCTTCGTCGGCATATACAGCAGTGACCCCCGGGGCCCACGTTGGGTCGATAAAATCGAAGATCTTGTGTGCTTTTCGGGGATCATACGCTGCGGGTGGCTTGTTCTCTGCAAGCCGTTCTTCGATGTAAGTAATTGCGTGCCAGTAGCACAGCTGGTGTTTCGCCTTAGCGATTTCGGTCCGGCACGCGTTAATCTCCGCGGGCTCTTTATCGGACAAGGTGAACATTATGTTGGGGCAACGCTTATTCATGAATTTGAGGATGTCGCAGAGCATACGGGTTTTTGCGCCTTCGGCGGAATCTCCGCTGGAGACGGTGAACAGAAATGCGAACGGCATAGCTTGGCCCTTCGCCTCAGCGACGAACCCGTAAAGTTCATACCGTGCCGCGTTTGTTCTCCCTGTTAACGTCGCATTTAGTGGGTGCTATAAAAGTTGCAAAACAAACAGACTGTCAAGACGTACACGTTGAGTCCATCGCAAGCTCTTCGGTCTGTTCTGCCCAGCCGTCGACGATCTCCTTGAAGGCAAATGCGATGGCATGGATGCCCGCCTCCGAGCGTATAGGTATGATTTCGACTTCCACGCCCTCCATTTTCTCCAAGATCATCTGCGCAGATTTGACTTGATCATCGTCCAGTCTCCACTCGCCCTCATTTAGCAGCAAAGTGCACGGTGCACATCAGGTCTCAGTACCACAGCATTGACAGACAATTTACCTGAGATTCCTCGTTCGACTCGGGGTGCTGCCATATAAAAGTATCTTCCCGGTTTTTTTTTAGGTCTCTCCAAGGTCTCTCTCCTTTAAGGCTCCAATCATTTAGTTTTCGTGTAGTGATCCAGGCAAATTAAACGGAAACGGTTTAAAAACAGTTTAAAACAGTTTTAAAACAGTTTACAAACGGTAATTTCCGGGTACACCTGAGGCGATGAACTATCAGATGCCGGCCATGTGTGGTATCCTTTGTATTATACTCCCTTGGAGTTTCGCACTCCTAAGGTGAGCACAAGGGGATAATACTGGCCTGTAGATTTAGCAATTCAACTCATACAGTACTCACACTGGATAGAAACAGAGTCCGGCAACAGGTGTTTAACAGTTCAAGCCTCCAAGTTCATTGACAAGCACAAAAAAATTAGCTGATTGTATATTACACAAACTGGGAAAATTTAGTCAGGTTGGTTGATTTTTGAAAGGCATTCCAGCAACATTCACGTCCAAGAGCAGACAATCGCGCGCCGCGGCGGTAGATGATTGCGTATCAAACTGATGATGTTGAACCATCAATTACCATAACGGGAATGTGCCCCGCCGTTGAGCGCAACAGTAGTAGATATATCAATGGTTTTCCTTCAAGGGGGTTGAAATACACCTCAGGAAACATCTTGACACCCAAGATGCACTCAGATGTTTGTCTGTCTAACCTCTCAATGTGGTTCAACTTTGGTAACCGTTTAACCGTTTTAAAAACGGTTTCCAAACCGTTTGACCCCTTGGCCAAATTAAATGGAAACGAAAACGGTTAAAACCGTGTATAAAAATTTATAAATGGAAATGGTTGGAGCCTTACTCTCCTTCTTCGCTTGGGAAGTGCTTCCGCGTGTGATCAAGATTACCTTATCGGGCCAGTTGCCGAACTATCCGCCGAGCGCCATATACTGCGTCTCTCACGTCATTGCTCCGCTTTCTCTCCTCTCCCTCGACGACATGCCTTGGGACCCTATCCAGCTGAACGACGGTCGCTCCCTCTGTCCGTCTTCACTGAGCTTGGACTGAACCACCGTTTAGGGCGCGAAATCCCGAGCATCGGCTTCGGGACGTGGAAGATGGGCAACGGCGACGGGCCCATCAGCCAGGTCGACCAGGCCATTTCTGTGGGCTTCTCTCATGTCGGTGCGTCCGGCTCACCTGCGCTCTAGGTCGGAAGAACCAAGGAGGAAGACTGACGCTGCGACAGACACCGCGCAGGCGTACAGGAACGAGGCCGAGGCGGGCGTCGCGATCCGTGAGAGCGGGCTCGAGCGCAAGGAAATCTTCATCACCACCAAGTACTCTGGCCTCGACGGGCTGGATATCAAGACCTCCATTAACAACAGCTTGAAGAACGTGCGTTTGTCTCTTCCCACTCCGTGCTGCGGGTATGGTGATTTTTGTGCTGAATTGAATCGGTGTACAGCTGGGCGTGAGCTACGTGGACCTCTACCTCATCCACCACCCGCGGCTCGCCGTGCCCGATATCCCCACTGCGTGGAAGGAGATGGAGGACATCAAGGCGCAGGGCCTCGTCAAGTGCGTCTACTCTTACTCTTCTCGTTCCCGTCCGCCTCATCCATTATCCATTATTTTATCACTCTTCTCAACTTTCCTATACATATCCCACTCCATATCGTCATGCTATTCTCATGCTAACGACAACCCATCCCCGCAGAAGCATCGGTGTGTCCAACTTCGAGGTTACGGACCTTGCTATCCTGCTGGCGTCCGCGAAGGTCAAGCCCGTGGCGAACCAGGTGTGTAGCAACGTCTCGGGTCGAGTGCGGCCAAGTATAACGACGCATCGCGCAGATCCTCCTCCACCCCTACGTCTACGCGCGGCAGCTCCCCATCCTCGAGTTCGCCGCAACGAACAAGATCGTGATCGAGGCATACAGCGCGCTCATGTGCGTCACCTCCACACTTAATATTATTATTCGTATTTCAGCTCGCTGACCAATACCCCTTCCCTCCTCTTCCACATCCGCCATGAATTCACACACACTCTCGACGAACGCTTGCACACACGCCAGCCCCATCACCTCCCTCCCGGGCGGCCCCGTGGACGCGCCCGTGAACTCAATCGCCGCGCGGCTGGGCGTGACCCCGGACCAGGTCCTGCTGGCGTGGACGAAGGCAAAGGGCGCGGTGGTCGTCACGTGCGTCGCCCCCTACCTCCCCCTCTCTAACTGCGTCTGAGTCGCGCGCTGACACGTCCCGCGTATGTAGGACGAGCTCGAAGAAGGAGCGCCTGCTCGGGTACCTCAACGCGGGGGATCTCGGTGCGTTCCGTCCCTGCTCGTCGTTCAGCCCCCGTTTGGTCTGATGCTCGTTCTCCGTAGAGCTGACCACAGAGGACATCCTCTCCATCGACGTCGCCGGCGCGAAGGGCCCGCCCCGCTCCCCCGTGCAGAAGTTCCTGCGGCGCCTCGTGGTCGTCGCGCTTCTGAGTGCCGTGGCCGGGGGCCTGAGTGGGCATTTGCGGTTCTGCTAGGCGTTGTAAAAGCACCCACAAGGTGGGAGGAACGTGGAGCAGTGTGCGAAAAAAGAAAAGACCAGGTGCCCGCGGTGGACAGTGTAAATATTTCAGTGAATTGTACGCGGAAGCTCCTGAAAAACGCGATCACGTGTTCCCTTGTTGCGTTACGTGGGCTTCGGATGGATTCCGCACACAAGGCTTTACGCGCTATCAGCCGAGCTTGAAATTCGTATATTGCCTCATAGGACCACTTTTACGGCGCATTGAGGTCGAACCAGAGGATGGACTATGTAAGTAGGGGGCGCGTCCCGACCCCAATCCGAAATAGAGATGGACATGGGTGCGCTCCACCGGGTTCGCGTCGGTCTCTGCTAGGTATGACTCAGCAGTTGCGAGGTATATCGTCCTGAAAACGGTACGTGCGTCCTGTACTGCATCTCTTCGCGCATCCAAAAAGGAGCATATATGTAGTTGCAACCACTCATCTCGACACACAGAGCTATGTACAAGCGATAAGTAAACATGAAGCCCTGGGGAAATCTAGACGTCTCCCTCGTCGAGTTCAAGCGTCGATCGCGACGGACAGCCAGCGCTGTTTCCCGTATCCGCCACAGCAACGGTGGTTTTGACCCGTTCGCCCGAGTCAAAATTACCCGTGTGCTGGATGCCGGCCCGAACGAAAACAGCGGTGTGCTCCGCGGTCTCCTCATCCCCACCGATTTTTCTCCTCGATAGATTCGTCATGTACATGGCAGAGCCAATCGCGGTCTCCGAAACGGTGCGAGTTGGGTCGTGGGAGACGACGGTGCTGGGTGGTCGACGCGGCCCATTGCGTAATACTCTTTCTTTGACCGCGCCGCTGGAGCGACGAGTGTATGTAGTTGTAGGTATACGGGTAAAATCCCAATCGTCCGACTTGCGGAAGAGACGATACACGACTGTCATCAGCACAGTGGCGTTGGCAACGAGGAGGGCGGTGGCAGCCTACCAAGAGGTTAGAGGACGCCGGGCTTCTCGGAAGGACCTTACCTCCGCCTGCACCGCGACACCCTAAATATTGGACCAGCAGGACCGAGCAATACTACGCATAAAAAATGGACACGACGGTGGTAAGTAGACTGGCAGCAATGATGACCGAGAGCATCCTACAGGTGAGTCACTGCAAGCGAATAAGCCAACAATCTATTCCTTAGGAAATATACGTACCTGCGCTGATCGGCGAGTGCAAATTCAGATCCCCAAACGCACCAAAGTCGCGAGGATTGCAATCACCACCAGAGTCACCGCTTTGTGGTGGCTGATGGCTGAATCCAACCGACCATTGGAGGACAGGACACGAGTGAAGAAAAGTTTGGGTTTCGGAGGTTCGTCGACTCTTTTAGACCAGCAAGAGCGAGTCAGAGAATGGTGTTCAGGGCTATTTAATTGCGGGACCCACTGAAGAGATTCCCGCCTAGAATCTATAAATCGGGGAAAGGGCGGCATTCACCGAATGCCGCTTCAAACGCCGTGTGACCCAAATCACAGCCAGCGTATTATGGGTCGTTAGTACAGTGCTAGGTGAGGTCAGGTGGCAGAAGAAAAGACCATCCGCTCTAGAAAACAAGACGGAAAGCAACGCCAATCCGGAATCCACCACAAGACCGGCAGGGCCCCCCGAGTCAGCTGCGCTGTAAATAGGTTAAGAGAAAGGAATCACAAGGGAACTAATAGAAACACGAGTCCAATTAACCTGGGTCTTCGAAGCTGAGTGCAATAACTGCTTGTATAGGTTGTGTCGATGAGAACGACCAGCTGGCTGAGGTAAATTACATCAACTCTGTCGCATATGGGAGTAATACTGGGCCATAATTATGGGAAGTTTTTGCAAAGAAATTCACCACTTGGCTGACCCACAACAAGAATCACACTGGTCCATCTAAGATTAAAAGATTCACAGCCTTTGATCTGTAGAAATGTTCACCGCATGGATTCTGCAAACAAAAAACCCTAAGGTATTAATTCTCTATTTCTTTCACACCCCAGTGCAGCGGTGAAAAAAAAACACACAGCTGGTTTTCTCTGTTATTTTTACCTACCCTTGTGGCCAACCCACAGAAAAAAGCACCGCCTCACACAATGACCGTAGGAGGTGTATATAGTGTGGTACTACTTAGGACCCAGAAAATTGATTGTATATCTACAGGTTTGTCAGCACAGAGCAGATTCTGGGTTCTGAGATGACAAGGGTGGCTGAAGCACAAAGAGAACAAACAAACAAGTCTGGAGTTTAGACTAGAATATTGTAAAGTACAGGAAAGTAGCTACACTTTATATACTAAGTCTCGAGGGGTTGTAACTATGGTATAGTGTCCAATAGAAACAGATAAGGTAAATGAAGAATAAATAAAGGGGTATATGAGCATATAGGAGTCAATCAGTAACCTGGTAGGTCGGGGAACCGATTGAAACCAATTGGAGTCCTAAAAGGGCACTCCTAGATAAGATAGTTCTGATCAACCGATTGGGTTGTTTGGGTTGCAGTTGCTTAGGTTCTAGAAGTAAATGAAAGGCAGATTCATGACATTACGCCCCTCTAGGTGCAACCTGTCTTGGGTTTCATGTCTGCTGCTTCTTGGTCCACAAGTCCTGACCAGTGATGATCCATTTTCGTCCCTGGGCTGTTTCCTTCAGTGTGTTTGGGTATATCTCGTAGAGCTCCTCGAGACACTCTGTGGAGTTGCCCAGATGTTCTAACGGTTCCCATGCATTGTCCTCAGGCCCATATCTGTCCCAATGGATGAGATACTGTAAGTGTTTTCATCGCTTGTTAAGCTGTATCTTCAACACCTCTGTGATCTTGTATAGATCTACCCCATCCACCACATCAGGGGGAGGAGGTTTGTCATAGTGTTGATGTTCTGCAACAGGTGGAACCCAGAGACACAGGAAGACGGTGTTGAAAACTGGGTGGACCTTCCAGGATTTGGGGAGCTTCAGCTTGTACGAGATTGCTCCCACCTTCCGAATATCCATTCTGTCTATCTCCTTTCTCTTTCTCTAAAATGTATAAAAGCCATTAGTATAACTTGTATTGAGTAGTAAACTATCACCCCCCCCCCAGATATACGGACAATATAGTAGACTCTCACTGGTTGGGAGATTCAAATTTTTCAGCACAATTTACAGTGAAAAAGTCGTTTGTTTTTCAGACATTTTTCAGTGAAAAAATGATGAAATTTTCAAAGCTTTTTCACCAGGTGAAAAACTTGAAAGAAAGTTGATAAGGGATGAAAAAGGTCTGAAAATTTCACCATTTTTTCAGTGAAAAATGTCTGAAAAACAATTGACATTTTTCACCATAAATTGTACTGAAAATTTTGAATCTCCCAACCAGTGTCTAGACTTGTGAAAAGATATCAGAGATTTGAAGACACACAGATTCTTTCTGAATTATTACAGGATCCTCAGGGACGATTCAATGGTTCCATGCAGTGTTCTTTGTTTCATGATTAGGCCCAGTATGTTTCCTTTGCTCTGCAGTCTCGGATTCAACCTGAGTCTGATGTTGTGATTCAGGTTTTGAATTTGCAACAGAGGGAATGTGCATCTTTTGTTTTACTTTACTACACAACTCCTGACCTCTTCTTTACAGTCTCGCCGTGTTCCATCATGGATGTCTAACCCATCCAGAGATTTTTAATTGATCGTTAAAATTTCCATGAGTGAGGTAAGTATTTTATTACTCTGTGCACCCAAAGCTAACATGCTAGCAGGGGTAAATAGTATAGTTTTGTATCTCTATTCGCCTGACATCCTATACAATGTCTGGCCATCATTTGTTTGGGAAGAGGTTTAATTCTCCTCCATTGGTTTCCAATCACCTGCCGACCCAGATCCCAAGTGACAAAATGAGGAGTCTCACAGGAGCACAGCTCTTTGTATGTACTAGATACCTTGCATAAATGAATCCAATTTTTGAATATGCTTTCGCTGTAATAATGCACTATAACTATTTACACTGGGGGCAATCACTGATACATATGAAGATCATATGCGTCAAACACATATGGTCCACACTTGATGCCCAATGCACCAGGTTGCCTTTGACTTTCAAAGGCTGCCTTTGGCACATGCTTTGTTCCCCTACACAGGGGCACAAAGCATGCAACAAAGCTGCACTTTGTTTGTCAAAGGCAGCTTTGTGACATTTTTTCTACCTGCCGACCATATGCATTTGATGCATATGGTTTTTATATGTGTTGCTTTTTTGCCCCCAGTGTTAGTACACACATCAACATTTTTTTACACCACCTTGCACAATTTCACAAAGATATTCACCACCTCAGGCCCACACAGCCCCAAAATTCACCCACTGCAATTAGCCACTCACTAAAAGCCCAGCCTGCTGTTGCAAGAAATTCACAGCCCATATTTGTAGCACGGAAAAAAACACACCACCTTGAAACAAAAGTAAAATTTGCACTGCCTACATGTTATATCCATGCCAACTTGCCCGCCTACAACCCCAATCAGCACTTCATCACCATTCCCAACCTCAGCCCTTCACCACTACTCCTCCGAGGCTACCTCCTGGTTCTGCCTCTGGTCCACTTGATCCTTGATCTGAGTCCCTTCCAGATTCGGGGCTCCAGGTCTAGACTGCATTGTCATTGATCATCCTCTGCCGATCTGGTCATCTGGGCCACAGGGGTTTTTATGCAATGAAGGACTAGCAGTTGCCTGTGATTCGCTATGGGATCTCTGATCACAATGAGATGTAAAGAAGGTTTCAGATGGTAATAATACATTATCAAGTTGTGCTCAATCTGTCTTTAAGGCTGATGCTGTTTACTGCGTGTTCGGCCGCTGGAAGATCCTTCACCCTTGTCATCCACTGGCGCCTCATCGGCAACAGGTTTTACGTTTCTTTGAAGGTGGCTCACCGCCCTTGCAGGACTTCTATCACCACCGAAAGAAACCGGTGAATTTGAGTTTCGCTAGTGTACCGTCGCTAGAAATTAATGACAGGATGAGTGCAGCTAAAGAGACCGTAGAAAAAAACATACCGATCTTAGTTGGGCTCTTCTCAGCTCTAGGAACAGTTGCTCCAGATGCTTGGCCAAGGAAGGTTACAGTCTCAACATCAATGAGGAAATACTTCACGGTCTTGTCGTCATTGCGTTCGACTCCTGTCAGAAATCCTGTCACCGAAACAGACTTTCCTTTAGCCAGGATTGGTTTGTAGTTCTTGAATTTCTCCGAGTCCGGAATGAAACATTGGACAGGAAAGGTTTCTAATGCCTTCGTCGCAGTCACATACTGCTGGGCATTGATGGTGAATGTCAAGTCGTCCCGATTCATGTTGCTCGGAACCCTGCGAACAATAAAGAGGCCACAGTGCCGGATGTCAAAATTTCCGGGTGACCCCAGTGAGATGAGCTTTTTGAGTGAATCGACATCAGACTGAGCTATAAAAACAGTCTGCCACACCCAAATAATATCACCCATTACGTGATAGTCTACTGGAGTCAGAGTTTGAGAATAAACTTCAACAGTGGGGAGTGCGAGCAACCTGGGTTCATGTGTCAGTATTGTACACATGCAATAAGCTGAGGACTTACCCGAATGGAGACATCATAACATCCAAAGTCGTTGAACCCGACATTCTGCATTGAACTCAGTGCACACCGCTGAGGTGCAGGTCATAACATAGGAATGCCCTGAGTATTTGGTGGGGTGAATAGTCCATTGTGTATATTCTATAATAGACTGAGTTGCCATCGTGCGGAATGGACCTTATTCTATTCTACGCACCTGAGATGATCTTGCGGGCTGTATCTCTCGCAGCGGAAGATGTTCCCTTGCAGCAGTTTGTACAGGTCCTGTGGAACAGCGAAGTTAGAGAATTAATTTGATTAAATTGAGTGATTTCAATGCACCATCTATATCCATCTCACATTGAGCTGCTTCTCGGAACGCTCGCAGGCCCTCCTAGCTTGCCGTGCAAGAGCTCTTGTAGATTGGGCTGGAGCATGAGCATAATTTCTATCTGGGACCCGTTGCTCTTGCTTTCTGTGCTCGCATTCTTGGTGTTGGTGTTGTGCTTGGGACCAGGCCTGGAATTCTGAAAGTCTAGCCGGTTGTTGTATTTTTTTCATGATGTTCCTGTCTGTTGTGGTGCAGGGTGTCTGGCGGGTCTGGAACCCATCGACGGCATGGACTTCCTTGCTCAGACTCACAAAGCTGACACTGATCTTCCCGGATGTGTCACTGTTGTGAATGCGGGCTATTAGGCAGTGACAGAAGGTCTCTGCGGATAGGATTGCGCACATTCTTTCCATTGCTGACAGGCGAACTTGAAGGCAAAGCAGAGATTTGTGTGGACCGCATGCTGGGCCTCGGCCTTGTGGTTAGTCTAAAGTCTCCGTGGTTCTCCTCCAACTCGCGCATTCAGAGTGAAGATGAGAATGTTGGCGTATCTGAAAACACATGCAGAAACATCAGCGATATGAATGAACTGGCTGGAGTAAGAGATTCTGACTCAGTCGACTGATGATAGTGAAAAACTGTGAAATGTATGTGCATTCAAGTCTAGTTAGATACATCAGTGGAGTCGATCGGTGGAGGCGACAGAGTAGTGGAGTGTGGTGAGAAGTGAATATCAAGTCGCCAGGTGGTCAATCAAACAGGAATCTCAGACTGTAGGTACTGGTGGATTTGGGTAGTGGAGTGAGGTGAGAAGTGGCGATCAAGTGGCGGTACAGTTGGTTAACCGAACTGTAACTGGGGGAATCTCGGACTGTGAAGATCAGCTTTATCGAAAGCTAAGCTGTTCCTTTCTTATATAGATTACTGAGTGTTTCCCCTTTCCCTTTATTCCTTTGTTCTTGGTTTCTCCCCACCTCCTTCCAGAAATCTTCCGGTAACCTCCGGTATTCCTCCAGTCGCATTCTAGGCACCTTTGCCTGCGTCTGGACTCTGGACTCCGAGCCATCTCCTCCGGCTCACTTCTCCATGGCTGTTCCCTTCCAGGTGACCATCCACCATGCCGCCGGGTTCTCTGTATCTTCTGGTCATCATTCTAGACTTTCCCTCAGCTCCGAAATTTGTCCACCTCAACTGCCTTGGCTGTCTAGGCTTCAGCCATCCTTCCACCTGATCCATCCGGACAAGCTGCCAATGTCCTAGAACTTGCCTATATCCCACCAGTCGATTGATACGAGTCAACACTCCCTTTCCATTCTGGATCCCTTCGTTCTGGTTCACTCCGGAACTCCGGGACTCCATCCACCTACACTCCGGAACTCCATCCACCTTGGCTCTATCCATTCAGAGGGTTTGGATTCTTTCCCACAGCTCTGGCAATCTTCTGCCTAGGTTGTTCCTCGTTTCATTCATGGCTGCATCTTTTGTCACTGCCTTCCTTCCATTCCCTCTGGTATGCCTTGGCACATTGCTGTATCTCCGGGACCCTCATTCCTACTTCGGGTCTGAGACCACTGGATCTCTCTGTCCTACCTTCAGTCCAGCCCTCGGACTCCTTCCAGAGCTTCCTTGGATTATTCATGAGTGCATTCCTATTTATCCTTATTGTTCTTCTGCTTTCCAAGCACTCCCATCTGATTCATAGTCACTGTGTTCCCACCCCATGTAGACAGAGGGTCTGTCTACCCCCCGTAGCCAAAGGTAGATGGACCCCTATGTCTACATGATGTAGATGCAGTTAGTCTACTACAGTCTGTCCACATTGGTCTAGATTCGTCGGTCGACATAGCTGCATGTTGGCCGACGTAGCCACATGTTAGCTGACATAGCCGCATGTAGCCACTTGTAGGTGATGCAAAGGTTATGTAAAACTTTAAAAGGCATATGCCATATATCAAGCCAACTGAGACTTGTCCGAAGAGCGATTTTGATGCTGTTTCATACCAACATTGGCCGAGTTTGCATTACAGGGTTGAGCGAGGTGTATCTATGCTGTAGATGCAGGCAGACGCACGTAGCCGACAGGTAGATGCACTGCATCTACCTCATGTAAACGAACATAGCTGGACATCAATCAACCGCAGCAAAGGTGTGTCTACATTAGAGTGTAGACACAGATCGCTGGACGTAGCCGAACATCGCCACATGTCAGCATATGTCAATCAACGTAGACACAGGTGCATCTACAGGGGGTCGGAACACAGTGAGTTATTGGCTTCCACTACACACCACATGCTCCCATCTGATCCAATCAGTGATACAATCATTTCCTCATCATGTGTGTCCGTACTTATTGTTATATCTTACTTCCCTCAGACTTCTCTCAGATCTGGAGACCGATTGGGGCTACTGCACATCCCTGACTAAGGGTGTATTACAAGGGATTATCCTTCTGAACAAGAAGGCTTACCGTTTGACATCATCTGAAGTCTTCAGGACTGCCAAGAGAAGGTTGAACTTGGTTGATCTACCAATTGACTAAGAAACCATACTCGGGTACTAGGAAGCAATGGCTATCACAGCTTTCAGACAAATCACTTAAGTGGTTCAAAAAGGAACCAGATGAGGTGGATGGTTACCAAGGAGGGTAATGATGGGCTGACGAGGTGGTCAGCTAAAAGTTGACACATCAACAATATCCCATCACGATTGCTCTAAGCGATGTAGATCTTGACTCATTGTTAAGCTCAGCTCATTGATGTTCCTTATAAATCTGTTCAGTTTTTACTAATCTCTTGATAACCGACAGTAGTTCTTCAGCTAGCTGCCATACCACTAGTCATATACCCTGAACCCTGCCGCACGTTTGTATCTGTCTCGTTTATATTTAGAGTCCTGTAAAGTATTTAAGTGGATAGTTATGGGAAGGAAGCCAGTGAATCTCACCCCACCTGTTAGATGCGAAGCTACTAGGCTTCTTGCTTAACTAGTCAAGTAGGCATTCATTCGGAGACACCCAGAAGCTATACCAAGTTTTGTTTGTATTCCCTTGAAATATTATCTGTGTTGGTTTGGATCTTTATAACTATGTGTGGACATATTGGATAAACGGAATGGACACGTGGAATACAAGCAAACAGATCAGACTTGACAATTGGTGTATATCTTTTTGCAGGTTCAACTTGATTACTTAGACGGAAACCTGCAGGCATTGAAGATTGGAAAATACCGAGGTAGGGCCTCTCGAATGTGTTACTTGATCGGAACTTATTCTGCGAGAAAAACTAGTAAGATTTGAGCTAATGTCGTGAAATATCCATCTCCCTATTTGTAAAATTAAGCCTGTCCGTCCGAAGCTTTTTAAACTCCGCCACCAGCTGTCGAGCATTTTCCAACCTTGCTTCCAATTCTCACGGAAAATTCAAGATTCAACCGAAGTGGTGGGGTGCAAAGCACCCCACCGCACTCTTGTGTGGTTGAAAAATGAACCAAGTTCAATACCAGTGTGGGAATTTCTTTGACTCATGGAAATGTCTCGAGGTATTTCTAACGTTGATGGACACTCCGGAGAAGGATGTATTGGTGGGACTTCACAGGCCTGCCGGCTTGCATGATTAGTGGCAATGAATACAGGTATTGCCAGGAATAGATAAATTTTACGAAAGTTATTGTGCTATGGTCCTTCTGGTGACGCGTAGGAGTGCATGTACCATAGCAGCTCCAGCACTGAGGACTTACAGAACGTGCGGGAAGCGCAAGCCACATTCCTATTTTGGCTGATGCCAAGCTGGCGGAATGGCTTGCCAAGCCGACAAAATGAGCCATTCTGCCGGGTGTGGGCGGGTAATGCCAGCCAAATCCATGCCCCCACCCGAAACAAGCCACTTGGCACGGGTACAAGCCACTTTTGCGAGCCAAAAGTGAAATCTCCACCCCGGCTAGCCAAACGGGGGCGGCTATCTGCGGCTATGCTGTCCCCAGCTGAATGCAGTGACTCAAGAGGATTGGGGTCCGAGTGTGGCGATATTCATCAAGAAGCAGCAGATGTCAGAGGGTGAATTCCATCAGCACTCTACTCATCAGCGCGGTGGAGTTGCGGCAACGAAACTCGAACTAACCAGAATCTCCAATTCAAGGTGACCTACAGCTGTGCTATAGAAAAATCGAGTTGATGGGTACAGAGACGGAGCGGGAGAATATCAAGACTCTAACTGCGGTTACACGTAGTGGCGCAGAGTACATTTTTTGACTTTTGTTTTGTAACAGCGCTCCGCCGTGCGCCTGGGCGCCTTCCTAAGGTTCATCGGCAACTAATACTGGTGGGATTTAATCGCGGTTTGTTTGACTGTAGCAGGGACGCAATGCCTACCCATCATTAGTCTCTCATAGACAGACACTACAAACAATATTTAGCTCATACTTCGCTTGTTTGTACCCATCATCACTCCCGCGCATCCGGAACCTCGTCCGTCCATCCCCTTTAGGTGGAACAAAAGCGTGCCAGGGCGCCTTTAGCACGTCCTCCAATTTTTACAGCTATTTTCAAAGAGATTTGGAAGGGTCACCTGCATTTTGGCTGGAAAGGTGAATAATCAAGTAGTTGCCGGAGTAATGTGGAGCAGCCATCTGAAAATATGTCTGTAATGTGTCTCCGTCATGAGCACATGGTTCAGAGTATGGCAGAGGAGAACTCATCACTCGATGGCTTGATCTCGTCATACACTGTACAGTAAAAGGTGCAGCCTTTTTGATTCCATTTCATATCTGTTCACATGTCCAAGTATATTTGAACACCGAGACCGCAGTGCACGGAATGGCAGTGCGGACAGGACCGTAAAACGGAAATAGATGGACAGCGACAAGGAAGAACAAGAGGAATTCTCCCTGCATCCTGTTATTCCATTCCCTGCTCACATATGCGTGCAAGTTGATTCGGACATCACCGAACATGCCAATCCACCGGGGGATGTCTGCGAACCAAGAGATTTTGTCGGCCTCAATTTGAATAGCTTCGGACAAAATGAATATCTGCTGACTATCTCGAACTCCCAGGACCCCAATATAGTGCACAAATCTCCGTAACACTGCCGTACAAAGCCCTGGATGGGCACTACACATCAGAAGCCACCGGTGAAACATTCCCGGATAACGAATAGCGTAGAGAATAGCCATCAATACTTGGGAGCCGATGATTGCAATTTTGGAAAGAAGCCATTGTGGGAAGGCGAGCTAAACATATTCATGATGTGGAACAGCCGATGAAACCGCACCTTATGTATAATGTAGCATAAAATACCTCCATATCTGTAGACCAGTAACACTGGACTACGACTCTGATGCCCTCTCAACTTGCTATTACTCACATTCATCTAAACAATGTCGAAACATGTTTAATTGTAGCGGCAAATACCTTGAAGGTCCTTGCCGACAGCACCCACTCCTCCTTCCTGGTGGCTATTTCCAGCACAACCGATTCTCTGTTAAACAATATTCAGGTTAATCTCCCACAAATTTGCCATTACCATGAATCTCAGTCGGTTGCCTTAGATGATCAAGCAAAACAAGACCACATGTATCCAGTTGATAGAGCAAACTTATGAGTTGCTGAATGCGATTATGATTGTTCATATCAAGTCACTCTCAAGTGGAGAACTGCGACCAAGTGTGTTGTATCATATCGGAAGATTCACAGAGTATGTTTCTCGGGGATAGAATTATCCACTTCATGTTCACTCTTGCAATTTAGGACCCTCTACAAGATACATACATTCGTTGAGGCGCAGCAAACAGGCAGCAAGATCAAGAGGTTTTTCCGCCAAGGCGAAATGACCATACTGCTTCAGCAGTGCAGGGCAGGGCTGCAACAGGGGCTTGACTATTTTCAGGTGAGTCAACTATTTGGCATTGAAACAAATTATTGTTAAAGGGTATGCAGATCAAGACAATAAATTTCATGGCCCATATTGCAGAGATACAGAAAGAGGCCTGGAAGAGACATCAAGAAGTGCTTGACATGATCGAAGATGCAACGCTGTCAGATACGGCATCACACTGGTTGGGAGATTCAAGTTTTTCAGCACAATTTATGGTGAAAAATGTTGTTTGTTTTTCAGACATTTTTCACTGAAAAAGGTAGTGAAAAACTCAAAACATTTTCACTATTTTGTGAGTTCGAGGTGAAAAAATTCAAAAGGAAGCTCAAAAGAGGTGAAAAATATTTGAATTTTTCACCACTTTTTTCAGTGAAAAATGTCTGAAAAACAAACAACATTTTTCACCATAAATTGTGCTGAAAATCTTGAATCTCCCAACCAGTGTCATCTGTGTGTAAAGTCCACGATTTCTCTGGAACATTAATAACTTTTATCCAGATGAGCAGGGTCTATTCCGGTTCCCACAATAGGTTGGTGTTCCACTCCAGTCTCGATGTGTGACTGACATCTTAAATATTTCCAAGCTCAACTTCAATTTCAATGCTACCATCAGAACCAAAGATTTTCCATGGCCGTGAATTGGAACTTTCAGACATTCTTCAAAATTTCAAGCAGGGAGCTGCCAGGATAGCAATTTTAGGTGCAGGTGGAATGGGGAAGACCACCCTAGCAAGAGCCATTGTCCATCATGCAGAAATCATAGCAAAATATGAGCAGCACCGGTTCTTTATTTCATGTGACTCTGCTGCAACTAAAGTTGAACTTGCTGCTCTCATTGGAGTCCATTTGGGACTTAGGCCAGGCAAGGACCTCACTCATCCAGTTGTCCAGTACTTCTCCAGCAACCCACCAAGTCTCTTGATTCTAGATAATCTTGAAACACTGTGGGAGCCTGCAGAGTCTCATGGGGAAATCGAAGAATTCTTGTCGCTGCTCACTGGTGTGGGTCATCTTGCACTGATGGTAGGTGCAGATTATATTTCTGCTATCCTTTTCTCACACCATCTCAGATAACCATGCGAGGTGCTGAACGACCGGCCAAGGTGCATGGAATCGGCCATTTCTGCCTCCCTTGAAACCCTTGAAACAACAACCTGCTCGTCAGATATTCATTGACATTGCCGATGCTGGGCCAGAGGATGTTGATAGAGTCCTTGCCCTGACAGACAACATGCCGCTTGCAATCAATCTCCTTGCCCATTTGGTGGACTCAGAAGGGTGCTCCAACATCTTATCCCGCTGGGAGAAAGAGAAAACAACTCTGATCTCTGAGGGCTATGACAGAAGATCAATCTGGATTTATCGATTTCATTGTCCCTGTCAAGGTCCCAGAATCAAATCTGTGCCACCATTCAGAGGATCTCTTAAGCCTCTTGTCCATACTTCCCGATGGCCTTTCAGATGTGGGAACTGTTTCAGAGCAAACTTCCAATTGAAAAATTCTTGCCTGTAAAACAGCATTGATTCGTACTGCACTGGCTTACAGTGATGAAAATCAACGACTGAAGGTTGTTGGTGCCCATCAGGGAGTATACAAAGAAGATCAGACCAGCAGGAGATTACATTTGTTCGGCCACTTCTTGAACATTTTCAGGAGCTTACTTAAGTTCTACATGGAATACCGCGGAACTCAATTGACTGCTGGGACGATTCTTTGAATATCATCAAATTTTGCAAATATCCAGAATATCCTCCAAAATGGGCTCCAACTGGGCCATCCAAACTTGCCAGTTAGCATTTACAGCACATGTGATTTGAATCAATCAGTCGACTCATTGGCCAAGGGGCTATCCCTCTGCTCGACCATGTTCACAAGCTCCTTCCTCTGCTCTGTGATCATAGACTCGAGATTTACTGCATCACCGAATTGTTGTCTTCAACATTGTATTATCCAATTTCCAATCCAGAGACACTGGCTTCTGAAGCTTTGAAACACTGTGACCAGGTTGATGTTTCCGATCTCAAATGTATGTCTTTCACATTGATACCACTTTGTTGACTGATATAAAATCTTCAGGCAAGTGTTACCTCAGCATGTCATACTATTATCAAACCAAGCATGACATGCCCCTTTCCATCAAATTTTGTCAAACTGCTGTATCTTTAGCATCTTCAACTGGTAACACCAAAATTCATTCCAGAGGACTTCACCATCTTGCAGGATTGAATGGAACCTAGGTGATTACTTTGCAGGCCAAGCACATGCACATGAGGCCCAGAGGTTGGCCAGAATTTCTGCAGATGTAGACAGTGAAGCACAGGGGCTCCGCATGGAAGCAATGTGCTGGATTGAACTTGGTGATTTCAAGCGAAGCCTCTCTCTGTGTAACAGGGCAAGGGAAATCCACACCCTTCGTGGCATGGCTGGTGGGGCATTGGACCAGCTCATCATGAACTCCCAGGCAGAGGTCCACAAGTTTAAATCTGAATATGTTGAGGGATGGAAGATCTATATGGAAACTCTTCGAGAGGCCTCGATGAGCCACAATCCATATTCTCATGCCTTCAATTTACTCAATATGGCTGAGGTTGAGGTGTCCATGAATGCCCCAAAGGATGATGTGCAGCAGAACCTTGACAAAGCCATGTCAATGTTTACTGCTGCAAGATTTACCCCCGGGGTAATGATTTGTGAAGCTACTCTTGCAGATCTTCATCTGAGAGGGAAATACACTGGAAGCAGGGACACTCTTTGAGAAATGCATCAAATCATCAGTGGGACACCACAATGAAATGATATCCTACTGCTTGGAGCGGCTTGGTGATGTCAGTCGCTGGGACTTTCTGCACTGTGTATCTGTCTTTCCCACAGTGTTTCCTTGTTCACTCCATCAAGTTAAAGCAGAAACTTGCAATTTATAAAGCCCTCCAATTCCTCGGAGATGTCTTCCTTGTACACGAGGAATGAGAGACTGGCCATCAACCTGTTCACTGTTGCGCTGGAGGGGTTTACTCACATAGATGTTCATCGCAGCAAGGCAGAATGCTTGCTCCGACTTGGGGAAATTGCTATGAGACTCAATGCAGTCGAGCTTTGGGAAACAGCGAGACCACTCTTTGAGCGGTCCTCGCAGGTCAAACAGGTTAAAATATTCATGAAAAGCTGGCTGGTATTGGTGAACATGTCCTTCAGCAACACAGAACAAATTTTGGCTCATTTTGAAAAGCCCAATGTTCCCTGTGGAACTGTGGAGGAGCCGGGAGGTGATATCTCTGACATTGAAGGCCTCGATATTGACTTGGATAAAACCACAAGGGTTGAGCCAGCTGCAGTTTGGATTTTGTTGAATTAATTACATACGAAATTATGCCAGTAACGTCTTTATTTTTGGTGTGGGACTGTCTGCGTTTCTATAGCTAGGTTTGAAATGGATTACCTGAGTTATTGAAGTCAGGTGTAGCACCGCACAATACAAATGCTTTGAATCTTTTTGTTGGCATACAGCTCACTTAGGATGTTGCGGAGATGAATGAGGAATGAGCTGTGAGAATGCTCGGTATTTTCGACCTCATTCCAAAGTAAACAAATGATACTAGCCTGGGTTCAAAAGTTGAACATTAAGTAGCGTGGCAATGCTGCACTGCCATCTTGTGCCAATCACAGCGAACACTGCGACTCAAGACTCTGTCATCGATGTGCGGCATTGATGATACACTCCTGCTCTTGTCTCCTTCCTCCTCTCTTCATTGACACCCACCTACCTGCCCACCCGCCTCCCATCCAGCCCTCGAACAACCCAATGACCAGGAAAAGTATTTTTGACTGACGGCCGATGGCACAGCAAGCTGCCGCCGCAAGCTTTAGCTCACATTTGGTATTGGTACCCTAGCAGGGTTCGGTTTAACCCACATCAGATGCCGCGGTTTGACACTTCCTGAGTTCGACCAACGTCGTGGGTGAAGTGGCCGTCGTGAGGGCGAGTTTTCAGTTACAATCTTTCTTGTAGAGCCTTCTATGTTGGAACTCGCCATGGAGGAACCCTAAAGCAAGCATGATGGAACTTATTCACTCTGAAGAGTGCATAGAGAGTATCAATGTTAGGGTTGGACCCGGGTCAACCCGCGGGTATCAGGGCGCCAACCCGTACCCGGACCCGTCATTTCCGTATGGGATACGGGTCGGGTCCAGAACCCGCATGGGTTTACCCGCGGGTTTCCATACCTGTGCACGGGTGGTCTTTGTTTTCTGCATGAAAATGAACTCCTGGAGCTTTAAATCAATGAAAGAAACACATCTGAAGAGGAAGAAATTACTTCAACCAAGGTCTACATTCACCTTGGGGAACATTTCAATGGAGCACCTTTCCTTCAACTTGATACCTTCCTTAAGTGCACAAGGTGGCAGATGGCACCTCCATCAGTCGTATTTTCCCCTCTTTCATTTTCGACGGACGTTTCACTGGCGGCCCTGCAGTGACTGTGGAAGGCATAAGTACGCCAAAATCACCGCACACGGTGTCATTCCTATCACAGAAATCTGGAATTTCAGTGTCTCGTAACAACAACTGGGCATTCAAACCCTCTACGTGAACTATCTCATAAATTTCCGCCGGTACATCCATCTCATTTCGCCGTTTCTTCGAAACGGACAGGAAATAAGCATGGCATTTTCGGCCGTCTTTGCCGCAACTCGATAATTTCTTGAAATACCAAAAGGAGTGATTTATAGAAGCCCCATGCACAAAAGAGCCCGAACGCACACGGTCGTAAATCACCAATCACCTTTCTTCATAGGCTCGTCATTCACTCCCCGAATTACATCTCAACAAGGTCGAGAGAGGCTAGTCCGCCACATCATCTGTCTTCAGACGAGAGCCACCTCACATCAATAATTCAATAACTGCCCCTCGCCCCGCTCAGCGCTTCCTCGCTAGTTTGGATTCCCGAATTCAATGCCAGCTGAACTATCCCATGTAACCTTTTCGTCGATATCCCGTAGCGCGCTCCCATCGCCACGGCATAGACGCCATGTTCGTTCCTTCCAATGACAGATGCGGACCCACCATAAATTTCTACCGGCATGTTCTGCCGGTCAGGTGCTGTCCAGTGCAGCGTAATTCGCAATGTAAGTCCGGTCAGTAAGACTTTTCAGGCCAACTGTTCAACTCGTTCAAGCTCTGGCCTGGGACCTGCACTACCTCCGCCCATCTACGGTCAACAACAGAGTTGGAATCAGTACCCGCTTGTTGCCCATTCATTCTCTTCAAGCGCCGTTCTCACGCCCATTGCGGTCCTGACCAGTTTTTTCTCTCGGTGATTCCGAAATAGGACGGTACTTGAAAGCAATGTTGGAGCTCGCGGCACAGAGGCTGGTGCATCCGTTTGGTGTGAGAAGTAACATAACAGTACAGAACGAACCGTGATACATCATTCCATTATTATTTTCGACTTTCGTTCTTTCTATTGTTCGGCCTTGAGGAACTCTCGTCCGTACAGTCCTTTGCGGGTCCACACATCAAATCATATGGTGCTTTGACACCGCTGAGGCGAATTTTCCGACGTGTTACGGCCGCCTATTCCAGAGGAGTTGAAGCTGACTGCTAAACAACACGGAGCAAGGCCAGAGTCATCAGCCTCGCCCTCGTTTCCGGCGGATGTGTGTTGGTAAGATGTCGTGAACGTGTGATCGTATATATTCACCTTTTCCCAACCATCTGAGCTCAATTTTGCGGACCAAGAACTCCTACAACTTTCTTTAGGCAAATACGGATCGGTCTACCAGTGAGCATGCCACGATCCGATTCCCACAAAATGTACTGAACGTCGTTTGACTGTCAGAAGCATATGCTAAAAATCAGGCATTGGGAAACTTCCCTATCCGCATGGTGTCCCGTGTTTCGAGTCCTCCAGATAAAACAGACGCCAGCTGTGCAAACAAGGCCCAAGCTTTACTTCTTACCAGTCCCCCCTCGAGCAAGATGGTCGGTTGGATTCAACCATCGGGCACAATGAAGCGACTCGTGGCGGTGACCTTCGTCGCAGTTGCGGTCGTCGCGACTTTGGTGCGCTTGAGGATTCGGATTCGCACGCGTAGATTCTGGGTAGACGATGTTTGTGGGTCTAAATTTCTGTTCAGTATTTTTTGCTGTGGAATAATTCGGTTCCAGGGGTCATTTTCGCTGCCTGTTGCTCCGTTTTGATGCCTATCGTAACCTTTCTGAGGTCCGATCCCTCTAAAAGTAGCTCCACTATGATTGCTGCCTTCTGGTGAAGGATTCCGGTGCCCATCCTTTGTCATTATGATACTCCCTCCAGGATGGGACTGATGGGTTTTATTAACAGTCTCTGGTGGGTTCTATTGTTGCTATCCAGATTCTGAGAACTAATCGGCATCATACCACAGGGCCTCCAGAATGAGCGTCATGTTCTCCGTTATTCGACTTGTCCCTCACGATAACCGATCCAAGCTCCGCAAAGTAACTTTCGCCAGCTTTCGAGAAATATGTTACTTAGTCTCGGCCGCGGGCAGATTACCACTGGTTTTGCGGCGCTATTCGCATTGTGCTGGATCGCCCTCCTTGCTTAAAAGATCCACGTTTGCGCATCGGATAAATCGTGGTATCATGGGCACCGTCCCCAGCAGTGTCCTCTGGGTAAGGGATCTGTGGCTTTGCAATTTGTCAGTATTCTATTCGTAGATGTTGAACCCTGCAGTAACTCTATCCAGCCGACATTTTCGCAGATTTTGCTCTCGAAATACTCCCATTCGTCCTGATACGCCGTGCTACGCTTCCGCCCGGCCAGCGAAAGTATAGCTCCATTTTCCGGAGCACGTCTCGTTAGCTGATTCACTTGATGTGCCTCTAGGATGCTTCTTATCATTTTCTCTGCTTCTCTACTTACCACCGTTGCGTCCATTTTTATGCGGTAGTCTTGCTCGGTCCTAGTGGCTCACTTGAGGGTGTCATGGTGCAGGCCGAAGTAATCTTTTTTCATGATACACAAATTGTTATGATTCCTTACCTTTCGGTTTCCGCAGGCTGCGACGGCCCTTACTGTGGCCAATGCCGTCGTCCTGGCCACTTCCGCATATCGTCTCCTCCACAAGTCGGACGATATCGACTCCATACCATACACCTACAACTATTCTATTGGCGGCGCAAAATCATCTGATCCTTCGCCGGCCATGAATAGCACTGAGACCTTGGATCAGGCGAAGTCCACGGATGGCAAGGTCGGTGGGGGGGTAGTTTTGTAGTGCTAAACGTAGTATGCTTTTTATGACACCCCTGCCGCTCTGCTTCAACATGAACTTTTTATGTTCCCTGAAGAATATATAATCAACTCAAAGTGATCCCATACTGTCCGTCCCTAAGTATCCACCGAAAAAAAACCCTCCGAGTTCAATCAATCTTGTTGGTCGGGCCTCGCTCTCAGGCTGATCCTCTTGCTCCCCGGCCTCACTCTGATCCTGCTCCCCCCCCTTCCTCACTCTGGCGCCGGCTCTGTTGCCCCTCGACCTCACTCGGGTTCTGGCTCCCGCTGCTTGCATTCTCCGCCTGGAACATCAGTAACCACGCTTTAAACTCCTCCAGCGTCACGGTGTTCGGGTCGATAGCTCAGATGTACGCGATGCGCTGATCGGGAGAAGCCGAGTCCCAGGAGAAAGCGGCGTCGGTGTCGCGCTTAGGGCTTGAACCCGTACGTCGAACGGGACGGCCGTCGAAAAAGACGGCCATTTCTGGGTACGGACGGGTCAACCCGTCCCGTCGACTAGGTTCTGAGATCGTGAAACGTACGGGTCCCGGCCGTCCCGCCCGTTTCGACGGGTGCCGGGTATGCAGATGATCTCACCAACAGATTGAAGTCAAGATGTCTCGGGGCTTCATCAATTGAGGGTGTATACATCAATTGAGGGTGTATACATCAATTAAGGTTGTAGGACAAAGCAGAAAAGTGATTTATGCTCACAGACACCGCCAGACAGGACGTAGTGGCCTGCGCTGGATGCCGAAGATTGCCGACTCCACAGAAGGGCATGATGGAGGCGTGTGGTGACTAACAGAAGACCGGCACGGTGATATTGATGAACCCAGATGTATCTTCAAACTCCGAAGCCCCAAATTATATGCTCCGGCACCGCTGTTATGAGGTTGCCGAGCGTTGCCGAAGGACAACCCGTCGAAGCCGTCGAACGGCCGGGAACGGGTCCCCGTCGACGGGTGAACCCGTCCCGTACCCGTCCCGACGAAGGGAGGCTCTGAGACCCAAAACGTACGGGTCCAAACCCGTCCGTCCCGGCCGTCGACCCGTCGAAAACGGGGACGGGTTCAAGCCCTATGAGGGGGGGAATGTGAGTTGACTGCTGAGTAAATATACATATGAGTGAGGGGAATCTCACCGCAAGAGGTCCAACGGGGGCAGCGCGCGTCAGGGCGAGCAGCGTCATGACGGTGAAGGCGACGGTGGAGAGTCTCATTGTAGGTATGAGAGTTGTTTTGTAGTGTAGAGTTAGTCTGTTGTTTACCGCGGGCCTTTGGTGAGAGCACGTGCACAGCGGGCCGTATTGGTCTACGAGTTGGCTGTTGGGAAAGAGGCGTCGGCATTAAAATAATGAATGAACGGAGACAGAAAGAAGGAAAGATAAGCGCAAAAAAAAATGGTTACGCTGGGCAGTTATGAACGAGAGGAAGGCAAGAAACGCGCGAGCGAAGCAGAGTCGATGGGAGCAAGTGAAAAGGAAGGAAAGCGAAGAGACAGGATCGAGAAAATGGTTGTATAACGAGGGAAACGGAGCGAAAGGGAAATGGGTTGAACGAGAGGTATAATGATAGAGGGAGGAGGAAAGTGAATGCAAGGATGAGGAAAAGGAAGCGACGACAGCGCAAGTGCGCAAATGGAAACAGAATAAAGAAGGGATCAAACCGAGGGATGAAAGAACGAAACCAAAGGCAAAAAAAGAACCAGCACACTCATGCCGCATATTTCTCCACAATAACCGCCATCACCTCCTGCTCAACCGGTAGGCCATGGGCATCATGCGCGTGACTTGTTCGAGCAAAGGAGAGCCGCGAAGAGTATGGCTGTTCGTGGGGTGGAGTATGTGATAGGAAGACAATAGTCCGAGTTGGCGAGAGGCGAGCCAAAGGCGAGCGGGAAAGGGAGGGAGTGTGAGAGGATGGGAGAGAGGCGAGCGCACGAGCATCCCGGTTAACCAAAAGGAGAATTTTTGGAAGAGGGAGTTGTGGACGCGCCCACGGGGGGTTAAAAGGACGAAGGGTGGGAGTGAGGAGGATCAAGAAAATGAGAGCGATAGAAAAGAGGCTGAGAGGTAGGGGCGGACGAGCAAACAACAAGAGCCAGCGCGCAAGGGAGGCCGAAGGACGAGCAGATAGGGAGGAAGAGGCTGGGGGCGCGACATATGGGTAGGGAAAGCGCGACGCGCTGAGGGGCGATCGAGAGAAGGGGTGGTGTCGAGAACGAGCACATCGCGGACGCAGAGAGGTATTGCGAGGCAATTATCATGCCCAGTATCGCCATGTCCATCCGAGATGTCGAGTGTGGTGCTCATCGGGCGAGCAGCAAGCAAGGCGAGTGTTGCATCGATTACTGTATCGATTCGAGTGAGGAAGAGAATTTTTAAAACACCAAATCAGGCTGATTGGCAATGAGGAGGATGGCGTGTCCTTAGGGATGCGGAAGTCCCTGAGGATGATGAAGACGAAGGAGTAGAGGGAGTAGAGTGATGGGGTGGTGTTGGTGAGGAAAAAGGATCGTTTTGAACCGCGACCAGTGGGCTTGCGATCGGGGTTCATTTCGTATGCGGCAGCGGAGTTGCGGCAGGAGTATTCGAAGGCGGGTCTGCGAGCGTCGAGGTAAATTCAAAAAGGACGCACGACTCGGTTGATCGGAGAAACGTCTGATTCCAGCATCAACATAGAGCAAGTCCTATGTTAGTGTTTTATTGGCTGTGATCGCCCGCCTTTTATATTCCGCATGGCTATTTTCTCTGGGTTGTGTTACGCAGGTGGCTACATAGAGGTGCCTTCTCAAACCCTCTATTCTTTTTCTCCCTGCAACAGGCGGGGTTATTGAATCAGGATCCACCTCAGGTTCGTCCTTATTTCCCCACACACACGACTGGTCATCACTAACCACCGTCGTTAAATATGTGCCCACGGAGGTACAGAATCACCTTGCATGATAGATCGTCCCAGGCCTTCAAAGGATCCGGCGGTTCGACTTCACCGAAAAGACATAGAAGCTGACTTGGTTTTATTTTTGGTAGAATCTGGACGGACAACGTTGGCATATCAACCGGAAAGAAAATAAGGTACCAGGTGACAAAATGCCATGCAGAACACGATAAATGAAAAGAACTTATGGGAGCAGATAATTTGTTGCCTTGATGCGGTGGTGTCGGAAATGCCGAGCAACGGACTCGGAATTCCAGCACTTCTCAGGTGTTATTTCCTGATCGGTGTATTGGAAGGGCTTCGACGCCACAAATAGATATATTTACATACTCGGCCTGGGGTATTGGGAGAGGCAGAGCCCAAGATGGGCCACGTGAAGGGTGTTTGACAGATGTTTCTCATTGCGTGCAAGCGGAGTTGCGGCGGGAGTGATCGAAGGCGGGTCTGCGAGCGTCGAGGTAAATTCAAAAAGGACGCACGACTCGGTTGATCGGAATATCTTTTCACCGGGTAATTTAGAAAGATTGAATCGAGACCAGTTTTCCACGCAGGTATAGAATCATCTCGCACGATACATCGTTCCCTTCAGAAGATCCGGCAGTTCGATTTCACCGAAAAGACATAGAAGCTGACTTGGTTTTACTTTTGGTGGGATTGGCGTATCAATTGGAACGAAAATAAGGTACCAGGGGACAAAATGCCATGTAGAACACGATAAATGAAAAGAACATATGAGAGTGAAATAATTTATTGCCTTGATGCGGTACAACGGAATTCCATCACTTCTCAAAGGCTGTTACTTCCTAACCGGCGTATGGGTAGGTAGGTAGGTAGGTAGGTAGGTAGGTAGGGTAGAATTACACGGTGGGAAGGGCTTCGATGTCGCTAATAGATATCTTTACACACTCAGCCTTACGTCCACCTTGCACTTTGTTGAAATGGAGCTAGTCACCGTGATCACGTCACATCAACATCCACGACGTCGAGGTGAGAACAGGACACAAGTCAACCCATCGGAATTTACACTCCGCCGGGTGCACAATTCAATCTGCCAATTCAATCGGGTAACCTTCAAACCGAAACCGGCTGGGTGGGTGCTTTCTCTCACTTTACTCCGATCGGATGCTCTCAGCTATATAATCTGTAGTAGCCTTGAGTCGTATCTCCTCACTTCGTCTCCTCACTTTGTATCACTTTTCTGAGGTGAGCAACTGTCTTGTTTACTTTCTCGCTCACTCTGACGCATTTCTGGCTATCTATTATCTAGGCGCACTTCTTGGTTGAGTCTCAGCTCAATACTCAGCACACTGCTTGTTCGACTCTCAAAACTACCCCCTCCTTATTTTCGCACAATGTCTGTTTCTGATACTACGCTGTCCAAGTCCGGAATTGCTCAACCGGTATTGATCAATGGTGGCGCCCTTTCCTCTAAATCCAAGTACGATCCTCACTCTCGTTACCGACTCGTGTGCTAATGGCGATATTCCAGCGGAGTAAAAGGGTGCGATCTTCAGTCTTATCATTGTCCCGTGTGCTAACGACGACGACGACTTTCTAGCGAAGCACTATTCAGGTACAATCTTCACTCTCATTGTTGTGCCGTGTACTAAGGACAACGTAGTAGCGAACAACAGTCGGCATTGAGCCGGTCGCATTCCATGACACAGAGCAGCCAGAGCATCCAGCGCCAGGAGAGCTCCTACAGCTCTCACTCGGAAAGTTCCTAGTAAGTTGTCCATCTGGCTATTTGCTTTGCATTGGTCATTAAATATACCTATCGTACAGCGAGTACCGCCGTACCAGGCTCACCCTGGCCGACTGCCAACTTGAGTTGAAGCTGTCGATACTGACAATCAAGCCCAGGTCGTCTGGGGTCCAATTCAATGTTACCACGTTGAATCTTGACGACCACGTCGGGAATCTCTATGGAGAGCTCGTGTGGGGTTATCAGAAATTCAGCGAGTCATGCAACGATATCCGCCTTGACGGGACGCTCCTAGTCGCCTCGTGCGACTGTGGAAACAAGGAGTACAAACAAGCCACGTTGGACTTGAACGAGCACATCACTTACACCATCACTCGGCGCTGCTTTGAGGCCATCCTTCCTGACCCCGCTTTCACCGAAATGATGTCCTCGGCCGCCTGGATGAACGTTGCCGTCATCACCCAGCCCGACATGCGTGGCTTCCTCACGAATCCAGCATTCCAGGAGACTATCAAAGGCGTCGCACGGCGCGCGGTTGAGGAGGTCATCACCGAGATGAGGGAGGAGATGACGCGTGCGGTCGAGAGGGCCGTGACGCAGGTCAGCATCCGGGCTGAGGAGCACGTCCAGTACGAGATCCAGACCCTCACCAGGAAGGCTACCCTCATCAATACTGCCGCCTACTCTGGACTGGGCGGGCTTACGGTGATGTCGCACGAACAGAGGCGCGCCTACAACACCTTTGCTCCAGTCATTGGTCTCGGCAATGGACACCTTGCGACAATGAAGGGCGCCTTTTCCCATCTTAGGCAAGAAGCTGCGGCGCTACTGAAGGGTACCCCCACCCCAGTGAACGGACACACTACCTCAGCGAACGGACACACTACCCCAGTGAACGGACACACTGCGCCAGCCCTCGTTCCCGAAGCGACCCGGAAGGGTACCGCCCCGAGCACCCCAGCGAAGTAATCTGGGATTCTATGCATAGTTCAATTCGCCGCTGCCGCGCTGCCGGCCCACGTTCATTCCGCACGTTCCACGTTCCACATTCCCTACATACTTATATTATATATTTGTCTTCGGTAAAAAAACTTGTTGTTCATTTTGTAGACCACGCGAGTGTAATGAATCTTCCCGCCTTTGATGTGGCTGATTTGAATTGAGCCTCATTTGTTACACAGAATTCGGAGTCAATAAGCCCCAACTCGGTTCAAGCCGATTTTTCAGGCAGTTATTCGGTGACTCTCCTTTGCGGCCGTTGCCGACAAGTCTGTACTCTCTTAACTGCAAGTAAAGTGGAACACTCGAAACGCAGGTTCAGATTTTGTGCGGGCTCTTACCAAACACACTTATAATATTTTCTGTACTGCAATCTCCGGTACGTCTTGATCTTGTTGATACTTCATGCTGACGAATTTCGCCATCTGCAAATCCCACATTGGAATCTCAGCCGGATATTCAGGCCGCGCTTCCACAGAACAACTCGGACATGGTGCAGCGTGCAGCCTGGTATTCGATATGCGCGGTATATAGGGTTCCGCACGGGTCCACCCGCGGGTACCAGAAGTCGACCCGGATCCGGACCCGCCAATACCATACCCGACCGACCCGCGGGTTCAAACCCGTACGGGTCACCCGTGGGAAGAGGCGAGGGCGGTGGCTCCGCCGATGAGAGACGCGTCGCGCAGCGTGGAGCGCAGCGACGAGGTCACGGCGCGCCAGCCGTGGGGTGTTGTGCCCTGCCCTTGGAAAACAGCTGCGCGGTCTCGTCCCGCCATTGCTGTACCCACCATCCAGCCTTTCGATCCTACCTCCTTCCACTTTATCCCGTCCTCCGCCTCGCTCTCCCCTCCTCCTTTCCTCGTCCTGCCCCCCACCTCCAGTTCCGAGCTCCGAGGTTCCCGAATGCCGTGGGTCCAGAATCCCCGTCACAGATGAAGGTAGAAGGGGAGGAGAGAGCGTACAGACCCGAGCAGCCGCTTGCAGGCGCTCAAGGTAAACGTAGTATCCGCATGGCGCATGGGCGCCGATGCAGAGCCTGTACCCTGGGTTTCTTGTAGCACGACGCAATAGTCGTACGAATGGACCTCGTCGCCACGTGACGACGTCAACTCGGCATCGCCCGAACCTCGGGGGGGACCGGGTCGCCGGTGCGAATTCCGAGTCGCACGCCAGGGACAGGATACGAAGACGGTGCACCCAGCGCCAAAGAATACCGTCGCGCAGGCCGGAAGAGTCCTCCCTGCGCGGCGCGAGGGCTACGCCGAGGCGAACTTCCAGCAGCACGGGGTGTTCGTGGACGCAGACGGCGGCGCGGCGGCAGCACCGTAGACCAAGCGGGCCTCGGATCGTAAAACCTTATTACCTAATTGATGCCTGCACTTTCCATCATTTTCGTGGTTCCTCCGTGTGGGCCGTATAAGTATAAGCTGTTCTGCATCCAGGGATGTTTCCTTGGTACTAGACACTCTCTTATTTTTCTCCAATTTTTTGGGGCAAGTCTTAACTCATTTGCGTCTCGGCCGAAATTCGATCCATCAATCACGTGGCACTCGCAAGCCAAAACAGCTTGTGCTAATGAGTGCATTAGACCTCATATTTAAAAATTCTGAAGCGGTACAATGTTTGAACCACAGCAGAAGACATCATCCCCAAAATTTCTCGTCAAAATTGGTGTTTCCCATGCAGCAGGAAGAAAATCGGAATCTGATTACCTAAAATTACATAATAAGCTTTTACTGCGATCCAACCCCGCGGTAAACAGCAGACTTCAACAAGCGAGGTACAAGCTCAAAGTTGTTGAAGCGTCTGCCTAGGGGAGACTAGTGTAGAGTGGGATTGAGTAATTGGAAGTGAGTCGACGCAAGATGGGATGGGAGGGAATGAGATTGAAGAGAGGTGAAGTTGTGCGAATTTATACGTGCAAACTGGGAGTGAGACATGAACGGATCGGCGAATCTATCCGCGCGGGTAATGGTGCATGCGTCGGGGGTTCCGCTGAGGATTTAATCGTGAGACCCACTGCCCCTCGGATCAGAATGTGAGACTATGAAGATTGAATCCGCAAGTTGTGAGCTGTAATGACAGGAGTTGAACGCCTAATTTGTTTCAACAAGTCCGCATTCGATCCACAGCTGGCTTTAATTTTGGAGGGCTCACCGAAGTTACTTCTCAGATAAATCTGGAATATATCCAGTGGGTTGCAAAATAGCCGCTGCGTCGCATACTTCCGATCCTGTCCGTCATGTTGTTCATTGCGGAAATATTGTTGCTTATTCCTCGGTTTAGTCCGGGCTCAGATATCAGCCGTCAAACCTGATGGAGGGGTTCATCGGATAGAAGTTCGAGCTTTGAAAGGTCATATGAGGGTTGGCATCATAATTCTTCGAATTAAAAACGAAGTTGGATAGCGCCTAGCTAGCCACTAACGTCAGGTCCGCTTCTTGATATCGGTCAAAAATTGCTCGGGTTGATGTGCCTGGACTTACCACTAACGCTATAGCAGTGTAAGAATCAACGGCAACTGCGTGTCTTCACTGCCGTCAACGCTGGGCTGCACGATGAATCCAAGATTCCACACAATCTCCTTCTGGGGCAGCGAAACACGGAATGCAGAGAGCACAACGGCAAGGACGACCTCTGTGGTCAACCAAAATCGGAATCATCACACGAAAGCGCAGAAGTTCGTACTCAGCTCGAATTGAAAGAATTTGAACCCGCTTGGACCCATAAATTGAAAATCAATCGGGGATCTTTCGTCTGGAGACGAAGACGTACATGCACGCGCACGGACCTTCACCGAAAGTGAACCTAGCGCCCGCCAATCAATCCAACTTCACAGCGCAAGTGGCAAAGAGATCCTCACAGATGCTGATACACTCCAGTCACAGGAGCACCGATGACGCTGTCCGGAAGCGGCTCGAGCCAGCGCGCGGGCTTCCATTCCGCGGCACCGGGGCCCCAGATACTTGTAGCGCAGTTCGCGCTCCGGATGGAGAGCATGAGGTCTGTGCCGCATGGGACGCGGATTGCGTGTATCGTTGCGTCGTCGCGGCCGGAGTGGTGTCGCGAGGGGGAGGACGGCGTCTGTGAGGGTCCTGGGTGCAGTGTATGAAATAATTGTGAAAAGCTGGAAGGCAAGATTGAAGAATGAGGACGGACATGCGTAAACTAAATGGAGAAGGAGGGTGCAGCCGGAGGGTCTCGCGGCAGACAGCGTCGAGGACGGGAAGTTGCATGAGCTGGTCGTAGGGCATGTCAGTGCCGTCCTTTGGCTGCGCCTCGGCGAGCTCCGCGCGCAGACGATCTTGCCAGTCGGGATTTTGAGCGAGGAGGTAAAGGATCCGCGCCAGTGTGGTTGACGTTGTCTCAGACGCAGCAAATATCAGGGTTCTAATTTTGTTGAAAGAGAAGTGATGCACTATGGTGGAGCGGACTCACGACATCTGCAAATATTTCAGCAACGGGTTTAAAATATGGCAGGAGGAACTCTGACCTGGCCTACGACCTCTGCATCGGGCAGGCGGTCTTCATCTTCGGCCCGGGCATTTTCTTGCACTGATAGAAGGTTGGGGGGTGAAAGATCAAGAAATCCGCGAGAAATACAGTGGTACACGTACTCAAAATGCTCATAATGTCCTTTCCGCCGTCGCTTTTAGCCTCGCCGCTACTGAGTGCGCTCTTCCTCGCGTCAAATATCTGTTGTGTCATGTAATCCATAATGTCCACAATGTCCCGGAAGTCGTGCCACGGAACCCAGTCCACAACCGCCCGCTGGAAGCGAGCGCTCCCGATTTTGCCCGCCCAAGGAAGGATGAACCTGAATGCTAGGCTGAATTGCATTATCAGCGGGCTGGAGGGTGATCAGTATTCAGCATCAGAAGATTGGGCTGCCCAATACGCACTGTATTCCTGAGATGGCTCTGCTGTAAGGATGGGCAGACTGCCCGGGGTCGTCCGCCAGGTTGTCGAACGAGTAGCCGAGCCCGCCGTGGCCAATGAGCTCTAGAGCACACCGGTTCATCCAGCGCAGGATATCGACCTGAAATTTGTGGGCAAATTCCGAGACCAGTCGAAGATTTAATCACCTCGGCTGAGCCGTTGATAACTCTGCTCGTCAGTCCTGCACGAAGCTGACACAAATTCGGCATCAGATATCGAGAAGAACACGGAACACCAAACCTTGTGAGCGACGGCATAAAACACCGGAGCTGAGACGCTTAGTTAGGCACATCTGCAATTTTTTGGGTTTGAATTCATACCTAGACGGCGCATATGGACGTTATTACGATGCTGCGCGCCTATGGGTGAAGCACGTTACTCCAACACGAAACCTTGCAATCGGAGTTTGGGCAAATTCACCAGAGCTCACTGACAGCAGACCCTCGCCGAACATGAGCTTGCTGACACTGCGCGAAAGAAGGGTGAGCGAGAGGTGCTCTTGGATGATTGGTTTGAAAACGACATACAGCAGATCAGTGCCGTTCCGGGCGTAAATCGGTTGGTCCTTGAATGTATTGTCAGAGTATACTATGATGAGTTGACCAACAGTTGGGTATACCTTGACGATAATGTGATGCAGAGCCAAGGAATCGAAAACATAAAGGATCTTGGACTAGGTGAAGGCCTCGATATATGATCCAGGATACTCGAGATGTGCCGAGGACGTACCCGCATAGGGCCATCGATGCGCACGACCCCACCATCTTAAAATGTCTCTCAGTCGACCGTGGGGCAGCGGTGTTGCGGTTCCTCACATGTATGGGCGATATGGCTGTGAAAGGCCCAGCCCTTTGGATCGAAGAGAGCCATGAAGTTTCCTGAAAGGCTGCTTACTACACCCACTGAAGTGCACAGGGCTCTTACCTGTCCAAATCGATTGATTGAGGGGATGGACCAGGAACATTGTCGAGACTCGAGAGGAGATTTTTTGAAGGAAAACCTAACGATACGCCATAAGATCCAAGTTGAAGTGAGCAATGTGGAGACCAGAGCAGCGTCATTTGAGTGGCAAAGAGCGACGAAGAAGCCAGAAAGCTTCGAGGCGCTAAGTTACTACGGACTCAAAGGCGCCGATAAGGACCTCGCCGCTTTCACGCCTTCATCGGTCGAGTGCCAGATCCGCGGAAAGAAAAGGACGTCGCTTCGACATGGGTGGATGAGATTAAGCGTCGGTCTGCCGAGTGATGCGGCAGCACACATCGGTGATCCATCGGGTTTATCCGCTGATCCGTCTTCGTTTCCACTTGCGCATTTGCTGAATAGTCTTCGCTGGTAAATAGCGGACTGTACATAGAATCGAGGTCAGTGAAGCCGTCGCTCGAATAACAGAAACATATCTGACATGAGGAAACGACTGTCCGTAATCAATCTGTAATTTGGCAAATGCAAGGCAAATGTGTCGCTTAAGGGAATATATTCCAAGCAGATCGGAGTTCTGAGGATTCAGGTTCCGGCCTCCTTACAACATAATGTTCCACAAAGAGTCGATTTCCGGATTGAGCGCACGTGCTACGCGACGCGCCGCGAGCATGTGACCGAGTCGCGGAGTTTAAATTGAGTGTTTCTCCTTTCTTTCTTTCTACCACGACAACTAGCGACGATTACCCCTTCATCGAGTTTACCGGGCCCCTCAGCGACCTCGGTCAGTTAATCAAACTTCACAAATTCCGCCATTCGTCAGCGGCACAGTGGCACTCACGACTCCAGCACTTGGTCGCCTCGCCCTAACCTCGCCACTGATACACATCCCTCCACTGTGCTAAATAGGAGGACATTGGACCCGTCTGACGTTACGTTTCGGCAAGCTCATTTACCACGACCACCGGCACGGCATCTTCTTTACACTACTGCTGTGGACTCTCGTCACTCGTTCCTCCGCGGAACAGCAGCTGTACACTGGAATCCCATATCCATGCAACTGGACTTTTTGCCGTGCACTGAGGCTTGCTATCTGGAACACCACGACTCCCTCAGATCCGGTCTAGTCTCGGACTCTCGGTTCACTTCTTCTCTTTGGGTTCCATTTCGTTCTCACCCACCCTTGACTTGGGCCGAAGCGCTCAAGGGAATCTGCCGCTCAGCTCTTATGCAACGTCACCTTCTTTGGCTGCGCAGGCGCTTGTCTGACCCATTCAGTTACATTCGTTTCCAAATACGGCGCCTTTCACTTCCCAAGTCGGGTCAAAGTTTTCGAATAGATGAATCAACGTACGTGTCCCTGCATTTTCGATCTTCTTTCATCACCTTGCCATCTCCTCGTTGCCTCGCCAGTTGCTGTATCTGGAATACGACTGCCCAATATGACCAGTTGTGTCCTGACTCCCAACTTGTGCAACCCCAAATCACATCGCACAGAGGACCTGCGGATTGACTTTAGAGACATCGGTCTTGTTCTGCCCGTGATGATCTTCCCCACTCATTCTGACATGAGTACTATATAATTGGTTCCACCGCCGCTCTATTTGCGTTCATGATGCTGTGAAGTCGCACGCCAAAAATCCAGTTTCAGTCGAGTTTCCAGCTCAGTGGAGCTCTACGAGGTTACGAGCAATCTCAAACAGCCCCCAAAGCGCCTGGTGTTGCCAACGCGGTGGATTTCGCCCGAGCCAGCACTGCAACTTGCAAGGGAGAAGAAGGCGCCGACTAATCACCTGACTCATTGCTCATCATTCTGCATCGCTTTCGGCTAACGTATCGGCGACTTCTTTGCAAGTCTTGTCTAAAGGTCTTCTTGAGTCGTGGCGTCTGTTTCCCTCCATTCCTTCCTGTTCTCTTCCCAATCCCATCCTCCCCGCAACTCGATAACGATGTGGGACACGCCGCCGCCTCTAGTCGACCACCGCGGTGGAGGTGTGATTCCTCCACCTGCTGGCGCAGTAATGGGAGGCCAGCCTGAATTCCACTCAGCCTTCCCAGGGTACCAACCACAACCACAGCAGGCTCAGTGCGTACAAACTTCTGCAGCATCGTAAATGCCTTTAACGGCAATATGTTTTTTTCTCTTTAGGTGGCCCCCTGCACAAGGGACCCCGTGGGCCGGCGCCGGTGGTGCGTGGCCCGCTGCTACACCTGGACCATCGTGGGCGAACACACCCGCGCCGGCACCATCGTGGGCCAACACACCCGCTCAGCCACCGCCCTGGCAGCAGCAGCACCAACAGTTTCAAGCAGCAAACAGACCGCCCGGATGGGCGCAAGCACCAATGCCCCGACCGGGCTGGGGACCTGCACCGCAGGGCGCACCGCCCTGGGCCGGACATGCCGGGCCCTCGATGCCCCCGAGCAATGGCTCCGCCAGCCCCCGCCACACTCTGCGCCTGGGGGCCATGCAGACGGCTTCAGCGCCATGGCTGCGCCGCTAGAGTCCGCCTCTGGACAGCCGATTGGGCCGTCGTTTTTTAACGGTGGTGGTGGTGGGATGCCCATGCATGGCATTGCACGGGGGAGGGATGGGGCAGCAGTGGGGGAGAGATGAGGAGGAGGAAGAGAAGGCGGGAGGCTTGGGCAGACCATGCCGAGCGGCAGGCCCAAGAGGCGGAGGGCCAATGGGCGCATTGGGGCCCGGAGCTGGGCCACGAGCCGCGACCGGCCTGGGCACAAGACCCAAACGCGGGGTGGGGGCACGAAGGCGCAGCCTTGATGCGGACGCACTCGCATGGACAGCACAAGTCGCCGGGCAAAGAAGAAGAAACGCACTACCTCCTTCTCTGGCGGGCAGGGCGGCTGGGGCACCCCGGCGGCGTTCGACGAGCACCACCTCTCCCAGCGCCCACGAGGACTTGGCTGGATGGGGTACTCGCCGCGGGGGATCTCGGGGCGCTGATATCTCGTTCTCCTCCCTCTTCCGCGTCGGCAAGAAGTCGGATTCGAAAGGTACGCTTGTCTACCCCCATCAATCCCACATCTGACGTCGCGAAGAATGGGCGGGGGACAGCAGGAAGCGCACCCTGGACCGAATCCTCACATACAACGTGTCGCGGCCAAACATCAGCTACGACCTGCGCAGGCCGCCGCACGAGACGCCCTTCATGGCCGCTTCCAGCCAAAAAATCAGACCGAGTTCATGAAGCTGGCGGTCACACCCCCCCGCCGTGCGAATGCGGCTGGTGCATCCCCGCCTGCCGTGGTACGTCGACGTCGTTGCTGGGTACCACGCAACGGGCGTCACGCTGTACGACGTCATCCGTGCGCTCTTCGAGGAGCTCGAACCGCCCGATTGCCGGGCACGACTTCTGGAACGAGGAGCTGGGAAGCGGGATCGGGAGAGCCTGACGCGCGCGTTCAAGGAGCGCTGCGCGAAGCAGGGCGAGTACACATGCGGGAGGAGATGCTCAAAGGTGTCAAGCGCGTGGACTTTCTTGGTGTGAAACTGCGTCTTCGTCGGGCTCGTCCGGAGGAATGGCATGTGGGAAATCAAAACCGACAACGACCACTGAATAACGAGCTACTCATTGGTGAGCAATCCTTCCATCCGTAGCGGTATAAGCTCATCTCGACCTAGTTTTAATTGTATTTATCTGGACTATTTTTTATCTAAAATCACTCTTTCACTCATGCGTCCATTGACTTGTAGCGGTGGAACTTGTACGACCAGTAAGCTCCCTCGTGAAATCCCTGTTGCTTCCGCTCATGGTATCGCTCAGTGTATTAACGACTCCTTTCACGCTCCCCGCATTGCCTATCCATCCCCAACTACTTAGAAGCTGTTCTCGCTGTACTAGTGTGTATATACCGCATCTGTATTGGAAAATCAAGTCAACTCCATCAATTCTCTCAGACCACAGTGCTACTTTTCAAGCAGAAGCGACTTCGCTTTGGTTCAGGAGCCTCGAAGGCAAGCAGTCTTGAAGCACGAGGATACGAATCGTTCCCGATTTGGGACCCCACGTGACCATCATGCGCGTCGAGATGAATCAAACACGACCAAATCTAAATACATCGTGGCAAGAACCCGGTCCTGAATTCAGTCTTTTGTTCAACTGGTTAGGTAAGCCAATTCTATGAGCTTTAAAACTCCCTTGGTCGACGAAGACGCCCGAGTAGAACAATCCCTCCGTCGTTCCTTCCTGAATTCCGTGATGCACGACATCACCTTGATCAGCAGTCGAGTCCTGCGGATTCACAAGGGGCAACTACATCAATAGAAGTTATTCAGGACGCGGAACGGGCTCCAAGGGGAAATCAACCCGCCTTCAACACTCCAAAATGAAAGTCCCCCGACGGTACCGGCGGGTGACGGTTGGATTTCCGACTGTTGGAGTTACGACACGGGTGGGGAAGCCCTCGATTGAATATGGACACGGGTGAGAGTGCGATTTTTGCCAGTCAACCGCGATCGCAAAATTATGCCAAAACGAGGGGGACGAAACGGCGTCGTGGAACAGGACATTCAAAGCGTGGTCCCAAAACTTTGAATGAATGCGCATTCTTTGCTGGCAATTGCGACGTCGGGTTTGTGAACGGAGATCCTGTCCGCGACAGCCATGAAAAATCCAAGCCTGGGGATTGGTGTCGGAAGCACTGACCAAGTTGAATTCCGAACACATGGGTTCCGTCACTCGGCTCGATGAAGACAATTTGGTATTCATGGCTGTAGTTCAACGGGTGATCTGGGTCGGCTTTAATGGAGAAGTGGAAGACAGTCGTTCCGGTTTCCATTTCTTCGTCCATCGCCGTTGAATTCCCGTTTTTCTGAGCAATCAATTCTGTGCGTCTGAAAACCGTATTGTGGTGGTCCACCGCCCGGGACGAAAACCGATGTATTGTCTATCTTGATGGAAATGACTTGCTCGTCAGGACGGCCCCGTTCATTCCACAGCGAAGTGGGATAGTGCCGAGTGGCCCAGGAATTCGGAGTACTAAAGCAAGAGTTCGTTCGTGGAAGTAAGTCGCATTTGATGGGATATACTTGCATAGGATGCAGATTCGTTTTGGCCCTTGACCGCACTTTAGAATGGATTCAGCGATAGTATTCTTGAACGGTCAAGTTGATATGGACACACGTTAAAAACGGGCCCGTCGACGTGTCCAGAGCCGCAGACGACATTGAGTAGGGCACGCGGCCATCGTAGATAGTGCTGCTCGTCACGGGAGACCACGCAGCTAAATATTGAGAGAAAGTTGCCGATTCTACCCATGATTTGGTTCCCTTCCCACCTTCCAGTCTTATACCAATGGAGGAAAAAGCTCGGGAGAGGCGGCACCTTTTCGGAAGAATAAACACTCGGCAACTGTTCATTCAATCTATTTCCTTGAAAGCTTGACGTGCCCCTCGGCGGGACATGGTAGAAGCATGGGTGAAATTGGTCGCAAATTCATACGCCAGTTGAAGTTCGGGAATATTTCAATACAATACACCGCCCGAAATTACAATTGAACAAACACAAAAACTACATTGATTGACCCGGAGCATCAGGCCCAGGGACAGGAATGGGCTTCTCAGGCCATGGCAGCCAAACGGAAAATGTGGCGAGGCTGCGCTCCATGTTCATCGTCGACGTAGTCCACTACCGCAGTATCTGTGAGATTTTGGAATATATCAAAGAGCCAAATAGTCTTGAAACGTCGCGACTCACGGATCGTTGAACGGTTATCGAATATCACAATAGTTCGGGGGGCTCCAGTGGACGCGGGCCTGAATATCATGCGAACCGATTATATGCTGGAGCAAAAAATCCGAAATCGCTTTCCATTCCACATCCTTCAATCCGACTGCTCCCGTGATAAACTCCCCGTTAATGAAGATGCACCGTGCCCCAGTGATAGGGTGAACTCGGACAAGAGGGGTGGATGGTCGTAACGGGATCTTTACAGCACAAGACCACCGGGCCAGCCGGGTATGATTGATCATGTTCGCGGAGGAATGTTTGACTTTGATTCCGTCCAAGAACTTTTGCATGGCAGGGGAAAGGCGCCTGTGGAAAGCGTTGAGTGGTTGATTTATCGAATGAACTGCGACGCACTGGTATGCTTCATCCGTTGCCGCGAACACGGTATCCCCTCCCACCTTGGGGCCTTCCAACAGGCCCAAACATCACATAACCGGGGCGGCTGCATCTCATAACTAACATCCTGGTGCCACAAACAAGATGTCGTTTTTTGAGCGAAGAAAGCATCCAGCTCCGATTTATTTCCGTCGCGATGGATAATATGGAAACCCGGGTAACCTAGACACCGCAGACCAGGGTAAATATCTTGAAATCAGACGAAAAAGATGACAGACCAGGAATGCTTCCCGACACGGGCTGATAATTTGGCTTGCCGAAATAGTTCATGAATTTTTGTTGAGTCTCGGGACCAGCGTCGATAAAGTCCTGGTCGGGAAAAGCTACAATCTTGCGCTCCGAGATCAAAAGGGCAAGCTCGTCCTTGGCCTGGTCCGAAAGTTGGGAAAGTTGAACGTTTCGAAGAACTGTGCCCATCTTGGGAGAAATCTCCTCCACCACGGCGGCAGGAGTTAGAAGGTTTGGCTTCTGCTTGTCCGCACGGAGAGCGGGATCGGAGAACTCGAAGGGCGGAAGTTTGTCGAACCAGATTTTGTTCCACGTCGGTGTGTACTCTGGGTGTTTAATGACGGGTTTTTCCAAGCTAGCATCGTGATACGAGAGATTAATGTCGTATGTGATGACCGGTTCCTCAGTCATAGTCATTGTAGTTGTGGTAGACATTCTCCAACGTGGGGCAGGTTCAGGACGGGGTGGCTCGACTGTGCATGAATCGGTCGGTTAAATACGCAGGTCGCGAATTAAATGGAGCTACTGACGCCTGATCCCACCTTTCTTCTTAGATATCTGGGGCTGATTGTTGGCATAGGCTCCACGTATTACAGCCGCCGATCTTCGCAGTCGCTGTCTCTCTTAATTGAACAACGCACGCGCAGCGTTCATCAAAGTTACAGCCGTTTCAAAAATAGTATACGGGTTTTGATGGAGTGCTGCTCCTTCATTTGTGCTTACCGCTGCTTGCGGCCGCGTCGTCGGCTAAGCTCGGCTAAGCTCGGTTAACCCCAGCTCCACGTCTGAAAAATCGTGTTGTGCCTCTCTCTCGTTGACTGTTGGCTTGTTTTCGGCGGTTATTTTGAATAAATAGTGGACAAGACCCAAGGAAGTGCAAGCCAAATTTTTGAGAGCCCAAGAGTTGTTTTCGAGAAGAGGCCGGAGATGCAGTCGCAAACAAATCTCAGCAAAAACGAATGAGCACCACAGCATCAAAACCCGTATGCTATTTTTGAAACGGCTGTAGCAGTTGGGCGCGAGCAAGTTGGCAGTCCAAGTGAACAGGCACCTGTGTTCGCTTCCTCTGCTCCTATTATCGTCTCCTGGGGTGCCCAGCGGGAAGTTCTATGACAATCAGAGATTTCCAGACGACCCACGTTCCGTTCGTCCCCGGTTCCCTCAGCTGTGATGCCGGCAACTACCAAATTATCTCCTGGGAGTTCGCCAGAAACGGATTCAGTCGTCAGCCGCTTGCTAAAGCACGAAAGCGCGACATTCAAACCTGGGTTGGTCGTTGCTACTCATTGTCGAGGAACGACGTCGGCTATCCAAGTATCATGATGGGATTGTAGTGTATAGCCAGCATCGGGTCCCTAGAGCGCCAGAGATGATCAGAAACACCATTCAGGAATCAATTGCTGGATCAATTGAAGGACAATGGCGAGTAAAGTGAGGTCGGTTGCACATACATGATCCAGATTACCGCGAGTGGCGAAGGATCGAGTATGCGCCGACAAAGGTATTCAAGCCATCATGGATTGGAAGGATTGGAATTGAATCTTGCCGGGTTTGCCCACCGGACCAAGGGCCCTTGCTTCTTGGGCGCGCGCAGGAGATCCTACTGCCACGATTGATATCAAGTCGTCAACGCTTGGGACTGAATAGAACAGGATACTCCTTGGGGACGGAACCCTCGACGTAAATGGTACCTTCTCCCGTTCACAGTCAAATTCTATTCTTCCGGATTACTAAAAACTGGTCAGCAAACAACCACCGGAGTCCTCGGCACTCTTTCCCGCTCACAGTGGACGAACTACCACGGGCTGGTCAGCAAGCCTGAGAAAATGAAACAACCGTCGGAATTTGTCAGGCTTCGCCACGAGGCGTCGATATTTTGTGCAGTATGATATAGATGTGGCTGTCAAACCGCTCCCTTGCTGTGGAGAAATAAGTTGTTTCGAATTTGATCAATTTGAAGTGACACCTACAACGACGGGTGCTCGAGCCTCAATCTAAGCATTAGGAATTCTCCATAAGGCACGATGCTTTCTGTTCGTCGATAGTGGCAATATGTTGGTTGCGTAGACCCTCAAAGGTCTAGGCGCGTGTTTCCGACCATAGCTTTCGGCCAACAATTCGCGCCAAGTCGGAACTAAGATGGAATCGCTGTGTTGGGCCTCGGCTATCGGTCAGTTTGCTCTCATCTCCATTCTTTGAATAGAAAGACTCTCACAATCGGCAAGCATCATATTCCTGCTCCGGCGGTGTGTTGAGGCAGCATTGCGGTAATTATGAAATACAGTGAAATACAGTCGGTCGGTCCTGTTGAAGATCAGCACTTCAGACTTAAATTGGTGACATCCGTGCTCGATATGGTTTTCTGCACTCCGGTCTCAAAGTTTAAAGCGTTTCATGGGCCCCAAAAAGGAAAACAGATCCTGGCGATGCTCTCTGCTACGCTGGTAGAGTAGACAAAGAGATCGGTGATGATCATAGTACATTGCACGCTTGAGTGGTAGAAAGATTCCTGGACTGCCGCAGCCAGTATATGTGACGCTACAAGTGGCGCCTTTGACAGAGCGGGGATACGAGCCCAGGAAAACATATGACCAAGATCCAGAAAACTGGAGGTTTAATGGGTGCGAGTCAAGTTATCGGAGTTTGAAAGTTGGCGCACCTTCGTGAAGCGCCGCCCACGTCCAGAACGAAAGAAAAATGCAGGACTTTCAGGAAACCCCCGGGATCTAGTGTGCTTCCTTGTTCAGAGTGTTCGCATCTGTTCAGAAGGCGTCGGTGGCGATGTGGATACGAGTCTGATGTGAAGATTTCAACGTAAGAAGGATCACGGAAAGCCCATCAGACCGAGAGCAAGCCGCACTGTAGCCGGTCACAATTGGTTGAATGAAGGTATCCCCATTTTGTGAGGCCAGCCGCCTTCTCCCCTTAACCCCAAAATGAAATTATTTTTTCTGTTCGGCGCTTCCGAGGTCCGCAAATAAGTAGTGGCTGAGGTTCAGATCCGGAGCCTTTCACCCGAACTCTAAATGGTACAGCTTCCGATATGAGAGTTCAGCTAAGGTTCAACCCGGGTATGTCGGATAACTCAATGTTCTCGTGGCGCTAAAAACTTCGTTGGAGGGGCCATTCTATTGAACGAAAGCGACATTGAAACTTGAAAGGTGACCCAAGACCTCGAGAGCCTCCGGGTTGTATCAAATGACACGGAGGCAGAGAGGGCCAAGCATCTGGTGCTAAATACAGTGGCAGATGAAACCGACGTCTGGGTAACAATCGCAAAGAATTCAGACGTACGCCTCACAAAATGATCCTAGGAGATAATTTTGAGTGTCCACGAGAATGTTCATCGGTTCGCTCAGGTTTTTCGCGCTATCTACACCTAGGGTGTCCATCTGGCACACGACCAAATACCCTAAGCTGACCCATGACCGAGAATGCGAATGGAAATGGATAAGAATGTCCGGTGAAAATTATCGCTTGAACCGCGGGTCCACCTTGCAAAGCTGACGGTTCTCGAAGAGATCTTTCGTGACTTATGTAAATCTGCAGATTGCCAGCAAACCTGAAGAGGTGGGACCAGATTCCCGGGTCCCTCAATACGTACACGAATTGAACCCAGAGAATTCCCGGTTTCGGTAAGTTAGAAGGAGTATAATCGGTACGCTGGATCAACCGTGAGTATACCCGAGTTTCGACTTCAATTCGTCGGTCACGGGTCACACACCCTGCCTGACAGGACCATATTTCGTCCTGACGAAATTTGAACTTGGTCACGGGTCACGGCAGCAGGTGTCAAGTCGGTCAAATAGTCAAAAAAAAAATCGAAAATTGGGTTGGATACCAAAAAAAAACCGCCCTGTGAAATCTCTGGTTGCCTATATTGGTGAAAACCACTTAACGCCACATCCACTACAATTTGCCCCCAGAAACTCCCTGTTTTGTTTATTGATCGGCCAAAATTGAACATGTAAACTATGTTGGGAAAAAATCAGTTTTCGACCTGGCAGTGCCTTTCCAACATTTACTAACTGGCCCATAGTGGCCCTGGAAACTCACTGGGTCTTACTGGGTGGGTTTCAAAAATTTTATCGGTGCCGCGGTCCCCCGGCAGGCTTGTTGAGGTGTCGAATTGGACTTTCGGACCACGTGTCAGACTCTCTGTCGAATTGAACGAAATTCCGCAGTACGTGGGATGGCCCGGTCACTGAGGAGCCTGTGTTGGATTCCCGAAAGGCCAGGGACTGCAATGCGCATCTCAATTCAAAATTGGTTGACAAATTCACCATCAACGTAGCCCGAGGCGCCCACATCACACAGGCTCTCTTCTCTTCTCCGTCTGCGATCGAGGTAGGTTAGCCTGGTCCGGTGCAGGATGAACAGAAAATGCGGCAGCGGGCCGGCGAAAATATGCAAACCGACCAATCATCTATAGTCGTTTCTAATCTGCTGACCGATCACATAGGCGAAAACGAGAACCAGATCGGATTGAATGTCTACAGTGTCCTAGAATACATGAAAGTTGCCAATGACGGAAACAAATGTGCGCAAGACCAAGACCGAATTGGAGAAAACACAAACTCTATGGGGTGTATCTATAAATACGAAAGCAGTTTCATTGTTCGTTCATTGGTTCTGGGACTGTGTCCGCCGTGAGTGAAGAACAGAGCGGTGGCAGCAGCAGCGAATCAGTCTCGCTTCAGATTTCTCCGTATCACGAACATGCGCTCGCCCACCGGGGATGCTTGTCAGCTCAGTGATGCCCTGAATGGTGTCCAGGCCTTGCAGCGGACTACCCTTCGCGAGGACCACGTACATCTCAAGTCCATCGCCGACCTGTGTGGAAGGGACCAAATCGTTAGTATATGCGCTGTGGAATAATAATAATAATAATAATACGATACCTCGATATGGCGCTCATTGCGCTGGTAAACGAATCGATCACAAGCGAGAGAACGTGTGCGAGGGGGAGGTGTGTCGGGTGTGCACTTCCCGAAGGGGCGGTTTGGTTTTGAAGTAGATCTGAGGAGGGTCTTAGCATGGCGGGAAGTAAAGAGGCAGTAGTAGAAGGAGGGAGTAATGTCGGTCAACATCGGTAGGGGTATGCACACCACGGTCCATCACATTCCCGCGCGCGAGAGTGTGCCACAGGAACCAGCATGCTGCGGCGATGGTGAAACCAGGTGCACAGAATCAGGAAGACAATATAATGGGAAAGGTTGAACCACGAGGGTCAACAAGAAAGGCGGAGATGGTGCAGAGCACGCGAGTGTTGGCTCGTCATGAAATGACTGAGCAGCAAAGAAAATGCGGTGGTTGGGACATCTAACATTGCACGTCACAGTGGCGTGTGCCATTCAAACAAGGCACCGAACCAGAGACGAGATATTTCCAAGCTCGACGACTGACCTGATTATCCAAAAATGGCTGCACCAAGGAGGAGGCCGCACCGGGCAGCGCGGCAAGTTTCGCGCTCATAGGAACCGACCGGATCGAATGAATAGACAGCTTCCCGAACCTGCATGGGATTAATTCGACTGCCGGGTCAAAACTCAAAAAACAAACCGTCGTCTTCAATTCCCCCGAGGATATATATACACATAGTAGGGGAAAAAACCGTCGTTGGTAAAGCATGCTTTGGATAAGGCGGGCTATTGCATGTAGCGACATGTCTTTGGCTGTGGGCATGACGATACCACTTGGAATAGCGTTTAACAGGCGGTCCTCGAGAACACAAGGTACCACACCTCAAGACGTTGGCGGACCCTTTTTCACAAACATGTTACCGTCTGCCGCAAACCCATTCGTCGCCAGTACTGCCTTGTCCGTCCTGCAGTATGTTGGTGAATCGAATGGTGATGGAATGACGGAGTAAACTCACAGACGGAAAACCTTGGGGGCATATCTGGTTTGAATATTGTAGCCTTCAGACTGCCGTGTGTCGCCAGCGATAACACTGAAATTTGCCCAGCAATTGCGAGGATAGTCCGCCATTCTCGCTATAGGGGTTGAACTGTCGCTGCTGTGGCACACCGCGGGCCGAGGGGCCAGCGCTAGGGAGGACGTAGGCCATTGTCGACAAAAAGCTTTCCTGTGGGGGGGAAAGGAAACAGGTCGGTAAGGCTGTGGACCGCAGAGATTTTCGCCTTTCATACACGCGTCGAGAGGTCACGTGACCATAGTGTCAGATCATTCCAAATCTGCCGTCTCGATGCATTCCACCGAGCTTTAGCCTCTCGAGTTCTCCGACGACAACCTTGCGAATCCTCGCTTATCGGAGTGTCCCTGGCTCACAATGCATATTCTCGACCTCCTCTCCCGCCTGCGACATGCTGAATTCACAAATTTACAGCCAAAAAACCGCGAAGATCACACTCCAAAGGCTCCGACAACTCTCCGAGTGCTATGCAGCCTCTGGGGATGAACCGTTGATTAATTACTTCCCGGGTTTAGATTCAGATGCGACACAGACCTCCTTACCTACCCACCGAAAACTTCTGGGGTTTGATCGGTTTTTGGACGTTTCTTTCTCGCCCTGACTTCCGCAAGATCTTCCTGCCATCTATATGCCAGCTTCCGAGTTCTGGAATGCGTTTGCGGATATCAGCTATCTGGGAACATGTTACTCCACAGTCCGTGCTTCGCTCCATACGACGGGAAAATCCCCTGATTCTCCGTGGACCGTGCTTGGTGTGATCCCCGTGCGTCGCAATCGAGCCCATCCACATCCTCAACGGCTGGGAATAGTCTCTTGTCATTCTTCTCTTCCAGAGAGCACATGGAGCGGCTTCCAGGCCGCTAAGCTGTCCCGTTTCATCTTCCTCGTAACCACGGTTGGTGGCCCATCCATCGTCAAGCCTTCTCATCGGAAGTCGGGACGGATGATCATCACTTATCGCATTATCCTTGTGTCATCGGGGGTCGGGGCTGGGGCTGACTCGTCGACAATCGAACTGTATTATTGCAGGAGCAACTTCAATTCGCTCTTGCCGGCGCCCTGTATGCTTCTGTACTCCACCGTCCACGCTTTTCCTCTATAGCTCCCTCACGACCGTGGGAACAGTTCATTGACCGGCATATCAGCTATGCAGCTATCCGGCAACAGTTTCAATTCTTCGGTCTTTTAATGCTAGGAGATTCCGAGTACGCCCTCTCCGGGCTCGGTCTGTCAGGGTCCGTCAGGCTATCTAACTTTGAAATCATGCAGCTCGGTTACTGCAAACGCCACTAAAGATAATCTCGCTTCGTCAAAGGCGGCATCTCCCCGGCTTCCGTCGCTTGATGGGTCCTGCTGAGTCTTTCCTTTTTCTGCCTCGTCTCTTTCATGCTCAACTCCCATCTGTTGCAAATGTGGGAGATACCTACGCCACGAATGGCTTCATGGCTTCTAACAATATATTTCGCTTGCATGGCTCAAACTGTTCCGTAGCGCTGCGTTTGGATTGTAGTCTGGTATCCACTAACGCTCGCTCTAAACGACGCTGTATGCTTGACACTGATCTATGGATCGACAAGGCTAGACAGCATTCTCAGCGTCCTTTAAACCTTCGGCAGGTCGGCTGCGTCTCGATCACCGTAACACGGTGAATATCCGCGTACTACGGGACTTCGAAGTATTGCTACAAGTAGCTCTACCTGTACTCAGTGCTTCTGCAATTGAATCCTTTTCAGAACTTCCAGACACAGTACCGACAGCTTCCCCCAACCTAGACCGTGTGGTAAGGCGGTTGCAATTGTCGGAGTTGTGTCCTGTTCCAACGGTAAGGCGAAGACATTCAGTTCTTACGTTCTCCACTTCGTGTAGTTGAAGTCAAGCGGTCAAGCGCGCGCTAACCACGGCCGCCTTTGTTTTTGTCTCTTGCTATTCTGGAACTCGTCGACTCGGAGAAAATGTAGTGGCTTGGCATGGCATCGGCGGCGACACCATACCCTCCTCCGCCCCAACGAACCGCGCTCTCCCCCTCGAGTGGCAGCGTACATGCTACAGCCTTCTGGCGTCTCGAGAGGGCCTGGCCAGGAACCCGCGTCTGTCTGTCGATACAGCTGCAAAGGGGCGACAGTGAGTGTCCGCGCCCGCGCGATTGATCCGAAGAATCTCCCGTGGGCTGCAATCACCCCGAAGCTCTCATCTCATCCATGCCCCGCCGATGCTGCGTAGGTTCTGCGGCCCTAAAGATGAGAAGGGGCGCCCGACTGCCATGCGCTGTTGCGATCACGGACGAAGTGTACTATGTGCTTTTCGGTTCTGTTCTGCCAGCGACATTGGGAATTGGAACCGCTTCGTTTGAATTTGGGGTTGTGCTTGTTGAAACATCCCTGGGTAAACCTTACACGGCTGGAGATAGCATTAGCATCCCAGAAATAAACAGGCGCTTTGGCGACGGGGGAAGATGCCCATTGTGTGTCGACGACCGCCGCGGCGAACTTACCACAGATCATTGCATTGGCGTTGCATGGGAAGTGACAGGACGCGGATGCGTAAAAAAATATCCTGTCTTGCCTTTGACAGACTGGTAGATACCTTGTGTTCTTTAAAGTTTCCTGTCGTGGAGACGACCAGCAGTGACTGGCTGCCCCACCTGCGTGTGAATGGCCCACCATATTCTTCCGTGGGGTTATCAGTGATCCAACCACTGATTTTGAGTTCCATCCAATGGGAGCAAGGGAGCTAGCAGATAGGCTACATCGGCCCAGGCTGGGATCTATCGGTGGCCGCTGCCGTCGGTTCGAGAACCATGGGCTATTCTCGACATGGGGCAAGTTCATTCTCGGTGGACTTCCCGCCTTCGATGACATGCAGGGTCGACCTCTTCAGGGAAACAACGTCCAAATTAGCATAGCAAAACTTGAACGAACTTGAGGATATCACAACCTATCATCTGGTTTCCGCAGCGCAAACTTGACCAAGGGGACGAAGCAGCGCTAATTGGCGGAAGGCCAATCGGTGGAAACAGTATCCACAAGGTTCACGATGTTTTACGGTCTCTCGGTAGTTTGAACAATAGAAGTGGGTGGAGGGCCCAAATGTCGTACCGATATCTATCGGAGGCGGAAGCTTTCTTAGGCTGGAAGGCTTCTGGGTAAGTCGCGACCTAAACTCGTACAATCAAGAATCGAAGATGGATGGTTGTTCCAGGTAAGACGAGAACTGGCACCAGAGTTGCCCCTTGCAGTGTCTAGATTCTCATTTAGCGCCGCGTAAAACGGAGGAAAGACATTCTTAGGTTCGAGTCTGCAAAGAAGAAATCGAACCTAGAGTGGATATCAGTGGCGCAACCACTCTGTTCAAGTGATGGGAACCTTCGAATTCGACTTAAACAACCCAAAATGGCTGACCGGATGCCGCTGTGGTCGGAAAATTAGAGCCGGGATGCGAGTGTTACAGCTTCTATGCCTCTTTCCGTAGCAGGAACTCTCATACTTCACCATGGGTTCAAGTTCAACTGAGCGCCGCGAACCGTCGATTCGAGAATCGAGAAGCAAGAAAAATCTCCGCAAAAGGAGACAGAAAGGAAAACTCAATGAAGATATCTTGCACCATATAAATTCCACTGCCCATACACGATCCATGACTGACATCTGATTCTTCCATGTTTGTGCATGTGATGGATACCCGCATTTGAAATGTTTTTTTAACCGCGACTCACACCACCATGCCGGGGGCGGCCCCCGTTTCTGAGCTCTCGATAGAACTCGCACGCCGCTCTGTGTGTTCGAGGGTTGCCTTCTGAACCACAGATACCTCCTCTCCAATATTTCTAATTAGCAAATTCCCGACGGTGGATCTGGATCATGTGCCGTGGTCTTTGGATGCGCCGTTTAAGTTTGTCATCTGCCTGACCCTAGGTATTATGTGCTGAATTCGTTTAGCATGGTGGTTTTTCGGCTCGACATACAGCTGGGGGATCATGCAGGTGCGCGGCGTGGCACCCGGCATTTTCGTCCAATCGGCGACTCTCCCAGGGGAACAGCACTTCTCGGAATATCCCTCATTGGCTTGGGACAGATTCTCAGTGGCTTTGCCACACTGAACATCGGAGCGCTGTTCGTTACGTGTGGAAACTGTTACCCGGAACTGGAACTATTTCTGTGTGCGTCCCAATTCTTTGGACTTTGTACTCACTGCGTTGTCCGTTCAGTTTGTGTTTTATGGTAATCGCTGCGTCTCAGCCCTTGCTACTTTGAATGACCCGGCGTGCGAATAGGTTCTGTCCGTCACGCCCGCCCAATATTTCAACAAAAAACGAGGCCTTGCCAATGGTATCGTGTATGCAGGCGGCGGGATTGGCGGGACTGTCACCAGTTTCCCCATAGACGCTATCATCGAGTCTCAGGTCGGACCTGCATGGGCATTCGTACCCTTGGCTTCGTCACCCTTGCAATCGGGGTTCCTGCTGCCTTGCTAATACTTGCAGGAGTGTACGACGATCCATACGGTGGGATTTATCGAGTGGTATGGATCTCTGCAGCGTCTCATTATTTTCTTTGCAATTTCAATATCATTGTACTTCCAGGTCCCTGCTTCGTGATGCCCGCTTGATTATCCTCTCTTTCGCAGGTGCCATAGGCACCTTCCCTCTGTTCGTAGCACCGTTCTTTCTCCCTCTTACTCCAACTCTGTCGGTCTTTCTTCGGGGTGTTGGTGCACGGTTCGGTAAGTTACTGGTTTCAACTTCTCTTCTGCGCTTGGCCGGTTTACTTTTGGCTCGGCTAGCGACATTCTCCTCAGCGCCATCAGCATGCTCGCCATCAGGCCTGTGTCGACATCTCTCACCGCTAGGATCCATTGCCACGGTCACGGTGGCATCCATTTTTGGCGGCCCGTGCAGCGCGCATGAATGATTGCGGGGGCTGCCCTATGCGTCCTATAGAGTGAGTGTTTAATTACTGCTCCTATGTCTTAATTCCAGGCTCATTATACTAGATATCTTAGTAGATTCCTGCAGACCAGTAGCATCTGGTACATTTTCTTCCATAAATCACCATCGCGCGCCACAATAATTATTCTAGTTAAACCTTACTACTATCGCAGACCATTGCCACGCTCTCTGGCAAGTCCGACTCCATTTGTCTACCAACCACCCTTTTCTAACACGTTGTTTTCTGAGTCTTCCAAACCCAAGAATGTCAGTGTGTGCACTGTGTTCAGTTCCTTGTGGAGGGACCGGAATCCTCAAGGTATGCGTGATTCTCTGCGATTAATCAGCTAAAGCTGGCTTGAGCAGTTTTGTGTTCAAGCTGCTTAAGGCGTTATAGTGATTCTATAAATCTACCGAAATACTGGGGTTTTTCGTTCAAATCGACAGTCACGGGTCACAGACCCTATGTCGACGTCGAACTTTGGTTGCGGTCACGCGTCACTGCGGCCCTTGTCGAACCTACCACTGATCACGGCGCGGCTAAAATGGCCTGAAAGACACAAAAAAGCGATTTTTTTTTGTGGGAAATGTTGAAAATTTCGGGGGGTGTCACACCAAATTTTGGCCAATGTCGAAATGTCGAACTTGAAAAAAGGGTCACGCGTCACCCTCCCTGTCGATTTGAATGAAAAAACCCCAGTACCTACATACCAACAATTGAACCAGATTAAGCAGCTCAAGCCAGCTGAAGCATCACGGACCGTTGAGACGCAAATTTCTTAAGCTATCGTAAACAGGTGATAGCTCGTTTCGTCGTGATCAAAGGTGCGGCCAACGGCGGCTTCTTCTCCACGATGCCGACTGTCGTTAGTAACGTTTTTGGTTCCGCGCGTCTTAGCGTTGCGATGGGAATGATCGTCACCCGTTGGGCTGGCGGGTATCTCATGGTACGTTGGATATTCAGTCAGTTCTGCCCGACACAGTATAACTCATGCGCAGGGCGCCCCGATCGCGGGATACCTCAACGCATACGGCAGCGCAGAAAGTATGCTCTCAGCCTACAACCCTGCCATGTTCTACGCCGGATCGATGGGAATGGGCACTATTGGCCTCGTATCAATTCGGACCAGCACTTGATTCTTCCAAAAAGCATAATCAATCAACGTGTATAGATTGCTCTGTTTATCGATACTCTGTTACAAACGCAAACCAAACCAGCGCAACATGTTCAATTCTCAACCTCATCATAAGCTCGTCAGGGAGGCAACTCGCATTGCTCGTGCGCTCGAACACCTCTAGCTTCCCCCCTCTGCACACCAGCGTGAGGCGACCCCGCTGCCCATGTTTGACTACGATATCCTTTATCAGACCCAGCGCCACGCATAACTTCTGGAGACTGGGCTGCATCCTGTGCTCCACCGCCTGTAGTTCTGACGACGCCAGTCCGCGCTTGTTGACCGCCACGAAACGGCCGCGGTTGTGAACTGCGAGGAAATGGTGTGGCGTCTGGGAAAAGAACAACTGCGGGTAAGCGTCGTTCCAGTCAAACTGGGCCGCGTTTCGCTCGGTACGGGTGGTGAGCTCCAAGATGGAAGAATGGGGGACCACAGCACCGCCCTTGACGACGGTCAGTCCGTGACTCGTGGTTAAGATGGGATCGGCGGAGGAACGAGGGGCGAGGTTTATCCCGGCTAGAGTATCCGCCAAGTCGTTGACGTTCCCGACTTTCCTCCCTGCCTTCTTGGGTTGCGCAGATGTCGGAATGCAAGCGTCGACCTCGAAACGCACGACCATTTTGAGACCGTTCAGATCCTGTCAGAGCTACAGTGAATATAGGGCGATTATGTATATTCATCCCTCACGTATTTGACGATGCGGTGATGGCCAGTACTATCTTCGCACCCCAACGCCGGATCTGTGGACGCCTTCTCGAAGTTGAATCCGTAAGTGTACCCGGAGGACGTCACCCGCGTTCGTGCTTCCCAACGGTTGAGTAGCACGGTGCTCCCCGCGAGCTGTGTATCGATCCGGAAATCCTTTGGAGTCGGGTTGGTGCCCGCGTCGTCGATCCAGCGCAGCAGCTTGCGAAGTCCGTTTCGGTCCGTGACAAAATCTATCTTTTCGCCACACCAGTCGAAGGGTCCTGGACTGTCGGTCGCGTCCTGCGTCTCGTCCACGGCCATGATGATTGGGAGGAGCACTGTGGATGGCATCCGAAAGCCGTTCTGGTCAACGAACACCAATCCAGTGTCGGCGGGAACTTGGTAAGGGGTCGCCCTGTTCTGCCATTCCGGTGGTGATCCTGAACGGAGTTGGCGGAAAGTTCGATTTCAATGTCACAAAACTTGCCTGGGACCATGATCGTCGGCGACGACGCGGTCGTCCAGTTGTACGATCCGATACTTTCTAGACCGAGGATCTTGACATCTTTGCCGGCCCCGGTAATTGTGGGAATCGCGAAGGTTTGGAGGGCGGTTGGGCGAAGGCCCTCCATGATATCTCGATCGGGAGGGAGAGGCGTTGACGGTGCTGAGTTGGAGAAACGGCCGCGTTTACTAGCAGAAGATCCGTACATTGTGGGGATATGGGGAGGAAGAGAGTGCACGATCAAGACAGGCGCTTTATATCCGTAAAGCAGTGTCTTAGGCGCTTGAACGTACGGAAGTATTAGAAGGTTCGTGGCGCTAGTTGTTTAACTTTCCATCTTCCTCTCACGTCCTTGCGTAATGTGTACTGTCTGTGGTTTGAGGCTTTTTATGGCCTTGCACTACCCTGTGCCTATGTCACTGGGACGAGCTCCTGGGTCTCTTTCCACCAGGGGCCCACCCCGTTATTTAAGATCAAGATACCGCTGCTCCCGCAAGAAAGGTCCATCACTTCTCCTTCAAATGCGCTTGAGAATCTCCGCACTTCCAGCGGTAATTAAGATGACTCGTCGAACCAGCTGATCCGAATAAGGGTAGGTTGCTGATGATCACAGCGAGGCGCACTTTGTCGATACGCAATTGCCATAGGCGGGCTTTTTTTGAACCTGGAACCTGAGAAGATTACAGGGATTAATTTTTGTGAGAGGAGCGCAAAGAAACAGTTTCCCAAAATATTCTTTGAGACCAGTGACAGACTAAACGTCATTCGTCAACCCCAAAACCAGTGGTTCATGGCACAAAGTTACAGTTGAATTTGAGTTGAACCGCCGTATCGGACCGGGATCCGATCGGCCGCCATCACCTGTCAAGGGGTGCCGACGTGGTCTATCCCAAAGGGATTACTATTAGCCGTGAGTCAGACACACGTTCTTCTGCATCCTCCCACATATCCTCCATCGATTAGGCTGGGTTATAACCTTGCTTGTTGTGACGATGAGTAGGTTAGGCTCTCGACTCACCAATTGGCATTACACGATCTCCAGACCTCGAATCTCTTGATGGGCGCTTGTTATTTGCGATTCCCAAAAAAGGTCTGTCAGAATGATCCATTTTTCTGCGCTTTATTTCAGACTGTATCAGGGCGCCTGCACGAAAAATGCTTGTCTATTCTGGCTGGTGAGCAAAGAAGATGTAGTGCTGCCCGATTAATAGTTAACGAGGCCGTAGGCGCCGATATTCAATTTCGGCGACACAACAGACTAGATGTATGCCTCGTTCAGAACCATCCCATCGCTCTGTAACTTTATGCATTCGTTCGATTATTGAGTTCCTGACTAGCTGGCCTAGCGTCTTTCTTCCGGCATCCGATATCCCATCCTTTGTCGGAAAGGGCAATGTCGATCTCGGGATCACTGGTCACGATGTAATCCTAGAGGCAACCATGCAAGATCACGTCACAGAGGTTCTTCGACTCGGCTTCGGAAAATGTGCGCTGCAGGTTCAGGTCCCAGAATCGGGATCTATCAAGACTGTCGACGATCTGGCGGGGAAACGTGTTGTGACCAGCTTCGAGGTCCTTGCAGGGGAGTATTTTGACGCGATAGATTCACGACTACAGTTGCCTGGGGATAAAAAAACACGGATAGAGTATGTGGGTGGAAGTGTGGAAGCCGCTTGCGCCTTGGGTCTCGCGGATGGAATTGGTAGGTCTGTCTCTTCAAAGTATTCGCTATCCGCTAAACCTCGTTTGCTAGTCGATCTCGTTGGTGCGTTTGATATATATTCTGCCGCCAGAGACGTGACCTGCCCAATCAGAATCTGGGGACACGATGCGGGCTGCAGGGCTCCATGCAATCGCGACTGTGCTCGACTCGGAGGCCGTGCTTATAAAATCCAGTGTCCCGAAACATACCAACCTCACACCACTCATCGAGCTCATCACGCGACGCGTTGCAGGTGTCATTGCTGCCAACAAATACGTGATTTGCCAGTACAATATTTCCCGCACTCAGCTTCCCGCCGCCACGTCCATCACTCCGGGACGACGCGCACCGACCGTCAGCCCGCTCGAGGATGGAGATTGGGTTGCGATCAGTAGTATGGTGGAGAAGGGAAAAATTGCGCCGATCATGGACAAACTGGTCTCGATCGGGGCGGAGGATATCATGATTTTCAACCTCGATAATTGTAGAGTCTGATTATCGACAGTGGTTTTACCTGGAAGCCTTGTGACCCATGGATGTTCCCACCGTGGCTGGGCGTGTATGTCTTCGACCCAAACTTAACCCCGGATCGCCGCGCGTGTGATCTTGTCCCAAGTTGCCTCAGGCCCGGGCCTATCTATCACTGACTGCCGGACTGTTCGCCCTGCATGTTCTATTTATAGGTTTATGTTTTGTGAGAGCGACCGCAGGTAAGCGTGCACCGAAAGTATATAACAGTCCCACCGCTCACTGCTCATCCTTCTGGCGTTCCTAGGATGCTTGCACCCCTCTTAGCGCTCGTGGCTTTCTCGGGCATCTCAGTAGCGTCCCCTTCGCTCCATTCCGAGCATGTAGTTCACGAGAAACGCGCCGCAGACCCTTCCTTTGCCGGTTGGATTCAGGCACACCGACTCGAGTCCTACAAGATCATTCCGATGCGTGTGGGGCTGCGGCAGCAAAATCTGCACCAGCTTGAAGACCTACTGCTCTCGGTATCGCATCCCGAGTCACCGACGTACGGGCAACACTGGTCTCCCGAACAAGTCGTCGACCTCTTTGCACCGTCACACGAGACCATTGCCGCCGTCAAGAACTGGCTGGTTGACTCCGGAGTCTCTCACGACCGACTTCGTCTCTCCCCTAGTCGTGGATGGATTGCAGTGAACGTCACGGTAGAGGAAGCTGAGAACTGCTTGAACGCCGAGTACCACGTCTACACCCACTCATCTGGCGCGGAGCAGTTCGGTCAGTTCGGTCTCCCCGTCCACGCGATATCGTTTTTGACTAGTTTATTGCCTAGGATGCCACAACTATTCCGTTCCAGCGCATGTTCAGGAGCACATCGACCTTATCAAACCCACTGTCCAATTTAACCACCGCGTCCCCAATCCCAGATTGAAGAAGCGGACAATGCCCCCTACCACGAACCTGAAGCTAAAGACAAATGGCGGTGAAGGTCAATAAGGAGCTTTCCCTGGACACATGTGATGAAATTATCACTCCGGATTGCTTGCGTGCGCTTTACAATTTCCATTATACGCCGCACGAGACCGAGAAAAACACCTTCGGAATCGGTACGTCTGTTGCCGGACGTAGCCAATTATACCTTGAAGTTGCCGTTAGTGGAATTCACACCGCAAGCATTTTTGGAGGGTGATCTCGATATGTTTTTCGCGTAAGTCTGGTTGAATTCTTGACAGGTTTGTCTCCTAAGGGTCGTTACAGAAATTTCTCCCCCAGTCAAGTCGGCGCAAGACCCATCCCTGTCCTCATTGATGGCGGTGCGTGAACTGATTATCGTCTACAGAACTCGTCACTGATATATCACCTTATAGCTATTGTTCAGCACATCGAAGAGGACTTCGATTTCAATGGAGAGTCAGATCTCGATTTGGAGGTGCGTTCAAATGGATGACAATGTGAAACAAGAATCAACTATTTCTGCAGTATGGAATGGCTCTTACAAATCCTCAGCCCGTCCAACTTCTGCAGACCGGAGACATCATTGAGGGTACGAATCATCCGCGCCGTGTCTTCAGGTTTTAATGCTAACATAGGTGCTGGATTCGACAACTGGCTGGACGCGGTCGATGGATCATTCTGTACATTTGAGGGGGGAGATGATCCCAATCAGGTCCGCTTCAGTGGTTGGCTTAACTCAAATCTGGCTAAAATACAGCCAGGACGGTATCTATCCCGACCCCTTACCCGGCGGCTTCAATGGTAATACCCATATTGCTGAAAACTCTGGCCAACGCTAAATCAGTCAAGGTCCTGAATCTTGTGGGATTATTCCGCCGCCTCATACTGGTGAGCCGTGTGATATCTCACAGATCGAACGTCGTTGGCTCAGATCCGTAGTCTCGATATCCTACGCCCAGGACGAAGTGACTATTTCGACTGCTTCTGCCATGCGCCAATGTGAGTCACTGTCAGTGCTGTCGCGTTGTTCGCTCATAGTCGTAGGCACAGAGTACGGGAAACTCGGCATGATGGGCACATCGGTGTTTTACAGCTCTGGCGATAATGGTGTCGCAGGTAATGGAGGGGTTTGTCTCGACTCCACCCGTAAGCTGACTCTATTTTAATCAACTGAAACTTGGTTCGACTGCGTCTTGACTAGTTCAACCTGTCGAGAATGGAACAGTTTTCAACCCAAGTTTCCCCGTAAGCCGTCCTTGCTCGCCGCTCAATATTGGTTCATCTTTCCCGTAGAGCACATGCGGATTTGTGACGGCTGTAGGAGCAACGCAGATTCTACCCGGAAACACGGTGAACGACCCTGAGAGCGCTTGCGAGGAGGTCATTTTCTCCGGTGGAGGATTCTCAAACATCTTCCCGTAAATCTTTCGCTTGATCCCCATCTCACTCTGATCCTTTTGTCCAGTCTCCCGTCGTACCAAGCCCACGCTGTGACGAGTTTCCTGACCAACCACCCCCCGCCGTACACCAACGGAGAGTTCAACAGCAGCGGCAAAGTTCGGGCGTTTCCGGATCTCTCTGCGAACGGGGCAAACTACGTTATCGGTACATATCCTTTTTCGTTTCGCTGGTCGCATTAATCGTGCTGAAAGGGATCGACGGTCAATTTGGGCTTGTCTTCGGAACGTCTGCATCTGCGCCTACAACCGCTGCAATCTTCACCATGATCAACGATCAACGAATCGCCTTAGGCAAAAGACCCGTCGGCTTCATCAATCCTGCCGTCTGTATCGCACATTGAATTGAAGAACTCGCTCTGGGCTGACATGGAATCCCAGATCTATTCTGCGCCCTTCAAAATTGCATTCAACGATATAAAATCGGCGGGAATCAGGGATGTGGTGCGTCGTGCTTTCATTCTGGCTCGCGGACCCTACTCATATTCGTTGGACGCTCAGGGACCCCGGGATTCAACTCGTATGTAGAATTTTGCCCTTTTGCTTTCGCTAACGACTTGATCGTTTCTCTCAGGACGACTGGATGGGACCCTGTCACGGTATGTAATTTTTCTGCGGTGGTTGTTTGATAGACTCATATAAATCCCACTTGTTATAGGGTGTGGGTACCCCCAATTTCAAGTTGCTCTCATTTCTCTTTTTGTCCTTGCCCTGAGAGGACCCGAGTAGCGTCCTGGAAATTGTAGGCAGGGTTCTCGTTCCGGTCGATTTGTGCTTCGTCGCTGTTTGAACTTTGCACTACGTGGCAGTTGTTTTTTTTGTGGAAAACTTTCAGCAAATTCCGATGAATGGTTTGATGATTGAGCCTTCTTTCACATACAAGAACACTCGTAGAATTCTTATACTTTTTTTTTCAATCCAGTCAAGTGTTAAGCGCCGGTCAAGCAACGTCAGGCAACGTCAAGCGCCTGATCACGCCAGATCGCCGATCGGTATTGACGTGATGCGATCAAACCTTCCTTTCTTTCCTCCACCGCCTTGCCACCGAGTTACACCGACTTTCCAAGAGCTTCCCCCGTATGACGCGATCTTGGAAGAAGTCTCCCAAACTTTTTTGAGCTTCAGAGGGTATTCTGCTTGTATCATGGTTTTCTGAAGTCAATCCTTGTGCCCACTTTGCACCTTGGTGCTTGAGTGCGCCCTTGCCCGACAACGGTCTCGGGGGAGATGCTAAAGGTCGAAGGGACAAAACGACCGCGACTTGGTATGTGACACCCGCCTAAATTTGACCCTGGACTCGACACAAGACTCTACTCATAATGCATATTCGTCGTGATTACCAGATGTCCATGGCCGGCTCATGCAATACACGTATGTGGTACAAATAAAAGTACTAGTCACTGATTATCTAGGCCACTTTGTTAACTTCCTGACTTGCTTTCCCCCAGTCGTGGCGCATGTTCCCTGGCTGGATTTTAGAATTGGAGCTTTACACATCGACCGGAAACTCGTACCCTCCATTTGGCGTACTTGATCGCCTGTTACGGCGCCAACCACTGCGTCAAACTTGCCCTGGGCGCGGTCGAGAGTTCCCTGGAGGTACGCCTGTGTTTCCGCGGCCTGTATCTTCCGCCTCGCCCGCCATGTGCTCATCCCGCCCCGACTTTTGCCAGGATGTGGCACCGGCCATATGTCCGATCTGCAGATCACCTATCAATATCTGCTCTTTTGTTGAGTATATTCGCTACACACCATTTCTACCAAGGTCCCCTTCACAGAATGGTATTGCCCTGCGGTTTTACTGTGGTATCGTGTGAGTATCGCTTCGCGCCCGTCGCGTCAGACACAAACCTGGGCTGCGGTGCGGGGGGTGGTGGTGGTGTCATTGGAAGTGTGGAGATCGTTGGTCGACATTTTGTGTTAGGTTCTTGAATTCTTCAACCTCGCGATAAATACCGCCCCCTCGCGCAACGTCATACTCCAGTGACGCAACCTCACGTGCTGACCGTTCATTTTCTGAAGGCTTTTGTGGTCGGCAATGCCGAGAAAGCCTTAGAATTTCTCCGGATTTCGCCTTGATATACGGGAGGGAAGGACCAACGGCCTGCGAAGAACTCTCTGGGTCACCGTCATCTTTTCTTGTCGCCGCGTCTTCGATAATCAAGCTTGAAGCAGATTTGGAAGTCTTTTCGTCCTGGCAGACCGCGGACCTTTCGAAAGTTTCACCGACTTGCGCCATATCCTATGTCTCGGTGCTGGGTAGACCCCAGTGCTTCCGCAGTCCTCCATGGACTCCTCGGACGCACGGTTATTTAGCTTCGAGCCGCGACACTTCACGATCTTGCGCGATTATATATTTCTTGTTGGCCGAATTATTTCCCTTGCGTATCCAGAGAATGCGTTCTGAACACCGTGAGCGTTTTTATGCTTCCATATTTCTTTTCTACGTCAAATATTTATGACCCCTTCGAACTGCACTTCATCTGCTGCTCGAAACAGATACACCGTCAACAGCGTTGAGTGTTTTGTCTGATCAAGCTTCTACGAAACCTGCATCCTGTGAGTTTCAGCACGACTCAAGATCTTGGCTACTCATTATTTTCAGTCCCTTGAGGAATGGTTCTAAAGACAGACCAGATAGTTGCTGCGATAGTCTGTGAGTGAGCTGAACTCGAACTTGATAGACACCAAAATTGGTTGGATAGCTCCTCCCCCCCCTGCTCAGCCTTTTCATACAGAACTCTGCGTTTTTTTTTTCTTTCAACCGTTTTAAAATAGGCAATATGACGTCATAGTCCACGTGGTCGAACTTTTCTTCATCCGCCACCTTGCGCAATATCGGCAATAAGCCTCCTCGCTAGCAATGGCGGCTCCGGACAAGCGTAAGATCAGCCATTGGTTGTCTGTAACCGGTGCTTATAGTTTCCGCTGGGCAGCATCCTCGTTGCGCTGCTCGGAGATCGATGCAGATCAAACAGTGCCTCTCCGCCATACCGTTCTGTGGCCAAACGAGCCTGTCTCTCATGTGCTTTTGCCTGAAGACTCCGCCGGACGGCACTATGGTGCCTTCATCGAGTCCAATCCCGCTCCAGTCGCAGTTATTTCTTTGTTCGTTGAGGCCTGTCCCATCGATAACGGACTCAATCATCGCGATACTACGCACAAAGCAGCCGTTCGGTTCAGGAAGTTCGCATGCGACCCTGCATACCAAGTCAACCTCCCATTTTTCTGGCTTGTTCGCGCTGATTGTCACCAGGGCCAAGGAATAGGCACAAAACTCCTCCGCCACGCGGCTTCTGTGGCAAATTCCGAGCTACAAGCGGCCCTGCTTTGGTGTGACGCGCGGGATGACACTCGTGCATGGTATGAGCGGCGTGGACTGGTAGCGTTTGGAGATGCATTTTTCAAAGGGCCGGTGAAATACATCCGGATGAAGATTGATATCGATACTGTTTGATTTATTGCCCATGCCTGTCTCAACCTTGATATTTTATGATCATCACAGTCCGCAGTCCTTCCTCGCGTGATAGGAAACCGCTGTCCATGGTATTTTTGTTTCAACGGCCTCTATCGAGTCTCCGAGAACTAGGCTCGAACACGTTATATGAATCCTGCGGTGCGACGGGTCTGATGTTGGACCCGCAATCCATAGTTTAACGCATTGTTCGGTGCTCCCCTGAATGAATCGCAGACGTTTGTATTATTGTGCGCAGGAAACCGACGAAAGCTATATGGACTAGGCTGCGTCGGTCGAACTTATCAGTCCGAAAGGGGCTGTAAAAAATATCTTATCCGTGGTTTCTTATCCTCCACGCTTCATCCACCATCCCAGAAGAAGACACGCAGTTTTAGATCGTTTGTTCCGGCCGGAACCGAGCGCCGTTATCCCATCATTAAGTTCATGGCATGATGTAGCTCACTTGGCACGCTATTTTGTGTCCGGAAAAGCAGGGCCATCAAACATATGTGAGAGACGTCATTTCATGAAACTGCTATAAAAGCCACCAGCGACGATGATTTTAAGTAGCTCTCCCTCCTTACTTTCACCTCTTCCTCCCCTCGACTCTCTCGCAGCAGAATAATTTCCTGTTCTTTCGTTGGCCCAACCTACGCAGGGAGAAACGCTGTCGCACGTCTCCATCCTCGATATTCTGCTATGAAACAAAGCCCGTCTTGCTGCGCGTCTCAGGTTGAGCGCAACGCACCGGCCTCTGTTCATAGACAAAATATTAGGATGGAGAAGTTCTGGCGCCGTTTCTCCGAGCAGGGCAGTCATCAAGGACCTCTCACAATCTCCGAGTTCCCGTTTGGCCATGTGGCTGCTTCGAACTGCGAGTGGGTCGGAGTTCAACATGAATCTGGATCTGATGCCTTAAAGCAGATCTGAGATACAATCAAGACGTAGTTGAACCCAACCGTATATATTTATTTGTGGGCGTTCGTGTACTTCGTATGGCTGTGTTTAAGTGAATATATATTGGATATGTCCACCCAACTTCCACGGCGCGGAATAAAGCATGGGGATCAGAGACTCGATTATTTGAACCAGTGTTTTTTTGCACACAACCTCATCGGGGTTCAAACAATGCTTTTGTGTTCTGAACAACTACAGAGTTCTCCCACGTATCGAAGAGTTTTTCGCGTCCCGGCTCCTCACCCACATGCCCACACCACTACGCTCACTTTTGAGGGAATGTCATGAGATAGACATTGATGTATTTCACCTCGAAATGCAAGCGCAAGTATATGGAACTGCCGCCACTGCGAGGGTGAACTCTTGACCCAATGTGCACCACAATAGCTGACGACCGGTAATGCTTCGTTAACCGACCAACTGTACACCCGAGGCGAGGGGAGACAATTGTCCGTGGATGTCGTGGCAGCAAGGAATGGAAGGACGAGCGTGAGACGAGATTGCCACAAAGGCACCGGCCGGGGTGGACCCGCCATCATGGAGAATCGCAACAAAGCAGCGTTGTGAGTCGATGCGGGGCAATCCAGTGCAACCGGGCTTGGAGTCGCCCTAAATAGGTCATATTCAATGCGCCTCATGTCAGTGGTAACCGACCCACCGCAAAATCGTCGCGACGGGCCGAGAAATTATTGTCGAAGACCGCCATAGCTTCGCGTCCATCCTTACCATAAGTTACCAAGATCGTTGTAACCAACCCGAAAGGCAGAGATCAGCACCATTGATGACAATTTTCCGCGAGTGTGCGCACGAAGTCTAGTTGAAAAGGCCTGAAAATGTCCGGCGTGGTAGATCAGAACGTCCAAGGTTCATATATCTCCGCGGAAGAGATTTCCACCTGATGGGTAAGGGCAATGAACGAAAGTCTATAATTTCGGCAGTGGCTACCGCATCGTGCCGAGTTTCGGCGCGATCGGGAAGTCCAATGCAACCGCTCGGCACGATAAAACCGTTGGCCGGAGACGGCACAACAGGCGGCTCAACAATACATTGTCGGAAAGACCACGAAAGTTCTTTGTAGCCAAGAATGACTATACCTTGACCGGCGCTAATTTGAACCAGCTGGGCAAGTCCGCGGCCTCGTGCCCCTCAACTGGCGGTGGCTATCATCGTCCACTGCAACATGTTGTCCACTGTTGATCGGTGCGAGTTTGAGAAAAAAAAAGTGACAGATTGGGGGAAGGCACCTGAAGTAGAGGCAACTGCTGGATGCTGGGAAGAGGGAAACAGGTTGTACGAAGTCACTAGTACTGTCGCCATGCTGCAGGGGCTATGCAAAAGATAGGGATAAGTATGGCTTACTGAGTGAATAATACATCCGAGTGGTGGACTTTGCGGAGTTATATGCCCGTATGGATCACGGTCTTTGGCGGACGCCGGCGACCTTCAGTGGCCGGCGGTGGTCAGAGGCTACCAACGGTCACCGATATTAGATAAGGACTTTCGGTGATCTCCGTTGGACTTTGTATGTATATGTATTTTAAGTGCCCCTATTGAGTTCGTCGGTCTTCGCTGACCATCGCTGGTCTCCCCTGTTCTTGTAGCCATTTGAAATTTAGAGATGGTGTGATTTGTTATCTCTTGACTCCATTTTCCGTTCCACAATGTCTGCCCCTCCTGCGGCCGTCTTTCCTGGGGAACTCAAGAAGTATTCGAAGAAAGAACTCCAGGAGCTCTGCCTTGAACTCCAGCTCAATGTTAACAACAGCAAGGGCAAGAAGCTTGTCAAAGACGATCTTTATGCCTTGGTCAAAGGCCACCTGTTCGGCTCAACGGACAGCTCCCTCACAGGCAACCCCAAATTAGCCCTGATCTACGAGGAGCAAAAAAGGAACGATGACAAGAAAACCAAAAAAGCCGGCAAGGCCAAGAATAGCGCCGACCGAGCCGCAGATGACCTTGCAACGAGATCCAAGCCTGCTCAGGTGCTCACTGGGTATTACACTCCAGTTATACATTCCACTCCTACCGTTAACGTCTTCAAACAGAGCAAACTTGACCCTCCACAGCGAGAAGGTCACTACAGATCCTCCGCCCCAATTTCAGCCCTTATACTCCCAGACTAATGCGGAGGGAAATGGTGAGATTTACATTATATCTGAGTAGTACCATATTAATTATTGAGCTTGACCAGCGGACACGGAAGCTGTTACATCCGGATGTGGGTGATGCGTCCCCCCTTGTTGAGGGACCCGTCCGCGTTGTAAACCGGAACTGCTACTGCGAGGGGTTCCACCTCGATCTCGTTGTCGTCGACGAACCGCTGGCTCATGAATCCGTTGGTAGCCCCACTGTCCAGCAACCCGACCACTGTATAACCTTTAAGGTTATTCAGCCCTTCGAGAGTCATTGGAACCATCATGGAATTCCCAGTAGCGCGGATATACTGGGGTGGCTCTTTCAAGTTATCCAGTATGCCCAGAGCGTCAGGGAAGTAAGCCGTTCGGATTTCTTCCACCATTTCGTCATCCACCTCTTGTCTCCTGGCCGGGTGAGTCCATTTGGTGATGATCTCCCGTGCCTTCCATTCTTGTGCCCGCGCTCGGGTTGCAACCCGTCGCGTGCTTCCGAGGGGGAGTCTGCGCCATTCCGCTTTCTCCCGCTCGGGCTTCCGGGGTTTCTTGCCCCTTCGCTTAGAGTCAGAGGGAGAAACGGCTCCCTCACTCTCTTCTATATCAGAGGGAGTCCTCGCCCCCTCTTCTTCCATTTCCACTGTGTCTTCCTCCACACCGGGTTCTTCAATAGTCAAAACAGAGAATGAATTGTTCGAAGTCGTTACAGGTGAGGGGGTATACGAGAATCCGAGGGCACAGTCTTCACTCAGATTCTTCGGGAAAATCCTCCTTCCCGAGGCGTTCCTCCATCATTTCTGAGATTAAAGCTCGGAATTGGGGGTTGGTGGGTCTTCGGGTAGTGCAGTTACGGGCCATGTGCCCGACTTCTCCGCACTGGTAGCTCGGCATCAACTCCACACAGATCATCACCGTTGAGTGTATCAAGTACCGACTTCTAGCCACACTGCCTCCGACTCAAAGTGCATGGATGTACCTTAATTCCTGGTGTTTTTGCCTGGAGTAAATGTTACTCGGTATCCTCAGGAGGCTCACAGTCCACCTGTGATGTCCCCTCGGCCATACCGAGGCCCTGCTCGTCGGCGTCGATGATCGCATCAGCTACATCCAGCATGACACCGCCCCAAGAAAAGTAAGTGGATCTCATTGAAATCTCCGTCTTTTTCCTTGAAATAAGCATGTGTCGGACGCTTCAGGAGCCGCCCAATCCACCTGTGATGTCCGCTCGGCCATACCGAGGCCCCGCTCGTCGGCGTCGATGATCGCATCAGCTACATCCAGCATGACACCGCCCCAAGAAAAGAAAGTGGATCTCACTGAAATCTTCGTCTTTTCCTTTCAACTAGACATGTCTCGGATGCTTCAGGAGCCGCCTGATCCACCTGTGATGTCCGCTCGGCCGTATTGGGGCCCTACGCGTCGGCGTCCACAGCTCAGCATCGTGCAGACACCACCCAGCCAGATCTTTAAAAGTGAGTGGATGTCCTTCCATTATTCGTCTGGTTATATATTTCTACCTTTGTTATGACCTTCTCGGCTACTGCTCAGCCTCCGTCCCAACTGTTTCCGCATGAAAATTTCGATATCCTTGATGTACTATGTTTATTTTGCAATGTATCGGTGTCTGATACTGCCTTCTGCTTGATTGAAACTCCTTTCAACTACAAAATGGTGGCCACAGTGCGCCATTTAATCTGGATCCTCGACTCATTTTTCCCACCTGAGCTTGCTGTTCAGCAAGCACTCTATGTCTTGGGTGTTATTATTTCACTGTACCCCATTGCCCGGCTTCATCTGAACCAGATGCACGAGGCTCGCCGCCAATCGCCTCTGACCGGCTGGACGAGGAGTATTCATACACTTCTCACTCGGGCATTTCACGAGGAGGCAAACAATGTCGAAGCCTGGACAACCGGAATAAATCTGGCTGGCGAATATTCTGATTACATTTCCAGAGATCTTCACCGACTCTATACCATGCTCGGACTGACAGATGACACCGCCGACCCCGCCTCTTTTCTCTTCCGACCTGCTCGTCATATACTGTGCTCTCCCCGGCTGAACTGCAAATTCTGTCCGCCGGTGGACCGAAACCTGGTTCCTTCTTTATGCAGACGGAGTAAAGGGAAGGTGCAGCGTGTGTGGCTGTTGGATTCCACCTTCAAGTGGGTTTCAGCAGATTTGCTGGTGGGCCACTGTGCCACTTGCAAGGCGGATTATTATCCAGACATAATCACGCAAAAGGCTGTTGCTGGTGGACGAAAGCGTACTCAGGTGCTTGAATACGAGCCCGAGTTTCTGCGGGTTTCCAAACAGGGGGTGTGGGTGCACTGCGATATTGCACGCGCACAGGAGAAAGCTCTACAGTGCTTTCATTCCGGATGGTCAAATTTCGCAGAATGGGTCAACAACACTACAAATGATATCAATGTAACATTCACCACACGCCAATCACAACGACTCTTCACTGAACATTTCTCGCGTCGGCTGCTTGTGGCTCACGGAAAAAGGGAATCATTTTCCTGTGAGGCCCATCCAACGACGAAATTGCTTGCTCAGGCTGTCCGGAACATGATCGGGGAGAACTGAGGTGTTGTCCTGGGGTCTATGAAGCATGGGTGCCGAGACTGTACCCACATCAAACAGTTTGGGGATGGAGATGGTGAGGGGGGAAACATGGCACAGTCCGGAGAGATTGTTGGTTCTAAAGCTGGACCTGCAGGACCTGTAAGTGTTCAACTATAATTCAAAGCGAAAATTAACACGGTATTCAGATGGATCCCGATGCACTTGAGCTTCCAGCAAATTTGCCTGAGGTCCTTCCTCGTCAGCCACAACCGGGGCGAGGAAGCCCTGTTGGATATACTAGAATGGCAGTCATGGACGGAAAGACACTGAAACATAAGGTATATATTGTATACCATTTTGCGGGAACTGGTCTTGACATAGGTCTCCCAGAAATGCCACTTGATGATTGTCAGCAACCGCTTTTCAATTTCAAAAACGGTCGATTCTGTGAAGGCCACTTGGACTACCAGAACAAGTGTGGTATCATACCCTGCGGACGACCGACTGCCTCTCCAGACTCTCTCACCTGTGACGACGAAGCACACATTCACTGCATTCAGACCCCCCCGTAGACACAGGTCTGCCGGATCCCAGTAGGCATATGTGTAGGTAGACCACGCCGACCTTTGCCAATACATCTGCCGATCCCTGCTGAGGTTGGTCTACCTGTTCCGGCCGGAATAGGCGGACTCAGGTCGGCCGGGGTCGGCCACGATAGACACACCACCATCGGCCGGGATCTGCCAACGTGGGCAGGCCTCGTGTAGGCAGACATGCTAGACCAACATAAACCAACCTTGGCTTGGATAGACACACCTCGGCAGGGATCTGCGAACGTAGGCACATCTGTGCCTACCGGGGGGTCTGAATGCAGTGATTGGCTGGTATAAACAATATGATGATCGGTTCCATCGCCTCTCCTTTCCTGGTGTTCGGGGGCCCACTCTCCAGGTGCAACTCCAGGCTTTGGGAGATACACCGGGGGGGAAGGTAGTCCACACATTCAAAGCCAGGACAATTTACTGCCTCCAGACAGTACAATGGTCTTGCGGTGTTCCCGTTGGTTGGGGGAAGTGCTATCGCTCAGAGAGCACACCACAGGTACTCCGCATTCATCAACAAAGTCTGGGAAGGCTGTCCAGAATCAAGACCAAGTTTTATGGTTTACGATAAAGCCTGTGAGCTACTCAGGCATATTGTCACCCAAGACATGCAGGATCTCTGGCTTACCTCGACAAAATTCATTGTTGATGCTTGGCACTACATTAATCACCGAACGACCGACACCCTCTGCTGTACCCGGTGCAATCCCGCACCTACGGATGGATCACAGCCGGATTTGGTGATCTCTGAGGTGGACAATAACGGTGTAGCTCACCAGACTAGGGGCATTCAACACCGAGACTGCCGAACAGCTAAATTCTTGGCTGAATGGGTTTGAATCTCAATTGCGGCAGATGACTGATATCAATTTCGATTTTTTCATTCATGTGTTGATGATGCTTTACGGAGAGACAGTGGAGAAGAGGGCGGTCTCCAAGAACCGTGGACTTACCCAAGAATTCTGGGACGAGGTCAATGGGCTAGTTACACTGGTGGACATGGAGTTAGATGGTTAAGAACATTTTTTGTACAGTTGAACCCAATTGGTGTCTGGCAGCTATGGACTTGACCGCTGAGGACCACCGGTCTTGGGCGATTTTTTGGACTTCAATTGACCGACGGAGGCCACCGGTCTCTGGCGGTTTTTGAGAGTTGCATTGACCGTTGAGAACCGGCGGTCTCTGGCAATTTTTCTCAATGCACTTGACTATTGGTGATCACCGGTCTCTGGCGGCTTTTGCGAGTGGGTAGGACCGTTGAGGACCGCCGGTCTCCAGTGATTTTTGCGAGGGGGGTGGGACCGTCGAAGACCGCCGGTCTCCGATGGTTTTTTGGGAGGGGTGGGACCGTCGAGGACTGCCGGTCTCCGATGGTTTTTTGGGAGGGGTGGGACCGCCGAGGACCGCCGGTCTCGGGCAGTTTTGCCAAGCATGGGTGACTGAGCATTCAGATAGGAGGACTGGCACACTTAGGATCATTGGAGACCATCAGTTCCCAGCGATCTTTGACATCACAGCAGATTGTTGAAGACCGATGGTCCTTGGCAATTTTGAAAACATAGAATGGTATTCAGCACCTGTGAATGGCCGAGAAAGGCAACCGTTGATCTCATGCTGTCGGCCAGCGTCGGCCAGCGTCGGCCGACGCGGGCCGGCGGCCCGACTGACCGCGGTTCCTGCGGGCATATTACTGTGCGTACGCACGGAAGCCATTTCGACATCAACCGGAACAAAAAACTTTCGGAAATTCTCGCCATGGCAGGACCCCGAATCGAACGAGAGTTATAGATGCCGATGGAGTCGATATCTTCTTCCACTTTGCTGCCTTGTTTTTGTACCTTGCGGCTGAGAAATGTCGAGTGGAAATTCAAGCACGTGAATGCACTCCAAAGGCACATCCCAGTGCTCGAGTCGACCAGGGATATAGCAGGATGGTATACTCACTAATTGGAGCCCGAAGCGCACCATGCACCTTACTGCCTTTCTCTGTCTCCTTTAATCCTAGACAACCGAGGTGGATTTTTGAGGCTTGCTGCAGGCATAGCGCCGTTCAAACGTAAAACAAAACAAAATCAAACCTAGTGGCAATCCAATGATACAATTCAAATCAACTGAACTGTGCCCAAAAAATAGCCTCTACTGTTCTCGAGCTATCTTTGATACAGCTACAATTGAATTCGATGCGCTCCGTACGCCTCCCCGCCTTGTTTCACATCCTTCTTACCTAGGATTGGTGGGTCACGATTTTTCCGCAAGTCATCTCGGTGTGCAGACAATTGTGAACACCTGATCTCGATACCTGGCCGACGAGATGGGAGTCAACCAACGCCTTCGTTGACAAAAAATTGGCAACGGAAGTCCTGAACTGCGAACAAAAATGATTTATGGCCGCTGCCGGCGCCATATGGCGGAGCCCCGAATCGAACGGGATTGTCGAGACATTTGCTCAAATCTGCAACGATATGTGAACTCAATGCGCACCGTGCGCCTCCCCGCCTTGTTTTACATCCTTCTTACCTAGGATTGGCGAGTCAAGATTTTTCCGCAAGTCATCCCGGTGTGCAGATAATTGTGAATATCTGATCTGATCTCGATACCTGGCCGACGAGAGGGAAGTCAGCCAACGCCTTCGTTGATAGAAAATTGGCAACGGAAGTCCTGAGCTGTGAAAAAAAATGCATTTGGCCCTACTATATGGCGGAGCCCCGAGTCGAACGGGGATGTCGAGAGAAGAATTTACAAGACCACGGGAATTGAACTCGATGCGCACCGTGCGCCTCCCCGCCTTGTTTACATCCTTCTTACCTTTGATTGGTGGGTCACAATTTTCCCGCAAGTCATCTCGGTGTGCAGACAATTGTGAATATCTGATCTGATCTCGATACCTGGCCGACGAGATGGAAGTCAACCAACGCAGTTGGCAACGTAAGTCCTGAGCTGCGAAAAAAAAAGGATTTGGTCCAGCCACATGGCGGAGCCCCGAATCGAACGGGGATGTCGAGAGAAGAATTTACAAGACCACGGGAATTGAACTCGATGCGCACCGTGCGCCTCCCCGCCTTGTTTTACATCCTTCCTACCTAGGAGAGGTGGACCCACATTCTGCCTCGCCCCAACATCGCCGGTCATATTGGCGATAATGCGGTTCAATACCAACCAGAATGCCCGACAAAAGTCAAGCCGAGGATACACAACTGAACTGAACTGCGAAGAAAAAAAAAAATCGAAGTACAGTGCTTATGGCGGAGCCCCGAGTCGAACGGGATTCTCGAGAGAAGAATTTACGACATTTCTCCCCAATTGAACCTCGATGCGCACCGTGCGCCTCCCTGCCTTGTTTTACCTCCTTCTTCCCTAGGATAGGTGGACCCACATTTTGCCTCGCCCCAACATCGCCGGTCATATTGAGGATAATGCGATAATGCGGTTCAATACCAACCAGAATGCCCGACAAAAGTGAAGCCGAGGATACACAACTGAACTGCGAAGAAAAAAAAAGATCGTCGATACACAGTGTCCATGGCGGAGCCCCGAGTCGAACGGGGTTCTCGAGAGATCTACGTATTGACTGGATACACGAGCTCGATGCGCACCGTGCGCCTCTCCGCCTTTGTATTTGCGTGTATCGTGGATGGGAGGACACCAATTTTGGCGCAAATATTCGGAAGCTGCCAGCTCGGTGTGCAGTCCAGCAGAAAATCGTGAATATCAGATCTCGATACCTGCCCGACTCAAAAGAAGTCAAATCCAGCGCGCCGACTTTGCCTGAAATGGTACGCAAGGGAAGTTTTCAATGTAAAAAAGAACCGAATCGGATCGGCAGGGCGGAGCCCCGAGTCGAACGGGGGGTCGAGAGATTAATCGCTACGCCTATTAATCTATAGAGCCTCGATGCGCACCGTGCGCTTCTCCGCCTCATTCTACCCTCTGCGTACCGTGGATAGATTAGCAACGATTTTGGGCGAGCAGAATTGTTCGACCTCGTTCCTCGGCGATCTTGGGTTTGAGAAATTTTAGAATATTATCGATCCACACGATCCAACCGCCCCCAACCCAACGAGACAAAAGCCCGGCACAAGAACAAAGGCGGTAAGCTCCCGCCAGAAAACAGGAGAAGCACGCCGAACAATCGAACAATCAAGGCTTATCTAATGCTGATCGATCGCGTAAGTCGGCTACACATCGCTTGCTTCCGTCTGCCACCCACACCCTTCTCGCCAGCTATGGACGCCCGCCTGCGCCGCGTGAACAAGGAGATCGCCGGTGCGCATCGCAGTTTTGGCGGAGTAGAAGGGATTTGATGGATGGGGATGTAGACTGCAAGAACGACAAGACGTCCAACATCCGCATCGATCTTGTCGATTCGTCGCCGTTCCACCTCAAGGGCTCCTTCCCGGGCCCCGAGGACACCCCATATCAGGGCGGCCTGTTCGAAGTCGTGCGTCTTCACCCGATTCTTATTCTAATGTACCACGATGCACCGCACAGGACATCGTCATCCCCGAATCCTACCCCTTCCAGCCCGTCAAAATGAAGTTCATAACAAAGGTCTACCACCCGAACGTCTCCTCCGCCTCGGGCGCGATCTGCCTCGACATCCTCAAGGACGCGTGGTCGCCCGTGCTCACCCTCAAGAGCACGCTCATCTCCCTCCAGAGCCTCCTCTGCAGCCCCGAGCCGAACGACCCACAGGACGCCGAGGTTGCGAAGCACTACACGACGAGCAAGCGCAGCTTTGAGGAGACGGCGGTGTATTGGACAAAGACGTATGCGACGCCGAAGGACACCGCGCAGGCGCCGAGCGGGGCGGCGGCGGCGGGTGGGCGGGACGAGGTGGCGATTGCGGGGCTGGAGAAGGCGCATGTCGATCAGTTCGAGGCACTCGGGTTCCCGCGCGCGAAGGTGGTGAGTGGCCGCTCCTGTCGTTATGTCTTCTTTCTTCCTTCCTGGCATCCCTCTTGCTATATCTTTCTTGTCTTGCCTTACTTTCGTTTCCCATCCCTCCCCATTCCCCAGCGATTTTACCTTCCTCACGCCTCTCTCATGTTCCCCTTATTCTCTTTGTTATATTGATGTCATACTTCCGCCTTACCTCTCGTTCCTTCTCCCTTCCCCACTTCCAACTTCAGCTAGCCCCATCCTTACGCTGCTCCTCCCTCCTCCCTCTGATCTCGTTCTCTCTTCGTCTCCCCCTTTCTTTTCGGGGGGGCTTTCGCTCATCCCGTCCCGTCCCGCCCTTCCTTGTCACGCCCCTCTCCCATTCCCATCCTATCCCATTCTCTTCTCTTCTCTTCTCTTCATTTTCGTGCTCTGCCTTCCCATTCTTTTCCTTTCCTTTCCTTTCCTCCCTCTGACACCTCCCCGCCCACCGACACCGTTTACCATTTACCACACCGCTCCCGCCCCGGCTCCGTTCAACCGCTAACACCGACCTCCCCCCGCAGATCGACGTCCTCCGCCGCCTCAACTACCGCGGCGCGAACGTCGCGCAGATAAACGACGACCGGATCGTGGAGGAGCTGTTGAAGTAGCCGTCGCGAGTTTTCGCGGGATTTGCGGGCGGGGCGTGTATGTAGGTGAAGGGGGCAGGGACGAATGAATTTTTGTTGTTGTTGTATTGTGATCCTCGTTCACGGAATCAATCGGACTTGCATGCATGCGTCGTCTTGAGCGGGCGCCGTATCGTGCACGCACGCACTCACTACAGCGTAAGTGAAGTGGGAGCGGAGGATGCGCATGTCGATGCTCGAGATAAGATCCTGAGGTTGCGCTCGCTCGAAGAAAATTGCGTCCATATGCAGGTACCAAAGACGAAGGACGAAGGAGAGGCAGGAGGCGCAGGGTGCGCGTCGGGTTCACGTGATGAGCTAAGTACCACGAGCGATATAACCCGATGTACCGCGTTCGACTCGCGGTCCTGCCATAGCCCTTGGACGATTTTTTTTTTCTAGGTTCTTCTTCTTCTTTGAGTTCAGCAAGCCGGATTGAATCAGAGTTCAGAGTTCAGATTTCAGAGTTCGACACCTGCCCTCGACGTTTCAGCCCTGTCAGTCGACAGGGAAGAGAGGAAGAGAGGCCGGATCGCTTTTCCGGGGCTTTCAACTATATAGTATATTGGGGGATAGACGGAGTAGGAAAAGGCAGGAGGTGCAGGGTGCGCGTCGGGCTCAGTTGCAGTTTGATGCGACAAAGCAATATAACCCGATATTCCCCGTTCGACTCGGGGGCCTGCCATGGATGGCAGCTGCTTTTTTTGCCCTGTCTTGCTAGATTCTTTCAGACAGTCGAGGATATCAGCGGGGCGGATGCTGCTGCTGTTCGGTGACTGTACCTGATTTTCATAACGACAAGTTCGACTTCAATTAATGCTATTTCAACTTCAGCCTAAGTTCGGCTTCGATCGGCGCGGGAGGAGTACTAGTGTGGAACGATTGGGGATTGGGATTGCTGCATCCTCTTGTTGGGCATACTTATACAGGTACGAAGGAGGGCGAGGAAGGGCAGGAGGCGCAGGGTGCGCGTCGGGTTCAGTTACTAAAATCGTACAACGAAGCGAATGAATCCCGAGAGTCCCCGTTCGACTCGGGGTCCTGCCATGTGCATTACTCCAGCTAGTGTCTTCTTTTTGACCTTTCCTTCCTAGATTCTTTCGGCTATTGAGGGGTCGAATATAATGTTGTTCAGTGGCTGATTCCACAGCTAGACCAATATGGAATTGTTAAACTCAACTTTGGTTCAACTTCGACCAATAGCGCTAGGAAGGAGGGAGGTGTGGATGGCTGGGTTTAAAATTTGAACAAGGCAGGAAGCGCAGGGGGCGCGTCGGGTTCATCTTAATAGATCGTCACCAGAGTCAACCCCGAGATTCTCCGTTCGACTGGGGGTCCTGCCATGGTTTGGCTAGTTCATCTGCATTTATTTTGGCTTCATGATATAATGTACGTGGGGTGATTGGACACTGGGTACTTATTAATACACGTTGAACTTGAAGCATGAAGCAGGACCCAACTCGGACCATTTCGTTGCCAGGCCGATGCGAAAAGGAAAAGAGGGAGGAGGCAATTGCAAGGCAGGCATGCATCAACTGCCCTCACCCATGTTGAGGAACAAAGGAGGGTGGGGAAAGGCAAGAGGCGCAGGGTGCGCGTCGGATGCATCTACGTTCTTGTGGCGTCTTCATCCCGATCATTCCCCGTTCGACTCGGGGTCTTGTCATGATTTGCCCGATGTCTTCTTTTGGGCCTTTCCTTCCTATATTCCTTCAGAACAGAGGGCGAATGTAATGTTGTTCAGCGACTGATTCCACAACTGCTACTAGCTAGACCAATATGGAATTATTAGACTCGACTTTGGTTCAGCTTCGACCAATAGGAGTGGTAGGGAGAAGTGTGGATGTCTGGGTACAAAACGAGGCGGGTAAAGAAAGGCAGGAAGCGCAGGGGCGCGTCGGGTTCATCTTGATTGGATCGTCACCGGAGTCAACCCGAGATTCTCCGTTCGACTCGGGGTCCTGCCATGGCTCCTCTGCATTTTCTTTTGGCTTCATGATATAATGTACGTGGGGTGCTCGAGCACCGGGTACTTAATTACGCGTTCAACTTGAAGCATGAAGCAGGACCCAACTCGGACCATTTCATTGCCAGGCCGACGCGAAAAGGAAAAGAGGGAGAAGGCAAGGCAGGCATGCGTCAACTGCCCTCACCCATACTGAGGAGCAGGAATAAAGAAGGGTGAGGAAAAGGCAGGAGGTGGGTGCGCGTCGGGTTTCCGTATGCAAAGTGTGCATCACCCCGGAATTCTCCATTCGAATCGGGGTCCTGACATGATCGTTACCTGTGTTTTTTGGCCGTTTGCTTGTGAATACTGTCCAGTATTTCAAACAGCCGAGGACATCAGCGAGTCGGATGCTGCTGTTCAGCGACTGATTTCATGACAAGTTCAACTTTCTTCAACTTCAGCTTCGATCATCGCGGGAGGAAGTGCGGACGGAGTGCTGAACCCTCTAGGGCATTTTCAGGTATGAAGGAGAGTGAGGAAAAGGCAGGAGGCGCAGGGTGCGCTTCGGGTTACCTATGTCGTGATAACAGACAGTTCAACCCGATATTCCCCGTTCGACTCGGGATCCTGTAATATTCCAGATGTGGGCGTGTTATTTTTGTATTTTCTTCCTGTACAGTCTTTCAGACGTTCAAGGACATCGAGGAGTCGGATTAGCCCCATTTCCACAGCTGAGTGGTCACGAAATTTGCAAGTTCAACTGTGTTTCAACATTCAACTTCGACCAATAGCAGTGAGGAAAGTGTGGATGTCTGGGTAGAAATCAGGGTAGGTCAGGGCAGGAGGGACAGGGTGCGCATCGGGTTCATGGAGGTCAACAGGTCAACGAAAGTGGGATATAACCCAGTACTCCTCGTTCGACTCGGGGTCTTGCCATGATTAGCCCATTCCTCTGGATTTTCTTTTGGCTCCATGATACATAATGTACATGTATTAATCTAGGCTAGTTTTTGTAACACGCATCGAAGATCATAAAAGAACTTGCCAAGTCCAGCAATCAATTAATCGAAAAGTAGCCCGGCATTGAGCGGTCTGGTCGCATCTAGATAAATATCTAAAAGCATCAGGGTGAATCGTCTTACAACACGGAATACGGCGCGAGCTGGCGAATAAACCGCGGTTGGGGGCGTTTCCACCGCTCATCTTCATTGCGATCTGGGCCCCAGAAGTACGGCCAGGTATGCACCGACAAGCCCATCGGGGTCATCATATTCTAATCCAACTTGCCTCCGACCCACTGCATTCAAAACCAATGGCAAACATTAAAATACTGAGACTAACTAAGTAAGCAGAGTATCAAATGAGGGTGTGTGTAGCTATTGAATGATGTTGGAACTAGATACACGGTAAGCGAATATCTAGGGATGCTGTAAGTCTACTGTTATAAGAAGAGACGTAACACACATACCCTCAGGTGCACCGTGATGGTAGCAAGTGAGGGCATTGCGCGTCCACGTCAGATGTATATACTGTTTTGGTCACCCGTCTTTCCATAACGCTGCAGGACTGTAACCAACACACCCCCTCAGTCCCTGCTGCGGTATACACCCCCTCACGCTGGATCACCAACCGTTCAAGTAATGACCAGGGCAGTGCGGTGGCGGACGAAGTCGGCATTCGGCAAGGCCTTCGTGAGCGTGTCCGGCAACATTGTCGCGGGAAGGGACGTGGGGGAGAAAGATCTTTTTTCTTCTCGACGCAGTCCCGTATGTGGTGGTAGCGGTTGTCTATGTGCTTAGCACGGGCGTGGTAAGCTTGGTCGGCGGCGAGGATGCGAGCGACGTTGTTATCGCAGAGTAGAGGCATCGGGGTGTCAACAGGAATGGTAAGGCCCCGAAGTAGCATGCATAGCCAGCAAGACTCCTTAGCAGCCTCGGACGCGCCGATGTATTCCGCTTCCGTCGATGAAAGAGTGACGACCTTCTGTTTCCGCGACGCCCAGGATATAGTGCCAGAGCTGAGTGAGAACGTGTACCCCATAACGGACTTCCGCCTGTCCGAGTCGTTGGCGAAGTCTGTGTCCGAATGGCCCTTAAGGAATATGTCAGCGCACCCGCCAAGAATGAGGGCGAGGGTGCGAGTCCCTTTCAGGTATCACAGGACACGGATCGCGGCGCGCCAGTGCTCGAAACCGTAGCAATCCAAGAAGCCGGAGAGGTGATTTACGGCGAAGGCGATGTCCGCTCGCGTGCCAAGTGCGAGGTACATCAGTCCACCGACGAGGGAGTGGTACGGGGTCTGGGCGAGGCGGTCGACGTCAAGGCGGGACAGTTTCGGATCGTCGGGGAGAAGGGCGGGTGAGGTGTAGATTGGTCTTTATGGGAGTGGGAGTGGGATGAGCGTCGCATTGGTAGAACTGGGTTATAAGGCGGTCGATCAGTGCGGTTTGGGAAAGAGCGATGGTACGTCGTTCGGGGGTCGCGGACGATACCTATCCCGAGACAGAACTTCACGTCACCCAGGTCCGAAATTTCCCATCGCGAGCGCAACTGGTCCTTGAAGGATGCGTTGGTGGCGGGGGTCGACGCGGCGCATATCATGTCATCAACATGGACGGCAACGAGGTTCGTGGCGTCGACGCGGACATACACACACCATTCGCATAGGAGCCGTCGGAAACCCCACGAGAGTATGGCATCATGCATCTCACAGTTCCAAATACGCCCGCTCTGCTTCAAACCGTATAGGCTCTTCAGCAGTTTCCATACCCACCCTTCTTTTCCAGCTTCCTCGAAGTGCTTGGGTTGACGTGCGTATTGGATTTCGTCGGCAGAGAGAGTGGCGTTGAGGAAGGCGGTCTTCACGTCGACTTGTTGGATGTCCCAGCCTCGAGTCGCAGCGATATGGAGGATCGCGTGGAAGGATTCGAGGCGCGCCGTGGGTGACGTCGTGTCCGTGTAGTCCCGACCATAAACTTGACGAAAACCCTTTACGCAGTACCGTACTTTGTTGCGGACGACGTTACCGGCCATGTCCCGTTTGCGTGTGTATACGGCACGTAAGTCGAGAATGGTCTTGTTGGTCGGTACGTTGCAGGCGGGGACGAGACAATACACCCCTTGTCTCGTAATGCATTGAGTTCCTCGTGCGTACCTTCGATCCACTTGTCAGCGTCGGGGGAAGCCATCGCCTCGGCGTGATTTCGTGGGTTGTCGGGATATTCGACGTCGATCGGGTTCTCGCTAAGGTATGCGTTGAGATCCGCAAGGAGGTCAGTCTCTTCACCATCATCGTCCTCGGGGGTCGCGGCGATAGTGGCGGCCCAATCGTCAAGATAGCCTGTTCACCTCCAGCGCTGGCGTCGGCAGCGAGGGCGTCACGACTCGTTGGTGGTCGTCGTGCACGTTCGGAGCGGCGGAGGACAGGTGGTGCAGGGTCGGGGACAAGTGCAGGTACAGGCACGGTGGGAGATGGGTCGATAGGATCTGGGGAATCGGACGTGGTCAGACGGGGATCATTGGAAGATTGATCGTCAGGGATGATGGGTACGGCAGGAGCAGGAGGAGTAGGTTCGGGAGGGTGCGTAGCCAACGCATCCTTGCGAATCCATACGCGTACCGTGTCGTCTGACTCAATGAAGCGGACATCAGTTAAGTTATAGACTTTCCCAGTGGAACGCTCCCAGCAGCGATACACCTTCGCTTGCGGTGCGTACCCAATGAGGACGCATTCGACGGACCTCGCGTGAAGCTTAGGGTTATGCCCGCGAATGAGGACGAACACTCTGCAACCAATCTCCTGGAGGTGGGCTATATTGGGCTTCTTGCCCTCGAAACACTCAAAAGGAGTCCGCCCAGACTGCGACTTTGAAGGTGATCGAGCATGAAGATATGCAGCAGTGACGACGAACTCGTCCCATAGGAACAAAGGCGCGTCACATGAGAGCATCATGGCGTGGGCTTTGTTGAGCGTGGTGAGGTAAAAATGTTCCACCTTGCCGTTCTGCGTGGAGGACTCGGGGGATGTGTAGCGAATCTCAACGCCGTGAGATGCGCAGAAGGCCTGGAACTCGTTGGATCATAGCTTGCCATTATTGATGTTGTATGTCTTGATGTGTTCTCCGGTCCGATTTTCAATCGCAATGTGCCATGCCATGAGTTGGGACAACACTTTCGATTTATCAGAGACAGGGATAGACCACCCCCTCGAGGTGGCGTCATCAACAATATCCAACATATAGTAGTTCCCGCTCTGCAACCGTGTGTCGAACATGCCACACATGTCAACGTACACCAGGTCCAGCCTCCCCTTGGACTTCTCCCCCTCGCGCAGCTTAGGAATCGCGGCTTTGATCTGTTTGCCACGAAAACAAGCGTCACAAGGTGTCGCCTTGGTAGAAGCATCAACATCCATACCGTCGACGAGGTCATTCTGGTATAGATCCGCTACGGCCTGAGGATGGGTGTGGTCGAGGTGACGGTGGTAGCGGTCAAGACTCGCAGCAGCGATATTGGGGGAAGGATGGACAGCGGCAGAGGTGCAGTCGAGGTGATAGAGATCGCGGGATGATTGGAGAGACCCGGTGCAGACGGTGGTTCCCTTGGGGTTCGTTATCCAGGTGGAGGCGCCGTCAAAATGGCACGTATATGTGTTCGACTTGCATAGGCGAGAGACAGACATTAGGCGGATCACGGTGTCCGGTTTCTTTGTGAGCAGCAGAACCTAACACTACTGGCAGCTAGCCAAGAAGCAGAAGGTAGGGCAGACTATCAACAGACAGACACTACTTTAATATCAACCAATGCTGCACGAATGGCAGCGGTATCAACAAAACGGGGGCGGTTACACAGAAGGTGGACGCTGGGCTAAGGCGTGGACAGTTACACTGAAGGCGGCAGTTTCACTTCTACTAGCACAAACTAGCCTTTAGTCCTGGAGGCCTAAAGCGCTGCTACAGGACACAAGAGAGTACAATTTACACAACAAGTCTTAGTCCTGGAGGCCTAAAGTGCTGCTACAGGAGACAGGTTGGTGCAGGTTGAGCGGGGCTCTTACACTAACTCGGCAAAATGATTGACCGATCGTTCTTCTGATCATATCTCCACATTGAGACAACATTTTTGGGTCAAACAAAGTATAGGATTGAAGAGAAGGACCTGCCCGACCCGTCTGTACTATTTATGAGATCAAAATATATTGATGAGCCATCATTCTGGGCGAAATACCGAAAAAAGTGAAAACCTGAAATTTCAAACTCAAGCTAGGATCTTGTGGGGGGTAATCCAAATCAACCAGGCTGTAGTTCATGATGTCCTCTACCATCCTGCACTTTTAATTGTACAAAAAGATACAGGGGATAAGGAGATATTGAGCCCGCAAAACAGCTACTTTGGCGCATTTTTGACCATTTTTGGTCATTTTTGATGGTTTTGACTGATTTTAGCAGCTTTTTGATGGTTTTGCGGGCTCAATATCTCCTTATCCTCTGTATCTTTTTGTACAATTCAAAGTGCAGGATGGTAGAGGACATCATGAACTACAGCCTGATTGATTTGGATTACCCCCCACAAGATCCTAGCTTGAGTTTGAAATTTCAAGTTTTCACTTTTTTTTCGGTATTTCGCCCAGAATGATGGCTCATCAATATATTTTGATCTCATAAATAGTACAGACGGGTCGGGCAGGTCCTTCTCTTCAATCCTATACTTTGTTTGACCCAAAAATGTTGTCTCAATGTGGAGATATGATCAGAAGAACGATCGGTCAATCATTTTGCCGAGTTAGTGTATATCAATGCAATTGGTAGTCTTTTCGACGTCCCGTATCTCTTAGTCTTTTCTGTGTGTCTGCAAGTCTTATCTGATTTCTTTCACAAATCTAGAGTCTACTATATTGCCCGTATATCTGGGGGATAGTTTACTGGCTAATACAGAGTACACAGCTGGCTTTTATACATTTCAGAGAGAGGTAAAGGAGATAGATGGAAGGAATAGGAACAATAAAGGGTGGGAGTCCGAGTAGTGAATGGCCAATGGCGTAGAAGACATTCTCAACCAAGGGTATTATGACCTGCTACCGGGGCTAGTCCACATGTATTTCTCTAGCACGCCATAAGACGTGCTTAGTTGTCTTGGTTTCCATCTTTCTGACTGAGCAAGTCTGTCATTGCTGACTAGTCAAGTCAGTCTTAGTCAAGTTCTATTCAATTTCTCTATCAGTCCTGCCTTTCACAAGCTCAGTGGAACTCATAGTAAATATCAAGCAGATTGACAAGATAGCGCGGTGCTATACTGGCAGACCAGTACAGTGACCAGTGAAATATAGCGCAGCGCTATTCTGTAGTGTCGATCCTCATCAATCCTATCAGTAAATCCTTGATGCGAGGCCCGCATCTTTCTAACGGTCAGATCTGCCTGAGTAACCACAGTGATGGTTAACTCAGTAACATGTCTTCATCCCAATCTAATCAGTTGGTCTTATACACAAAATGGCGCGGCGCTATATCACTGCCAGCCCTAATGTGGTTGTACCAATCCTGACTTCATATATCTTGTTTTAATAGTCATCAGACTATTCAAAGGCTGTTGAGACGGCAAGTCAATAATTCTGGGTAGTTCCCTGATGTTTCACCTCCAGCGCATAAGATAATGGCTTACCGCCACCATCTATAGCTCAGTGTAGAATATCATAGTCAGGATATAACAGCCTTTTGGGCTGCCTTGTCAAGTCTACTCAATCCTTCATAGTTGATTTGTTACACTGACTTTCAGCCATAAATAGTGTAGCCTACCACCCCAGGGAGGGTGTACGCTCATAATCTAATGCCTCACTTCTGCCCGCTAATAGGTTCAAGATGAAATAAAAACTGGTGTTTTCATGCATGTTTTGGTACACACCCTATCATCGGACCAGACCCCCCCCAAAAAAAAAAAAAAAATCCAAGACGAGCAGGACGAGGAGGAGGAGGAGAATAGTGTCCATGGGTCCCAAAGTAGAAACGAATTAGCCAATGATTAGATCAAAAACCGATGATTGTGACGCCATCCCAAGTGGTGTCAAATGATTGATAACAGAATTTTTGCTTGACCCTGCTCAATATTGATCAGTCCCGCCTCATTTGCTCAGAATCACCATACAGAATACAGATTCGGTACCAAAGATGTGTTTGGCCAGGTCAAATTGGCTGCCGGAGCCCACCTCAATCACTCCGAAATCAATATTTATTTGGTCGTTGTGGAAGTGCAACATGCCTTGCATGTCGAATTCCCATCCCACGCCCTTTCGATGTTCCAACACAATTTCCCAGCCGAACATATAGGGCGTGGTAGAGAGCAAACTTGTCAGTGATTATGGTACTGACGCCGAGGGCATTAATGGAACTTCCCTGGAATCCCTTGATTGGGTGAGGGGCGATGGGCGTGAACGTAGCAAAGTCCTCGCGGAATGGGGAGATATGGACGTTGGCTCCGGTGTCCGAGTAGAGGACGAAGGTGTCCGAGGAGGGAGGCGATGCGTGAGCTGCGTTCGCGGTGTAGTCGGTCCAGTCGAACGAGACATTGGGCTCGTCATCCGCGAAATACGCCTCGAAGTCGTAAACCCCCTCCAAGGCGAGTATATTGTCCACGGTAGGTAGGTCGTCCGTCTTCAGATCAATGAAGTTGGTGACCGGCGGAGGAGCCGTAGCCGGCGTGGGTGGCGCAGGTGTCGCGGGCCGCGGTAAGGCGGTAGGTCTCCCCCCCGATGGACATGCAGGCAAAGCCCTGAGCGTCACGGGTAACCTTGGGCCCGTCATGCTTCCTCTTTCCCCGATCCCCACTACCCCCCTTCTTGCCTTCATCATCTTGCTTCTTCGCACGAGCGTCATCAAGAGATTTGCCTGCCATCCCACCCCCTTTCGAAATGCAGTAAGGGTATGTGTGGCCCACTGGGGAATGACACGTCGGGTTGTTGCAGTAGTCATGGCTCCCTTTGGAGGTGGGCTGCGACGTGGCGTATGCGGACGGACCCGAAGACCCAGACTTGGGGAGCTGCTGTTTCGTGCGGAGGCGGGCATTGATGTAGGCGGTGTTGAGGGTGGGAACACCCATCAACGAATCAATGAAGGCAGGGAAGGCCTGGAGGGCATGGACGAGGAGGACGGTATGGATGCCATCAGCAGTGGGTGCAGAGCCAGCAAAGACCACCTTGTTAAGTTCGGTGATCTGCTCGGATGTCGTGGCCCAGGTGTTGGTGTCCTCAGAGAAACGGATGTCCATAGCGGCGCGCAGGTTATTAACTTGGTCGAGCGGACCCTGCTGAGTGTGGCGAATGTGGAGGGCAGTCCATATGGCAGCGGCAGACTTGTGATGCTCGAAATGCTCATGCTCGGTGGAGACAGTCGACGAGGAAATGTAGGCGCAAATGGCGATGTCGTTGTCACGCCAAGTGCGGTAGGCATGGGGGTAGCACGCCTCAGAAGGTGGTTCCTCCGTGGGGTCGAGATAACACGTGGTGCCAGAGTTCATGGCGATGTTATTCCATAGTGTCTTAGACCAAGTGCGATAGTTGGCTTTATTGAGGTCGAGCTTCGCCTCCTCCTTCCAAGTCCCGGTGAGCGACAGAGGTTTGATTTGGGGACTGCCGCGACCATCGTGGGAGCGTGCACGGCGACGAGGTTGGCGAGACCCCGAGCTGCGCGAACGGGAGGAAGAGCGGTCCTCGGAGGAATCGCGGTGGCAGCGAGGTTGGCGAGACCTCGAGCACCGGTCTGTGGGGGCCTCCTGCGGTGCGGCTGCGTGCTGGGGTTGATGACGGCGGGGTTGGCGAGACCCGGACCGCGGTACCCCAGCGCTCGACTCCTCCATCGGCACAAAGTTGCCGTTGTCGTCGATGACCATCGGATGAGCAACCACAGGGCGCCTAGTCGGCGGTGAGATGATGTTCCCAGCGTCGTTGATGTAGCAGGCACCGGGATAATACGGACGTATGGCGGGTGGCGCGTTGATGTGAATGAAAGTAGGTGGGAATTCGGGGGTCATGACGGGAGGAGGCGAGGATGTCCTCGGCCTGGCGCGTGTTGTCGAACCACGGATTCAAGAGCGACGGGGAAGGCCAGAAGGGGTTTCGCGAAGAGAGCGAGGGAGGCAGAGTGCTTGTAGCCATAACGGGTGTCGCGATGAGCGAATGTACAGATGTTGACAAGAAGAAGACATGCACACGGCGCGAGACTGAAGAATGGTATAGACAAGCTGCCAAGGGCGAGGTGAGGAAACTCCACAAGGTATCCGGTTTCAGTGTTTGTGTCGTCAACAACGAACTCAAAAGCCCATAACCTGTTGGAACTAGATACACGGTAAGCGAATATCCTCAGGTGCACCGTGATGGTAGAATATCTAGGGATGCTGTAAGTCTACTGTTATAAGAAGAGACGGAATGCACATACCCTCAGGTGCACCGTGATGGTAGCAAGTAAGGGCATTGCGCGTCCGCGTCACATGTATATACTGTTTTGGTCACACGTCTTTCCATAACGCTGCAGGACTGTAACCAACAAATGACTGTCTATGTGTGCCGTGCTTGAGTGAGTGATTTCTCCTTTGGAAACGGCATCATTTGCCTTCTTTGCATTCGTTCATGCGCGGAACATTCGAGTGGCACCCCAGGCGCTGTCGCCGGTCGGGTCCTCCCACGAAGAAACGGAAGGTAGCTGCGGGGCCCGAGGAGGACAACAAGTCTGATGACGACGACTAGTAATTTAATGTTTTTCATTTCATTTCCAATGGCATAATTTTGTTTCTGGCACGTTCTGGGCTCCTTTTGAGGGATTAAACTGAGTCCAACCTGTCCGCGAGACGATATCCAGTACCGGCTCCGTACCATATCCGATTGTATATGGATTATAGATTGAATTCAAGCACTCAAAAACACTCGTTAGATACGGAAGTGGTGCCTCACCGCTCTTCCCAGGATGCTCAGAAGATCTCAAGCTAATACTCTGCAGTGCTACCAAGTTGATGTGATCCAGTTAGATGTCAGTGAAACATTTTCGTGCCCGAGCTCAAGTCAATGTCCCGGCCCACACAGACCACAAATTGATTTGCGGATTAACGTCAAATTGATCACCCAGTGGCTCCCCGTGAACATCGTCACCAGACACCAGAATATATAAGCTCCTCATAGCATTTGTGTCCCAAAACATCAATTTCATTTCGCGGTGGTAGTACATCATCGTAGAAATACAGAGCAGCACCAGACCTCCCCTGGCGTGGTCATACAGTCCGTATTGTATCAAAAACTAGAATGGATCCCAGGAAAACGGTTTTTTCAATCCCATCTAGGACCACAGTGGACAACTTGTCGGAAAGATGGAAGAAGACACATTTCCAGCATACGAGGGGGGTCTCATACACTAGAGCTGATAACCTCCATCACATCAAACCAGCAGGATTGTGTTGTGGCCGGGAATCAAAATAAACCGACTATTAGCGTGAAACGAAAAGTGAGGGTATTCTGCAGGAAGGTCAAACACCAACCAACGGAAACCGCCGGAAAAAAAATACGTACAGTGAGAGCTTGGTGAGCCACAGAGAGAGATTGGTGAGCCACAGTAGCATTGGCCTTGATCTCAAGCAGCTGAGTCTGCATTTGAGTCAGGCCAGCAATCTAGTCGCCAGATCAGCCTACGCGGGAGAGGTCGAAAAGATAGACAACACACCGTGACAGTTTGGAAAGATTCATCCAGCCGTCGACTGAACAATTCCAGGGTCGCCTCGTCACGGTTGAGAGACAAGACCGAGGACACAAATCGCCGTCGTTCCGTAAGAGGGTTCATAGCATCGCAGGCTTCGCGTACAACGCTGGCGGAACAATTTCAGTGTTAGCAAGGATGGCACACAGATGTAATTGTAACCTACTCATCGAAACGTTGTATGCTGACAAGCATCGATGGGGGGATATTCAACGGGTCTGGGACAGCGTCGGTCAGCGCTTCGAGGACCTCGTAGGCGCGGCGCGAGAGCGCTTGGGCCTTCTTCTTCGATGTTTTCACGCGCTGGGAGGCGGCATCAGATTAGTCGAGAAGATAACAACCAGAATCTGTTGTCAACCGACCTCGGCGGTATTCCACAACGCCAAGACACCACCAACAGCGCTTTTCAAAGGAGGGAACGCATCTGCCGACTCCCGCAGAGCCGTCAGGGATGTCAAGGCGATATCGCTGCAGGCAGCGGAGCCATGCCTGATACGGGGTTTCCATTTATCGGGAGGGAGTCGAATAGACCACTTCAGCTTCGAGTTGGCCACAGCCAAGCTGAGCTTGGCCATGCTGGCTGAAAGTGAGCGGTCCTTGTTGAGTCAGAAGGGGAGACTGAAGAATGGGGAGAGACATCTTGGCCGGTATTTATCCAATTCTCGTCACAGCCTCTCTGTGGTATTTTGGGCGGCAACAGCATTTCTGAGAGTAATATTGAATTTCGCCTGACAGATTGCTGTTTTGTGGCAGTCCGTAACATCTCCACAGATCTCGGAATTCCATATTGGGTCGATGTTGCAGTGCCCATCGGAGACAAGGACCTCGGACACCGTTTGGCTGTATCTTCCGTCGGATTCTCAGCGCGCTGATGCTGTCGAGGCGACCACCGCACCCCTTCATCCACTGGTGGCGCCTCCTGCAGCAGTCCGACGATGCCTCATCACATCTCTGCAGCTGCACTTGATACTCGAACCCGACGCCGCCGCGCTTGCCGCCAGTGTCCTCGACAATCTTGTGGACATCTGACGGTGATACGTGATACTACCACGCGCTAGACGGTCGCTTCGCGTCGGTACGCGTACTTGCACCTCCTCGCACTGTACGGCTACTGGCACGACTTGTGGAACCGCCCAGGAAGCACGTTTGCAGACACCGCATGCGCGCCTGGGCGCGGTGCCCATGGGGAGAGGCAGAGGGAGCATACAATGGTGAGCGCAGATGTACCGCACAGGACATCGTCATCCCCGAATCCTACCCCTTCCAGCCCGTCAAAATGAAGTTCATAACAAAGGTCTACCACCCGAACGTCTCCTCCGCCTCGGGCGCGATCTGCCTCGACATCCTCAAGGACGCTTGGTCGCCCGTGCTCACACTCAAGAGCACGCTCATCTCCCTCCAGAGCCTCCTCTGCAGTGCCGAGCCGAACGACCCGCAGGATGCCGAGGTCGCGAAGCACTACACGACGAGCAAGCGCAGCTTCGAGGAGACGGCGGTGTATTGGACAAAGACGTATGCGACGCCGAAGGACGCCGCGCAGGCGCCGAGCGGGGCGGCGGCGGCGGGTGGGCGGCACGAGGTGGCGATTGCGGGGCTGCAGAAGGCGCATGTGGATCAGTTCGAGGCGCTCGGGTTCCCGCGCACGAAGGTGGTGAGTGGCGGCTCCTGTCGTTATGTCTTCTTGCTTCCTTCCTGGCATCCCTCTTGCTATATCTTTTATTCTTTTCTCTCTTGTCTTGCCTTACTTTCGTTTCCCATCCCTCCCCATTCCCAAGCGATTCTGCCTTCCTCACGCCTCCCCTTATTCTCTTTGTTATATTGATGTCCTACTTCCATCGCTTTACTTCTCGTTCCTTCTCCCTTCCCCACTTCAGCTAGCCCCATCCTCACGCTACTTGTCTTTTCTTTTCCTTCTTCTCTCAGCTCCTCCCTCCTCCCTCTGATCTCGTTCTCTCTCTTCGTCTCCCCCTTTCTTTTCGGGGAGCTTTCGCTCATCCCTTCCCGTCCCGTCCTTCCTTGTCGCGCCCCCCACCAATCTTGCGGCTCGCCCCCACTCCTATCCCATCCTCTTCTCTTCTCTTTATTTTTATGCTCTTCCTTCCTTCCCTTCCCTTCCTCCCTCTGATGCCTCCCCGCCCACCGACGCCGTTTATCATTTACCACCCCGCCCCCGCCCCCGCCCCCGCTCCGCTCAACCGCTAACACCGACCTCCCCCGCAGATCGACGTCCTCCGCCGCCTCAACTACCACGGCGCGAACGTCGCGCAGATAAACGACGACCGGATCGTGGAGGGGCTGTTGAAGTAGCCCTCGCGAGTTTTCGCGGGATTTGCGGGCGGCGCGTGTATGTAGGTGTACGGTAGGGTGGGAGGGGAGGGCTGTGGAAGGGGGAAGGGGGAAGGGGGCGGGGACGACTGAATTTTTGTTGTTGTTGTTGTATTGTGGTCCTCGTTCACGGAATCAATCGGACATGCTTGGTCGTCTTGAGCGCGCGCCGCGACCGCGGCTGGTCCATCGTGCACGCACGCACTAAAGTGTAAGTGAATTAGAGTGAGGATCCGCATGCCGATGCTCGAGATAAGATCTTGAGGTTGCGCTCGCTCGGAGAAAATCGCGTCCATATGCAGGTACCAAGGACGAAGGACGAAGGACGAAGGAGAGGCAGGAGGCGCAGGGTGTGCGTCGGGTTCACGTACTGGATCATATACGACGAGCGATATAACCCGATATACCGCGTTCGACTCGCGGTCCTGCCATTAATGGCCTTTGTCGAGTTTTTTTCTTCTAGAATCTTCTTCTTTGAGTCCAGTAAGCTCTGCATTCCGGATTGAATCGGATTTCAGAGGTCAGTTCGACGCCTACCCTCGACGTTTCAGCCCTGTCAGTCGACAAGGAAGAGAGGAAGAGACCGGTTCGCTTTCCAGGGCTTTCAACTATATAGTATATTGGGGGATAGACGGGGTAGGAAAAGGCAGGAGGCGCAGGGTGCGCATCGGGTTCAGTTGCAGTTTGATGCGATAAAGCAATATAACCCGATATTCCCCGTTCGACTCGGGGTCCTGTCATCATTCGGCAAGGTGCTTTTTTTGCCTTGTCTTCCTACATAGATTCTTTCAGACAGTCGGGACATCAGCGGGTCGGATGCTGCTGCTGTTCGGTGACTGTACCTGATTTTCATAACGACAAGTTCGACTTCAAGTAATGCTATTTCAAGTTCAGCGTAAGTTCGGCTTCGAAATCCGTCTCGGGAGGAGTACTAGTGTGGACCGATTGCGGATTGCTGGATCCTTTTGGGCATACTTATATAGGTACGAAGGAGGGCGAGGAAAGGCAGGAGGCGCAGGGTGCGCGGCGGATGCATCTAACTGCGTTCTTGGGGCGTCTTCATCCCGATCTTTCCCGTTCAACTCGGGGTCCTGCCATGGTTTGTACTGATGTCTTCTTTTTGGCCTTTCCTTCCTATATTCTTTCAGAAGATTCGAGGCTATCGAGGGGTCGAATATAATGTTGTTCAGCGACTGATTCCACAGCTGCTACTAGCTAGACCAATATGGAATTATTAAATTCACTTTGGTTCAACGTCGACCAATAGGACTGGTAGGGAGAGAGGTGGGGATGTCTGAGTACAAAACAAGGCAGGTAAAGGCAGGAAGCGCAGGGTGCGCGTCGGGTTCGTCTTAATAGATCGTCACCGGAGTCAACCCGATATTCTCCGTTCGACTCGGGGTCCAGCCATGGTTTGGCTAGCTCATCTGCATTCTATTTTGGCTTCATGATCCAATGTACGTGAGTGATTGAACACTGGGTACTTATCAATATACGTTCAACTTGAAGCATGAAGCAGGACCCAACTCGGACCATTTCATTGCCAGGCCGACGCGAAAAGGAAAAGACGGAGGAGGCAAGCCAGGCATGCATCAACTGTCCTCACCCATATTGAGGAACAAAGGTGGGTGGGGAAAAGGCAAGAGGCGCAGGGTGCGCGTCGGGTTCACGTGGCCCACACCAGGGGAGATATAACCCGATATTCCCTGTTCGACTCAGGGTCTTACCATATCAGTGACCAGATGTTTTTGCCTCTTCTCCATACTCATTGCCTTCCAGACGTTCGAAGACATCGAGGGGGCGGATATGCTTTAGTAACGGCTGATTTCCAGACCCGCTGGAAAATTAACATGACACTTTCGACTTGGGCTCGGAATGTAGTGCAGTGCAAAGTGATTACCATATTCTCTGTTCGATTCGGGGTCCTTCCATTGCAGATATTTCATATTATTGAATCCTTTTCCCCTTTGTTTCCGTCCACGCATGTTGGGCCCAATTTAATAATAAGTGTTGGGGCGATGACACAGACCAGTCATCGGAAGCATTATGCATTCAATCTGGCCTTGTTCGGCTAAGATCGAATGCTTTCCGTGGAGTGTGCGTGCGAATTCCCGCTGCATGGAAAAGCTAGTGTAATAGCCGGGATGAAAACCTGTGGGGCAGAGGGAAATCTTTGGTATCTGTTCATCTGACACGAATTGAATGAAAAGGTGGTTGTACCAGCGGGAGAAGCAGATGGGGAAAAATAGATACTCTGATGTTGATATAAGGTGGAATGTTCGGTAGTTGGTAGCGGGAGGATGTTTCCCATCTATAAGGAGCCATCACAATCAAAGCAGAAGTGGATAGAGTAGAGACGACATCGGCCTTTTAACAATTCGCTATTCCTATGCCCTAAATGCTTTTCGTGCATTCTTCGTTAATAGCCATACACACGAGTTTTTGCATTCATAATTAGCCTATTATTCTGTGTTTATATATTCTGCTTGTTGTACTTGTCCAACTTTCCCTCTGACGGGCATGTCACGGGAGAACTCTGACTCAGGCCCCGACTCGGGCTCGGGCTCGGGTGCCGGTGCGGGCTCGGGCTCCCAGTCGGGCTCCGACGACGACGACAATGAGGACGACATGGTCCTTGCGGGCGATGAGAACGATGATGGACACGGAAGAGGCAAGCGGCGCCCGAACAATCCTGAATAGAATAGCAATTTGTACAAGTACTCACTCTGAATTGACTGGAATTTCAACTTCAAATTGCGTGAATTTTACGTGAATTTTTATATTAATTCTGCCCAAGGCTCGTAGCCTTCCTTCTGTTCATGCTCACTACACCTGTAATTCAGGCGAAAACAAGATCAACCGCAACGTGAAATGTCACACGAACCACATGAACTCAAACACGGTGAATTTCACAAAACTACATATATTTGACTGACTTTTCCGATGGATTACAGGTCAAAACTACATCAAATACCTCCATGAAATCCATGGAGTTTGTCGGCCACAGTGAGCAGTACAGTGCATGATGCATCGGCGGGAGTTGGAAGCTGCTCCAATCTATTCCATGTTGCCGAATTCTTGAACTGTTTCAGTTCGACGAGATATATCACGGGGCTGGTGGGGACTGCTTCTCGAGAGGATGAAAACGCTCCTCCCGTTGCGTGAGGCTCTGATTCAGAAGAATCATCGTGGGCTGGGCTCGTTGCGTATGGGATTTATAAGCTGGACTAATACGGGCCGAGGAAGGAGATTGCCGGCGCCGCATAGATACTGGACACAGCTCTGAACACACGAAATTCGTATTCGGGCACGCATGGTAGACAGAGATAAAACGGTAAATCTATAGCCTAGACAGCGCCCAGTTCCAGCAGTCCGGATGAAGCTCAACCATCGGACACCATTCGACCGATACGTGGGAATCGATGCGCTCAGTCCCTGTCTAATTTCCCATAGATCAGTGGATCGCTGCGCAGAGCGCGAGATGGACGTTGTTCTGATTCGAGTTCTGACAATGCTACCGGTTGGAGCCCAGGAACACGCCGCCATATTTTAAATTCCAACCCATCGCGCCCACTGCGTCCCGCATCGGTGCTTAAACTAAACCTTTCAGAATTAGAAGGACCTAGTTGATTGACTGCCTAGATTAGCTACTGGATATAGAAAGCGTATCTTCAGCAGCGTTAACTCTCGACTGACAAACTGGCACGCGGGGCCGTCTCGCTAGCTTCGACACGGCCGACGCATTTTCTCGACGGTTTTGACGCCAGGTAGCCGAAATACGGCGTTCATTCTCGTCCGATCCGTCTACGCATTATCTGCATTTGCCGCTCTCGAACTCAGAAAGTCGTCTGCGAAATTCCTTCCAAAACCCGAATATATCCACGCTCATCGCCGGCATAGGAAGCGGACGTAGTGCACGGCGCACCATTGCACTCGAAATTTTGAGACGTAGAAGAGTTGGACAGTTCAACGGGGTTCGACTCCCCGCGTCCGCGTTCTTTCGTAGGCTCGAGGGATTTTACTTTTCTTCTTTGGCATCCAAGCCCAACGCGGTGTATTGGAGATCGCCCGGTGTACACGGGATGAGCGAGCAATTGGTCGGGACGACGCGTATCGTCAATGAGGTTAAAAATTGTGCAAAGCGAGGAGAACGAGTGTCGATGAGCGAGTGTAAAGAACACGCACGGATCCCGCGCCGGTTAGAGAAGAAGGAATTAAAAGGCCGTTTTCCCATCCCTGCAAACAAACGACCCTTTTAACGACGCTTTATTACGTCCCAGCGTTCAGCTTACCGAGAATTTTCATGGCCGAGATCAGTGTTCTTCGTGACCGATACTGCGATTCCCGACTCGAGATGATGCTCGCGATTGGTCGAAAATGAGGGCATCGAAATGTTGGAAATGTCAATTGCCGTGCCTGTTGTGCCAATTGACTTGGCGTGTTCCCGGGTGTTGAGCCTGGAGCGATCAGTCAGTTGCGGGCGGAGCAGTCAGGGATGTGAGCGCACATTGCGAGCATGCTGTTCATGTACACTATATATTCAACCCATCAGGACGCTTTTGCTTTCAAACAAACAAACCAGATAGCGCGTACATTTCCCGCTGATCAGGACGATGAGCATGAAGTAGAATGTTCCTGGTTTAGTCAAGAACTAGAAGCTGATTCAGTCCTTCTGAATGGCCGGGAGAAGGAAATAATGATGCACCAAGACCATATTTAGGAGCGCGGTGACCATGGTCAGGACGCCGCGGTTGACGGCATTCATGATCAGGAAATTGATCAGCTTGTTCGTTCTAGAAACAGATGTCACTTGTGGTGATCTGTGCTGGAAGAAAGACACTAACGATTGGATACCGGACCTGGCACCGTTCAGGGTCCAAGACAATCCACCGGTAATCAAGACATCAGCAGCCAGGGCGAATGCGGCTTGAATATTTGTGGATGCCTGATCGGTTCTTTAGTCAATGAACCGCAAGGATGTTGAGAACAGACCGATGTCTTTTCGAGCTCGGTCCAATATTTGAGGTGGGAACTTTAGGTTTTTTAGTACCCCGGATACATTGAGCATACGGAAATAACTGACGAAATAATGGCCTGTGCTGGATGGGTCTTGATTAACGCCAACGTGAATTAGAAGCTCAACAACTCGCACCTATCGCCCCACCTAGCAGAGAACGAGTGAGACCTCGTTTTACTCAATACTCAAAGGCAGCACACACCCAAAGCAACCGTGGACAGCAACACTATGATCGCAGGGAGAATCTTGCTTCGTTTGTGCACTGCAGAACTCGTGAATAAGACTGTCAATGAGCAAGCAGAAGCAACATACGAACGTAGATACAATGCGCGAAGTACCTGCGATGATTCAGACATTATGTTCCCCGGATACAATCAACTCACGTCTGGGACACAAATATTGAGAAATACTGGTCCGAGGTAAGTAGTGGTCACATCCGATGCTAGCATTCTCACCAGGGCAGTTAGCTGAGCTAGCGATTGCCTACAATGTCGTGAATATGGGGGAGGTCCGATGTATTGGAAATATTCCTCGCCAGGGAATAAAAAGCAGCTTATCAAAGGCTCCAAAATCGTCGATGAGGAAGTTGTAAACCAGGACAAAGAAGGTAGCCGTTTGAAAGGTCTCCAGAATGCTGCACAATGGTCTGAGATAAATCCGAATAACGAATGCAGATACAAACGTGATAAGGATGACCTGCCATTGGGAAACGTCAGGGGTGATCGTTTGACAAGGGTCCACGGCATACCGTTCCCTTAATCCCCCAACCGTCTTTGTGGTACCACAGGAAGTATCTGTTGCAGTTTAATTTTTTTCCGAACTCGATAGGAGAGACTTACAGATACACTTGAAGGAGTCCCATTCCATACAATCTGGGAGGGAAGCGTTAGTTGAGAGTTCAATACGCCCCCTCAAGACGTACATGGACTCCAGGAAGAGGGCCACCAACCAAACACCGAAGGTGGACGCGAGGGGGCTGGTCATGGCTGCTACAAGAAGTCTCATAGAGACGGAGTGATTGAATGGCTTTATACCTTGCTCCACAGAAATCGGACAGGTCATGGAACTGTATTGCGCGGGTTCTGTCTTGCAGATGGCAGCGGCGGAAGAATGGCGTTCGGCAGCAAAGTCATTTCTCGATGGGGAAAGCGTGGACGCAGACATCTGGAAAAGCCAGACATTCTATGCCGCATAGGACGATAGACCGCATATTAAGTCGGGGTTTATGTGGACTATATAGAACCGGCTAAAAAGTGCATAGAATCGCATAGGTCGGTTAAAACTCGCTACGTGAGCCATCACGCAATCGAGCGGCCCATAATGATTGATGCCAGATCTCGGACCACTTTACATTGCAATATTAATCGGCAATTGATATCCATTCAAGTTGATAAGTTACATAAAACACAAAGCCGCCCGAGACACAAATCTGTGCCTACAGCCAGTACACAGGAGGACAGCAAAAACACAAGAAGAGGAAGAGAGATTCTGGAATGACGTTATAGGCTAAAATCGGAGGCGGCATGCCCAGAATCAATTCCATGGCTTAGCTCCCCATTGGTTTCCAACTTCCGGGTCATCCATGTTAGGCTTCTTGCATTGGCTTGACTGCCGACCGACGTCATTTCATTGCTGCAAATTCAACACTGTCCGATGGCACCGGAGCCACGGCGCTGCTCCTGGGTGCTTATAACAACAGTTATCAGTAGGCTCTGATCTTTCTCGTCTTCTGGAACCCGATGTTCTTGTTCCCACAGACCTTTCGCATCATCGTTTGGGCATTTACGTGCAGTGACTGAAGTCTGAATCCGCTGGGAGGTAGACTGTACGTAGAATTTCGGGTAGAATCGTCGCTAATCAACGTTTTCGCCAGTGAAGCGGGAATTAGCGAGGTTCCGCGCAAGCTCCGCGTCGGAGTTCGGGCAGTGTCGTGGGACACCCGTGTTTGTCGGATACCACCGTTTTCATCTTTTGTTCTCGTACTGTTCGGCATTCACCGCTGTGGCTCAGTTCCTGTTTGGGCCACTACCTTCCGCTTCCCAGAACGACATTTCTCTGTGTTCTCATTCTTGCTGCAACCCAACTCCTCATCAGTTCCGACTTGCCAAGCGTCGCACGCCTCCTCCGCTTTCCCGACCCTGGTAGCTCCTTTCTGAACGGCTATAGTAGCCCCGCCGGTGGCGCCGCCCACCACGATATTGCAGGTAAGAACCGGAACACTGTTAATAACACGGCCCTTCAGTTCAACTGGGCTCCGGAACTCTGCTATACCTCTCCGCGAGGTCCAATTCCGTATCTCTTGGTTGTACATAGTACTATATTTTTTCTGGCAATAAACAAGATCTAACCCACCAATTCATCATTACCGGAACGACCTGAATTCGGAAACGGCGAGGTTTTCTCTTGGCGAGGGTTTCGGAGCAACATTTCAGCTATAAAACGGGCCACAAATCTTCGAAAAAACCAGTTCCCCTTCCTTCTACTCTCCTTCAAATCTTAGCCTCTTTCCTTTCGACCCACGCTCATTGCCTTCTCTCTAATCCAGCTATGGAACTGCAGATGTCTGCTCGCACACAGATCAATACCAGGCCGACTAATTACTCGGTGTGCCTGGACAAGCTTCTTGGTCGACGACGCTCTCCACGTGGATGAACACGGGCATATGGTGATCGTCGGCGGCCTAAGTAACGAACTTTCTTGGTGTACAGAGGATGTGACGAAGTTCTACCAAATTCAGCTGAAGTCACGAACTTTCACTGTAAGCGATCAAACTCACGCACTTCCGCAGCGCTAAGCGAAGTAACGACGTGACGAAGATGGCGCGAACTCTTCTACGCGGACTCTACGGTGGAATTGTTCCCAACAGATCCAATGCTCTCTGCAGTGATGGTATCCGGGATAAGCAGCTCCGAACACCATTCAAGTCTGATGTGTACATGATCAGGGATGGCCGTCGTTGGATGCTCCATTTAGAAACGGCTTAAGTATCAGTGGCGGCATCAGAAATGCCGTTCGAGGGAAAGACGAGATCAAAGCGGAATCCACGGATTCACCGTTGATCCACGGCAACTTCTGAATACAAACTCCCATATGGTTCACTACAGACAAGACTTGCCGTCGCTTCGCTCCGGTCACCGGCGTATGTTTCTTGTTTCTAATATGGCTTGTTCATGACTTCTCCAATGCACAAAGATACAAATTCAGGGCCGATATAAAGTTTTAGTGTACAGTAAGGGTAATATAACTGCGATGTCTCTGCGGGTAGACCGAAAAATGGGACTGATCTCACCAGAAGTATACGCTGTGTGCCAAATCGAAGTCAAACGAAGGTGAGGAGTAAGATGGAATTGGTGACTTCAGGTGAATTGTCACTGTAGTGTACTCAGCCATTGTTGCAGATGGTATAAAGCTCAGCTATGCAAATCAAATGCAAATCCCATTCTAAAGCAGGCGGCTGAGGAGCTGTGGGACGGCCAAGAAAAGCCACTGATGAATCAATAATTGCTGTGAGTGGTAGATACAATACGCGGAGAAGTTTACGCACTGCGGAAAGGCCGCCTATCCGTCCAGTTTCCAAATCCGACCAGAGCAGTCAAATGCGCGGCACGGGCAGTCCATCAGCTCGGAGGCGTGGGAACAAAGTGAACGTAGACGCACTGCTTCCGTTTTACGCTGAACTCGCGGAAACTTGAATCCTCGTAATGTCCTATTGGGTTTAACGACTTATCCCAGTGAATGATCAGGTTGTTGGAGCGATACATCGTAAGAGCATGGCACAGCGAAAGAAAAATACAACTATGCGTTGAAAAGTAGGCATTTTGAAAGGTCTAGTTGGAATCAAGTGTAATGGTGGTGCGCAGTAAGAAAGATTTCTGCAGTTTCAAGGTACGGCTGGATTTTTGCCGGAAATTTGAACTTGACACTCACTCGAGGCCCTGCGAAGCTGAGAGAAAAATTGGGCGACGACGACGGTGGCGATACATTGTGTCGAGGCTCGGCTTCTGAAGCGAAGCTAAGGCACCGGTGGCGGGAAGTCAATATATCGTGTTGAGGCTCGTGGGGATGCGATATGTCATGTCAAGCGTCGGCGGCGGAGGCCCTGGCGCGTCAAGGAGGCGTCAGTTTCGTTGAACGTACGTGAAACAAGGAAGGAACTCACCAAACCACGCGTTATGTTGCTCGCGGGATTGCGAAAAACCGGAATGGAATTTCGGGTGCGGCCGGACACATAAGGAGCCGCGAGACTAGCGCGGCATCATCAGCGATAGCCCATATGCAATAGAGCCTGGGGAAACGTACCAGCACGAGAACACCAAAAATCGAATCAAAAGTCTGAGTGCGGCGCATAGTACCGCAGGGCTCGGTACGTGTCAGGGACGCGTCAAAGTTTGCGGGGCTGAAGGAAAGGTGCTTAACATTGATGCAATGGAATACAACACGCGTAATATAACACACCTTCAGCGTGAACCTGCTCGGGATGATGAAGATAGACTCGTGGGAGCGCTTGGAGTTAGTGACGTGCTGGCCAACGAAAAGATGGAAAATATAAGTATAAAGTGTCATGGGCAAAGGTAGTGGGTGAAAAATACCAGAACGCACGAGGTGGTCCAAGGGCACTATAAAGATTCAACAAAAGTTTCAGGGCGGCGCATCGCACCACCGATGCACGGGGAGCACGACCTGATCAATGGAAAGACACAGCAGTTGAATTTGACACCAGGCGCAAAGACCGGCACATATGAGAACTATATGCGTCAAACACATATGGTTCGTATATGTGCGGATCATGGAACAAGGGTGTCAATCACCTTGTTGCACCTTTGTTTTTGAGGGTGACACAAAGGCAAAAACAAAGGTGCAACAAAGGTGATTGACACCTTTGTTCCAAATATGTGAACCATATGTGTTTAACACATATGGTTTTCATATGCATTGGTCTTTGCCCCCCGGTGTGAGTTTGAAGATTGTCAATCACACTGCCGGCACACCCGAAACGTGATTGGTAGAGAGCCTTGATAAAAAACATGAGTATGGAGGTTGAGGAGCGAAATCAATGGTTTAAAACATACCCGGACATGCAGGCACAATGACTCCAACTTCAGCAATCTCGGAAGTCTTGCTTCGGTGCCGCACGAGCAGTCTCTGACTTCAAACTCAGTTGAGGAGGAGTCCACTGAGGTGTTTCTTGTTGTTGCACGCAAGGGTTGCAGTTGAGCTTTGGAGGTACGACTCTGGCATCGTTCTTGATGCTTGCCAGGGTCTTGCGGAGCGCTTAATCGGATAGCCGGTAGGAATGCTGTTGAAATTGAAGGGGAGGAACACTGAGGAATGGCACGATGATCAGAGAAAGAGGCACAGCAACCTCGGGCAGAATTGCAATTGATTCGCATTGGCGTTGGTCTTGATGGTCAGACTCGCTGGTTGCAGAGGTTTTGCTTGGACGGCCGTGGAACACCGCATGGGTGGGAAGAAGGCCGCGAGACGGTAATGAAAAGGCACGGCAAACATTAGGCAGGGCTCGCTTTTTTGAGGATGTATCCAGAGAGTTGGTTGCCAGGCAGCCAGAGGAAGAGTGTAACGGACACATTCTTCTTTTTGAACCCCCTATCCCTTTTTGTTCATATCCATGTACTGAACCGTTCCACTATATTTACACAGTGCTATAAGCGCTCTCACACTCGTTCTACACCGTAGTTCACTTCGCTAACTGTGAATGCTCACACTCTTTCACCTCCATTCTATCTTAACATCTTAACCATCTCTACAATCACCTAAATAGTTACAAACCCTGATTCGATACATAAGCCTGTAGTGTAGATCAGATTGGTTGGTTAATCGATAACTTACGCCAGTTACCCTCAGTACTCATGTGCCGGACTAGCTTCCAGCTCTCCGTCACACTCGTCGCCATCGTCCGAGAAGCTCTGACCCAGATACACTCCAAGATCAAAAAAGGCATGTGTGCCGTCCTTTGCGCTCCCTGTCTATAGCTTCTATCCACTGATCATCTACTTATATAGCTTGTGGCTAGCTCCAAGGTCAACAAGGAGCCTGCCCCCTCTGCACGTGAGCACCAGAACATCTTCGAGCTCACCACCCATCTCATCCACGGCACTAAATGTGCTGTCACTCTCGAGCTCTGTGTGTGTGTTGCACGAGGATGTACCAGATGCGGCAGTACGACACACCGGAATCAGAAGCGACACACCTGGAAAGTTTGACACACTTCCCCACAGTGGGCAGTGTGTCGAGAATGCTCTCGGCTATCATTGATCGAGGCAAATATTGGCGAAATATTTGTCCCGCCTCTTTCCTTCTCCCACCATCCACCGCGCCCCCGCCCCCGCCGAAAACATTCCTTTCCTCCTTCCGCAACGCCGCCGTATAGCGGGCGCCCTCTACCGGCCACCGCTCAACGTAACGACAGAGAACTCCCAGAATAGGGTTTCGGGAGACTGGGGAGGGGGAGGTCCAGGAGGATAACCACAGTGTGTGTCTACACCTCTTATGAATGCAATTCGCTGCTCATGCCCGCCGCACCCGCCCCGTTCCTCATTTCTCATGCCCACGCAGTAAAGGTGAGTATAAGTATTTGCCCGCCCATTTGCCGACGATTTTGCTCCCCATGCCCGCCAGGAGCTTCTCCTTGGACCTCGACCACCGGAACGGGAGTTTCTGTGCTCCCGCTGCCCCAGCTCTCGCGTGGCGTCGTAAGCGATGCCTGTTTGCGGGCGTGGCATGGCAGATCCGTGGGAGACGCGGAGTGGCTTGTGCTTCGAGGGGGAAATTGCGCACTGGCCAGAATGTGCGCGCACCGTGCTTGAGACAGAGGGAGGGCGGGCCGACGTGCCGACGCGCCCAATCATGCACACGTCCGCACTGGGACAGAGTTGCGCGACACGGCGAGGTGGGATCACAACCATTCAACTATGTAGTAACAACTATCTTATGTATATGAACTCAATGCAATTTATTTACACCTACCAAGTGATTTCTGAAGGGATTTACATAAGCGTTAGAATGAGTGTTCAATCTCTCCATCGGCGTTCATCCAGCAGCGCAAGATCCCTCTATTCTTTACTGAATACATGTCTTGCCTTCAAGATGATGACTCCTTCACTAAATCGAAGTGTGTTGCACTTGCATTAGCCGCCAAGGTGTGTCGAACTTGGAGTGTCGTAATTTGCTACGGTGGTGTCGAAAATTGCCGTGGTGTGTCGCATCTGATTTCAGGTGTGTCGCATTTCAGGTGTGTCGTACTGCCGCATCTGGTCTATCCCGGTGTTGCGCTGATGGTGTGTTTCTTTTTGCATCTCTTTCCTCGTACTACATTAACCCCTGCCCATCTTAGCGGCAAGTTTACATTGAGGACTCGGGGCCAAGATTCTGGAATTCCCTCGACATCGACCTTTGCAAGATCCGCAACTGTGCCGGTGGAAATCCTCACAAGCTGAACAAGTACGTCAACTCGTGGTTTGCTCTATCCTCACTGCTGAATTTGGCTCAGGGCATTTGGCTCAGGGCATTTGAAAATGTTCTCTCGACTGACCGTGCCACCCATGGTGTCAATGACTGCATCCCAGTGACATTGTTGATCAAGTCCAGCTTGAAGTGGATGACACCATCAGTGCTGCTGCCGCCGACAGAGCGGCTACCATCCCCACCACTGTTGACATGGGGGACGTGACGAGGACTCGCACTAGTAGTAGTGCTAAATGATTTTTTTTACTGTCAAGATATTAAATTTTTCGTGGTGTTACAGCTATTTGCGGTATATAAGGCGCGGACTGTTTTTTTTTTTTTTGCAACATTTTGCTTAGAACACTCACCATGACCTCAATTCTGGTCAGAATCCTTCGGGAGTAGGTGCGTTCGACTCGCACTGAAAATCCGCAGGGGATCGAGTACCGGCTTTTTTGATGTAATTATGGAATGAAATTTCTCCCGAAAAATCGTAGTTTCCATTAGAACAGCTGCTCCACAATGAATACTGGGCCAATTGACTTAGTTCTAGGATATGTTATGTATCAAAACTAGTGCCAGGGGATGGTATATCTTTTTTGGGTGTTATCTCAACTCATTGTGATTTGGCACTCACTCTACCAAACACCATATTTGTGTACTAACATAAGTAGAGCCTACCATGCAGATTTGAGTGGATTTATATCTGTAAACCTGATAGTCCCCTGGTAATAGTTCTGATACATAACATATCCAAGATTTAGGTCAATTGGTCCAGTATTCATTGTGGTGCAGCTGTTCTAATGGAAACTACGATTTTGCGGGAGAAAATTCATTACATAATTACATCAAAAAAGCCGGTACTCGATCCCCTGCGGATTTTCAGTGCGAGTCGAACGCACCTACTCCCGAAGGATTCTGACCAGAATTGAGGTCATGGTGAGTGTTCTAAGCAAAATGTTGCAAAAAAGAAAAAAAAACAGTCCGCGCCTTATGTACCGCAAATAGCTGTAATTATTTGAGTGACTACATGAGCTGTCCAATAATCCCCATGCTGGCATCCAGTGTGCCTCCAGCCTGACTCGGCAGCTGGTCTCCAGGAAAGCTGGGTCCATCATGGATCCATTTACTCCGTTGGCCAGTATCCAGCCGACAGGAGGGTACTATAGATACCGGACGGTCCTCGCACATGGTGCACATGACCGCTCCAGCTGATGGCTACATGACAGACCATTGGCGGTATAGTGAGCTGTATAACAAACGAGGTACAAGTTGGAATTGTTATAGCATCTGTTTAGAAGAGACCAAGTGAGCTGGTACGTACATCTCCGCAGATCTCGGAATTCCATATTGGGTAGATGTTTGCCAAGGGGAACTCGGGATTAAAATTTCGTACGTGGGGAGGGGGGGGGGGGGGTCCCAGGGGAGGCCTGAAAAAAACTTTTTGATACTTTTGTTAGAAGGGGTTGAAAACCCTCAATTTACTGTTTGGACAATGCCAGAGGTGTCAGGTAGGGTTTGTACGATGCCCGAACCATCTTGGAGGTCAGCTTCCTAATATGGAATGTCGGATCACGTGCGACGCGTAGATTTTGCTTTCCGTTGGCTCAACCACCTTACCCGATGTTCAAAAAAAAAATAACTTGACACTCACTATCATGGATATACAGTCCCACTATTTTTCCCTGCCAATATACCACTAGGTTATGATAATTTGGTGCCCAGTGTAAAGTGGGGGTGATAGACCAGTATAGTACAGGGGTGTAAGGAAGAGCACACCAGAGGTATATTAGATGGACAGGAAGCTGTTACTACACTGTAAGATAGTCAAACTGCCTGTCAAGCCCGCCCCCAGTAGTGTCCCAAGCTGCGGCCCTAAGCGGAGGCGACGGCCCGGCGCTAGGGGTGGGAAACTCCTAACCATTTTCCCACCGGGGTAGGGGGGGGGCCCCCTGAAAAAAACCTACTAGTTTGCCGCTCTGTTCTGATCCCAGCCACTGGTGGCTATCCATCAGGATAGCCACGCGTTCTGAGGGTCACAACGGAGCAGCAAACTAGTAGGGGACACTTAGACCTATCCTTCTCACCCGAGAACATGGGGCCAGATTCCAGATTCCAAAAAAAAAAAAAATTGAATTACATAGAACAGAACACTGCAGTCAGTTAGCTAGAAAGAGAACGCGACTAATTGAACTCCTCTTCCCGAGAGACGCGTAGTAAGTAGTGAAATCCGAAAGAATTCGAAGGAGATGGTTTTGTACGGCATCGTTCAACGCCATGAACAATAGCAGGCACTTGCCTATGCAGTCAGGGGTTTAAAAGGATGATGTTAGGGCTATCACTTACAGTACAAAGTCAGCGAAGAAGCTGCCGGCGCGCGAAACAAAGTTAGAACCGTACTCACAATTAGAACAGCATGAAAATTTAATCAGGGCAGCAAGAGAACAGCGAAAGAAGACGAACGAATGTTGTCCGGGTCGTGCTGGAGCGGCTACAGTCCGACCGTGTTTGTCAAGTGGGCCTATCTTCAGCAATCAATTTAATGGGAGGCGACAGCAGGTCAGGTGCCAAGTCGGATAATAAGTCCAAACTACTGGTAGGAGAAGAACAGAGTCTCTTATGCTGGGGGTTGGTTGCGTGAGCGTCCGATCAGAATACGCCATCCGCTAGCGACGCTACACGGCATTTCATTTGACCGATGACGGCGTTCCATTTCCGATTCGAATGCCAGCGTCACCTGCCGTGGGTCCAATCCAATCCAAGAAAGAAAAGATCGGCCGTTGTGGATTGATATCGATTGAAGGAATGGCGATTGAATCACGGAAGTTTCTTGTATTTTCGGGTACTGCTGTGACTGCTAGAGGGCTCGGTGCGTGCGGTATTGCGGAGCACCTACTGTTGACCAACAGCAGCACCGCCGCCGTCCACTCGTGGGGCGCCGAGACGGTCGCGGCCCTTGAATCGCCCAAGGCAAAGGAAAGGCGACCCTAAGGCCCGAGCGCGAGATGGTGGTGTTAATTATGCCAGCGCTCGGATCGGCCATCACTCCAGCTTTGGGATGCTACAAACGCGCGGGAGGATCGAAGAACGTATGCGGCCGCGTAAAATAAGAACGGAACATTGCGTTCATTTTACGAGGAGATTTCCAATCTTCACAGGCTCTACAGACGGAACGAGTACAGGAGCGGTCGATGTCGAGACCAAAAGACCAGTGAGCGAGCGCCGGTGTGTTTCCACGCTCACTCCACACAAGAAGGATCCGTTCAAATTCCACATCGTGAGCCGTACGGTGCGGGGACTTGGTGATTCCTCCGAGATCAAGGGAGTTCCTGGATGCAACGGCGCACAGACCGTCGAGATCACACCACCAGAGACTCAAATGTGTTGCCGATGTAGCGCAAAATGTGGCAGAAGATCCCCAGACGCAAAGACAGAAGAGCGAGATGGTAGGAGAGCGAAGGAAAGAGAGCATCGCTATGTCGCTAGGCGGATCAGCCACGAGGTAGAAAGAAGGAACTAAAATAACTCACCGCCGGTATCCGGAAAGGCAAAAGGTTACCCTGGGTAGGGGCCAGTGAGCGTGAAAATTGAATCAGGATGGACGCGTTGCGCGGAAGGTGGAGAGGGGGGGATTTTGAACGGTTCAAATTGGGGCTGGGGCTATACATAGGTGTAGTGCGAAGCGGAAACATGAGGAAGGGGATAAAAATAAGCAACACAAGAGACGCCACGGATAGAATTCCACAAGGCACGTCATACTATCGAGGAGTGCAGAATCCACCTAACAACGACTGCCCGGGAATATTAGAGGATATTTTCATGAATAAGCACCCGCAGCGACGGAGTGTCGGACACCCGGATGTGAAGTGGGGTCCTTCAGGAACGCGACCAGGAAAACAAGCCGAGAAACCGCAAAGGAATTCAGGAAAGGGCAAATCAGAATAGCGCAGCAAGTAAACCCCACGCAAGCACACACGAGAAAAAGACGTCGACAATGCCAACGCCGTTTCCCAATCAGCTCAAACAAAGGAAGGACATTGAAGCTAGGCGGGGTTTGACGCGTGGTGTGCACTGTGATGCGGTGCCGTGGAAGAGGCGGAGTAATAGTGCGATAAAAGGTGCGGACGCTCAAAGATGCTTGAAGGATTGAAGAAAAGACATTCAGCGAATTCGCCGAAAAGGTACACGGGGGAAAGATTAGAATATCGCAAGCATCGAAGGAAAGCAGCCACGCACCAAAGCCACGACAGAGAAGACACCGAGGGCGTTCGCAGCGATGTTCGCTAAATAGAAATAGTCATAACGAAGCCATTTCCATTAGCCGGAAGGTTGCAACGGCGCGATCTGGGTTTGTAGACGCTTGATGGAGGTATTTTATAAATGGGTTGGAGGGGCACACACCGAATATACGCGCCTTCCCGCAGGATACCCAACGGATGCACACTCAAAGCCGGTGAGTGCGGGTGAGATCGATGGTCAAAGAGTGAGTTGAAGGACGTGCATAACGGATCCAAGGCGGCAGGTGGATATGAATAATGCGGGCGCCGGTTATTGCAGCGATGTGGGACATCGTGATTGGGATCGAGGAATATAATATGGTCGGCAAGGGAAGGAAAGTGTCCAGCTGGAACGCGAACGCCGGTGAGGAAAAATTGAAGATGGATACACCAGAGATGAAACATCCACGAAGAGATACGTTCTTCGTGATATGCGCACCCTGCACGTTGTACGTATGCGACTCCGTAGGCTGCGACGGTAGGAAGTATGCGCCAAGGTCGGCTGTGCCTCGCATCCTGTCAACTAGCACAGTCTGCAAGGAGGCTGGACCCAGCGACATGGCGCACGATGCGCGAATTCACGCAACATTGGTATGTTCCAATAGTGGCCGTCCTCCCTTGGAAGTCCTGGGCAATCCCCGCGTCGTGATCTGGCAGAACGCGCAAGTGGCTGCCGACGGTACAGTCAAACGGTGTCCGAGGTCCTCATCTCCGATGGGCACTGCAACATCCAAGGGGAACTCGGGATTCGAAATAAGTACATAGGGTCGAAAAGTTTTTTTTCGACCCTCGGTGGACCCCCCCTCCCCCCCCCCTCCTTCCATATAGGGAAGGACTCGTGAGAATAACCGTCTCGTGTTTACCCGGGAAGTTCGACAGCACTCGGAAGAATTAAACAGGAGGTCCGTTAGAGTGCGGCGGAATCGTCGCGGGAAAACCACGGAATTTTCGCGGAAGGACAGACCCGGAATCGAAGTGGAAAGTAAGTGGGAGGCGGGGTTGTCAGGGCTGCGCGCAAACACGGACTCGTCATTCCAACAGAACCGGGACGTATACAAACTCGTCAGTCATAGTTCGGTTAAGTCTTCGTCAGTTTGATCGTGATCTTCGTGAGTTTGATGGCGATCTTCGTCAGTCTTGATAGCCGGAAAGTTTTGAACCGTTCACAGGGGATCTAACTTACTAGTGGAAATTAGAGAGGATTTTGCAGTCGAGGGTATCTTGGAGGGCTTTCATGCTTGTCACAATCCACAAATATGCTGGTACTGACCATGGTTGCGTTCAAAATGTGAGTGACATGCCAAATATGGTAATTGTTGATGGCTCGGGTTTGATGCGCCGTCGCGCCTACGCCGCTTGCTCTTCAAGCTTTAACCCATGAATTATCTTTTTAGAACTTAAAATTACTTGACAGAGGCTCAGCACACCAAGGCCAGTGGGAATCACGGACCTGTCACCTGAGCAGATTGCCGACAATATCTTGACAGAATGACGAAGATCACCATCAAACTGACGAAGAAGAATGCCATCACTGACTTACGAGTTTGAATATGTCCCAACAGAACCAAGACCTTGCATACGGCGGAGCTCATCCTTCTGTGCGATTATACATCCGCTACGAAAGCTGCGCGCTAGTCTTGTCCGTCCCATGCGATGGTCACGGCAACAACACCAGAGTGACTCTGAACCTTCTCGAATTCCGTCCTTTGCCCAGTCTGTCCAACATATGTCACCTTCGGTTCACTGAAGTCGCCTAATTCTCTAGCGCGCTCGGAGTGTTCTGGGATCAACATCTTCTGTTCGCACACTCAATCGATGAGTATGGAAAGCCGGAGCACCACGCTCTGAAACAAATGATTCGCGTGATTGCCGGGTGATGGCCGGGAATGTGGCATGGTAGGGATTTAGGAGAATTCCCCACTCTGACGGACGTTTGTTTATCATATGGCCTCTAGAGACAATTTCTCAAGTACCTGCAGTAAGTGTATTCAATGGTAAAATATAGATTTAGACGTCAGAAACCGAGGGTTCATGCCCCAGAAAGGGATTTTTATCTGGTTGCAAGGTCAGAGAAGAGTTTGTAGAAAACTTGAAGACAGCTTGGCATTATTTGAACCTCCCATAGCCCGATGAGATGCCCCATGTGTATAATTTCCGCCAAGAAGCAGGTTGAGTGTTGTGGGAAACAACTCTCTCGATAATTACGGGTCGTAAACGTGTGAATTTGTAATCTTCCATTCACAACATATTACCTTAGAAAAATAATGACGAAAGCGTCACGCCGACAGTTTCACGGCCCATTTTGCAAGAAAAACCATCCAACCGGTGTCGTTCAACATGCCGGCAGCATGGTGTTCGGGCTGGGTCAGGTGTGATCTTTGTCCCTTGTCAACATTCATATTTGGTGTTTTGTAGTTTGCCGCGGATAAAATTGTTTACCTCATCCAGGTTTTAGGAGGTTTGGAGCTGTATTGTGCCGAGTTGAACATATCATTAAATCTCGGGCATCTCGGGCATCCTGCCAAAACTGATTGGTGGGCAATTTTCAGGATCTTGGGTGTGTTATAAACTATTCTACGCAATTAAACACTGAATCTCACGTTTTAATGGCCATATGCACCGTTTCCTCGTAGACCCCTGGCATCATCAGCAGACAAATTGGAAGAATTTGTGCTCATTGTAGTTTCTCTTGTATTTACAGAGATATGGGAGGACAGATGACATGTCTTCAAGTAACCAAGTTCCCCTTGGAATCCATATGACCTGAAGAAATAAGAATTCGTGCCGTTTCAACTTCCTTTCCGATTTAAGGAAGGGACGGCCATCACTCGGCACTTACGCCAATCATTTGTTTCAAAGCGTGGTGCTCCCGCTTTCCATAGATGAGGCCTTCCGTTAGTGAGTATTTTTTTGTCCATTGTTCGTGCTTCGCGTTTCTCAATTAACTCTTCGTAAATGGGGGTATCATATCGCGAAAATAATCTAGCACACGGGTTACGAGACGAACTTTCATCTGCTCTCGGGAGAGGTCGCTGGCATTTAAGACAAGGCACTCTGGAGTTAATTGTGATCACGAAGTCTCGAAGCACGGCCAAAAAAAAAATGCAGTTTCTGATTATGCGTGGACTATGTCCACGGAGACTGAATCCGACGGGCGACTCCGCTGTAAAGACACGGTAGAATAGTGACTGCAGATGTTGCGGTACATTTTGTTCGGCCTCTTCGACTACGCACCCTCAGTGAACACGAGTCACTTCGGTCTCCTGCGGCGCCTGTGGGCAAGTAGGATAAGACAGCCGAGACGTGGGTAAGTGCGAACGTCGCCAATGGAGAGACTGTGATTCGGAACGCGTACGGAACCCGTTCGGAACCTATTCGAGTGGCTGAGAATTATCCCCTAACGAAATGGCGAAGTGATCCGCCAAGTTCACCTTCTTCTCCTTCTTCATTCATCTCAGTCAACCTCCCATGCCAGTTTGCAGGTCTTACTTCTGGAGTCCGGTTCGTCATCCATCTTAGTCAACCTCTCGTGCCAGTCCGTCTGACTTCCGGGGTACCTTATCTTGCCCGAGGTGGTTTTAAATACCAGAGGTCGTCCCCAACACTTCACTCACAAAGCGTTCCAACCAACCAACAATCACAATGCCAGCTATCATCTTCTACCTCCACGGAAAATCCGCGCAGGCCAATGGAATCACCATTGACGTGCAGAAAAGGCGACACTATCCAGCAGCTTCGCAAGACTGTTGCGGAGAAATTCAGTATCGCCCTCCCTGCCACAATTTCTTTCCATGTGCCTGCAGACGGTGATGTACGACTCCAAGTGACCTCAAACCTCTTGATGCTATTGACGCAATCCTGGGAGAGAGCTCTGTCTCAATCCTTGTCAGCGGCAAGAAAGTGCGCTCTTTGGTCATATCATGACTTTCGCCACACTTAACCTCAATTTACCAGGTTCGACCAGTTGCCTGGTCCGTCTGGAGGAATACCCTTCATCGGTGGCTACAGCGAAATTTATCCCGACTTCTTGGGAAATTACAAGAGGCTGCTCCAGAAATATGGCCACATCGTCCATGTGGGCTATCTCGGCAAAGTACGTATATCCCTTGCACCTCAACTGTGCCTGGCCTTATCCTCCTCATAGTCCGTATATCTCACCGACGATCCGGACTGTGCCGGCGTCGTTCTCAGCGAGGGAGAATTCTTCAGCAAACAGGCGAGTCATTGGCGGAAAAAAGTCAATTTCTTTCTTTCTAATCTAACTATATCCATGGCAGGTTGGCGAGAACCATCCACTCTTCCCCTTGAAGATGAGTTTCCAAAACGGACTCTTCACCGCGGACTCGAACGACCCAGAGTGGTCCACCAGTCACAAATTTATGATGACTGCGATGGGTGCGAAAGCCATGCGCAATTATGTGGCGGACCATGGATCACACTGCTAATCGCCTCGTCGAGTGTTTCGAAGAGTATGTATCTTACACCGCCGAGTTACTGCCTGAACTGATAAGTACCACGCTGCAGACTGCTTGAAAGAGGGAAAGAGCTTCGACGCGTTCTCCTGGGGTTTGCGCGCTGCTGCGCAGACAATTGGAGAGGTTGGTGTTGGCATTGATTTCAAAATGCTCGACAAGTAAGGCTGCAATTTGATTCATCCATTCAGTCCTAAACTAATTTGTTTCCAGCGCCGATAGTTCCGTTGCAGATATATTCACCATCATTGCAGAGAACGTTCGTCTGTCCCAAACATTATTTCGTCGAGGTCGCATATATCGTGCGCTGCCAAACCCAGAGAGATCCGCACAAAAGGCCACCGAGCGTGATATGGTTCGCAGTTTTCTCTTTCTAAAGTAACTCGTCTGATACTCGCATGCAGGCCACATTCGTCGACGTCCAAAAAGCAGGGTGTTAGAGACGGGTACCCGCAAGGACATGCCTTACCAAGAAGCCGCGGTATCAACGAACAGTCTGTTGGATTACATGGTCGGTTCAAATTGTTTTTCAATCTACCGGCACTAATTACGCTGGTTCAGCTGCATGCTACCGACGAAGAAGGCAAAAAGATGGAGGTTAAATGCCGTTCACAACAACGTTCTCACCTTCCTCGCGGCCGGCCAAGTAACGACGTCAAGCGCTCTCGCCTGGGTACGCCGATTCATTGTATATGTCCGTACTTTTTTATTTATGAAACGTTCCAGCTGTGGTTCTGTCTCGCCACTTTTCCTGCGCAGGCGCGCAAGCTCTATACTTCACTCATCGCCGCGGGGTTGAGAGCGGATAGTAAGAAATCACCGCAGAACAACTGGCGAAGCTGGAGTATCTGGATTGGGTCAGTTATTTACCGCATTGACTCGCACCTGGGGCTAACCGTAACACATAAATTCTCCTCCGACAGTTTATCAAAGAAATGCAGCGTCTGTATAATCCGCCATTTCAGGCCTACCCGTCAGGCTCAGAAAGGTATTTCCGTTGGCTCATTCAATATTTATCCAAAGCTCAACCGTGCGTCGTAGATGTGATCATGCCTGGGGGCATTCTTGTTCCCAAGGTGCTCAAGTCACCGTGGCCCTGCACGCGTTGATGATCAATCCTGAGCACTGGAAGGTACGTCCTCCCGTCATCCGTGTATTTGACATTCAATAATTGTCTTCGGTGTAGGATCCCCTCACGTTCAATCCCGAGAGATGGGGAACCGAAGAGGTCAGGAAACGACACCAGCATGCTTACATTCCCTTCGCCGCTGGTGAGTCTTTACTTAACTTCCACCGTATTCTCATTGACTTTGTGAAGGCGCGCGGGGTTGCATTGGATTCAATTTTGCGCTCCAGGAAATCAAGATTATTCTCGCCCGAGTTGTCCTGAATTTCCAGGTAGAAAACACTACGGAGGGCGCTGTCATCTACGACCCTGAATTCCCACTTTACCGGCCGTTGAACTTCAGTATGAAGCTTCATAAACAAGTCGAGGCTTCGGCAAGTGACATTCGATAAACCGATAGTCGAGGAAAAAATACAGGCGCCGCAGCCATCGGTTGGGACCAAGAACTTGCCCAAATTTTGGGCCGTTCACGCGTCTAACACAGGGAGCTGTGAAGGAATGGCGGGTGACGCCGCCGCGAAGGCACGCCAATTTGGCTTTGCAGATGTACAGATTGTCCCACTCGCCGACTCTCCTCTTTCCGACCCCACGCGAACAGCTGAGGTTGCCGCGGGCTCCAATTTCTTCGTTATCTGTGTCGCGACCTACAACGGCGAGCCCCCTGATGCTGCGCTTGCCTTCTCCGAGACCTTGGACATGGAGATGAAAGCCGGAAATAATTCTCGATTTTCTGGTATCAATTTCTGCGTCTTCGGCGCGGGTAACACCCAATGGGGTCCAACTTATCAGGCTTTCGTGAGTTCTCTGGCTGAGATTTTGGACTGTATCTGACAATTTCGTCAGCCAAACAAGGTCGATGCAGACCTCGCTGCGCTCGGCGGAAACCGCATCTTCGAGAAAGGCAGCGGTGACGCCAATGCGGACCAGGACGGCGATTTCACGGACTGGAGCACTCGGTTGTGGGCTGCCACGGCCGCCAATTTTGGGATCGATATCAATTCCATTGGCTCTGCGGGCGAGAACAATATACTCGCCACCTCTCCCGAGTACACTCCCGACTCAGTCAAAGTCATTTACCTCCCAGCAGCATCCCCCGAAGCTGGATTCGTTCCCGAGCCGCCCGTTCCGGGATTTGTCCGAGCCACGGTGCGCTCGAACATTGAGTTGGTGGACGAAGATACTCCTAAGCCTCGTAGCATGCGCCTTCTCACCATCGACGTTCCGGAAGGCTTCACCTATCGCGAGGGCGATCATATGGAAATTTTCCCAGAGAATGATCCAGCTGTCGTTGAGCACCCTCCTTACTGCCTTCGATTTCGTCGCGGATGCCGTGTTCATGGTGAAGGAAGTGGTGGATGCGGATGTTAATCCGAAATCTTTGGCATTTTTTGCTGCGCGACCGCCACGTTACGCTACGTGAGCTCCTCACGTATTACGCGGACTTGTCTGGACCACTCCAGCGGAATAGCCTTCTGATCATCTCCTCATTCCTCCCCGTTGACGCCAAATTTCAGAGTCTTCGAGAGACTTTGACCGACGCTGGTTCAACCTTGGACCCCACCGATGACGAATTCTTCCAAAAGAATCGCAACTTTGCCCAACTCATTATCAACTATCCAATGCTCGCTCAGGCTTTCGACCTTCCAAAACTTCTTACGATTCTCCGAGCAACTCAGCCACGCCGCTACTCCATTGCGAGCAGTCCATTGGCTGACTCATGCGTGGCGAAGTTGTGTGTCGGTGTCGAAGATAGTCGGGTTTCCGATTACGAGGGACTGTGTTCTGGCTTCCTGAAGCGTGCCGGGGCGGGGCACATCCTTTGGGTGAGGCACCGCTCGTCGCAAGATTCATTCCATCTCCCAACCGATCCCACGATTCCTGTCACCATGGTCGCCGCTGGGACTGGTATCTCTGCTTTCCTTGGATTCATGGTAATGTATTATCTCTAAGCGTGGCCTCCATCTCACGATTTGGATCTCACAGGAGCATCGACGAGCACTGGGAATGAAGACCGAGGAGTCCGGGGGCCAAGCGCCCTTCCGATTATTCTATGGGATTAGTCGTCCCGACATGGCTGCTCTGAAAGGGTCAGCGATATTCTCATTCATTAAGCGGGTGCTATCGACTGACTCCTAAAACTAAGATTGGTCCACGGCTATGTGGATGATGGAACTATGATCCTCGAAACCGTCTATTCTTCCGACAATTCAGCCAGGCGGTTTGCTCAGCAGCTGCTGACGCGGGACGGAGTGAAGGTATGGAATGATCTCAGCAACAATGGACGTGTCTACGTTTGCGGATCTGCTGCACGGGTGGGTGCAGGCGTGCGAAATAGCCTGATGCATATTGGGGAGCAGATCGGAGGCGTTGCTGATGCTTCGGGATGGTTAGCTGGACTCAAGAAAGAGGGGGAGATATAGTGAAGACATCTTCGGTTGATTCCTTGTTGTAATTAGATGGATTCAATAAAGCAACTACTTGCTCAAGTTTCGTGTAAAGTATTCCCATCGTTGAACAAGGTGAAAATACAGCGCGAAATAAACCAACGAAAAGTAGCATCCGTAGAACGGCCCGAGTCGTTACTGCGTCGAATCAGATGGAATGATTTGGAATAGAAGCCTAGGCTTTCACAAACGGCTGTTGTATCCGCGCCGGGCGCAAGTGTCGCCGAAAGCGCAACAACAGATCGAGGTGGGAGGCAACCGCGGACCCAGAGGCCAATCAGCTTGAACGCTAAGCGAAATTTGGCGCCCCAGAGTTTGATGAGATGGGCTTCATCAATCACCGTGGAAAGATAATGCGCGCGAAAGATGAGTTACTCTGCAATTACTCTCCATTCCTTGTCGCAAAGATGCTTGGGGTCGACAGATATAACCTGCCATTTGGTGCACTCCTTGATCTGAGTCGCGATATTGGTTCCCTCCCGACGAGCAGCCGCCAGACTCTCTCGGCAATAAGAGAAGGCACCAACACCGAGTTTATCCAGCTCGGAAACCTGCTCAGCAACGATGATGCAGAGAAGATGAAGAATTTGATGATACGAACGATGTTATTGGCCGGGCCCTTCGTCGGCGTGATAACCAGTCCCACGGAGCGGGTCCGAGTCAGTAGATAGCGTGGATAAAGATCGGGGTGAGAATTATATTCGTTAAGGACAAGGATTGGAACAGAAAATGCCGCGGACTTTCCATCACCTGTCGCAGTGCAGCACAAAACGTCTTCTCCATCAAGAATTGGCGCGACGAGCTCAGCCTGTACTGGGCGCAGTCCGTCCTTCCACTGCGGGATGACTTTTTTGTTGATAGAATTGAGAGTGGTGAGTCCAATAGGGTCCTGCCAGCGGGGTTTAGGGCTCATAGTAATGCTAAGGCATGAATTAGGGGGGTATAGGAGTGCCCAGGGGAAGCGAGAATGCGCTGCAGACGCGGGAGGACGCGCCTTGACTAGGGCTCCAACCCGTCCGTTTCTACCATGCGCGAGGGACCAAAACGGACGGGTCCAACCCGTCCCGGCCGTAACGGCCGTTTCGACGGGTGCCCAAACCTTCACAGGACCAAAACTTAAATACGAGTAAGATCTTGAACCAAAGAACCGTTCATCCCACTCGCTGAAATATGGTCCTCTCGACCAAGTGGTAACACCCTTATCCATCACGTTTCCAAGTGGCTTGAGGTGAGGTCCACAAATGTTTTCGGCTACAATTCACGGCAGTGCATAATCTGTGACAGATTCGCTGATGTCGGGTGTCACTAGATTCAGCGCTAGCTGAGTCGGATTCTCAGCGCGCTGACGCCGTCGAGACGACCACCGCGCCCCTTCGTCCACTGTCGGCGCCTCCTGCAGCAGTCCGACGATGCCTCGTCACATCTCTGCAGCTGCACTCGACACTCGAACCCGACGCCGCCGCGCTTGCCGCCAGCCTCGAAAATCTTGTGGACATCTGACGATGATACGCGGTACTACCATGCGCTAGACGGTGGGTTCGCGTCGGTACGCGTACTTGCACCTCCTCGCACTGTACGGCTACTGGTACGACTTGTGGAGCTGCCCAGGAAGCACGTTTGCAGACACCGCATGCGCGCCTGGGTGCGGCGCCCACGGAGAGAGGCAGAGGGAGCATACAATGGTGAGCACAGATGCACCGCACAGGGCATCGTCATCCCCGAATCCTACCCCCTTCCAGCCCGTCAAAATGAAGTTCATAACAAAGGTCTACCACCCGAACGTCTCCTCCGCCTCGGGCGCGATCTGCCTCAACATCCTCAAGGACGCGTGGTCGCCCGTTGCTCACACTCAAGAGCACGCTCATCTCCCTCCAGAGCCTCCTCTGCAGCCCCGAGCCGAACGACCCGCAGGACGCCGAGGTCGCGAAGCACTACACGACGAGCAAGTGCAGCTTCGAGGAGACGGCGGTTGTATTGGACAAAGATGTATGCGACCCCGAAGGATGCCGCGCAGGCGCCGAGCGGGGCCACGGCGGCGGGTGGGCGGGACGAGGGTAGCGATTGTGAGGCTGGAGAAGGCACATGTCGATCAGTTCGAGGCGCTCGGGTTCCCGCCCGCGAAGGTGGTGAGTAGTCGTTATGTCTTCTTTCTTCCTTCCTGGCATCCCTCTTGCTATATCTTTTATTATTTTCCCTCTTGTCTTGCCTTACTTTCGTTTCCCATCCCTCCCCATCTCCCAGCGATTCTGCCTTCCGCACGCCTCTCTCATGTTCCCCCTGATTCTCTTTGTTATATTGATGTCCTACTTCTGCCTTACCTCTCGTTCCTTCTCCCTTCCCCACATCCCACTTCCCACTTCAGCTAGCCCCATCCTCACGCTACTTGTCTTTTCTTTTCCTTCTTCTCTCTGCTGCTCCTCCTCCCTCCTCCCTCTGATCTTGTTCTCTCTCTTCGTCCCTCCCCTCCTTTTCGGAGCTTCCGCTCATCCCGTTCTCCTTATCAATCTTGCGGCTCAACCGCTAACACCGACCTTCCCCCCCCCCCCGCAGATCGACGTCCTCCGCCGCCCCAACTACCGCAGCGCGAATGTCGCGCAGATAAGCGACGACCGGATCGTGGAGGAGCTGCTGAAGTAGCCGTCGCGAGTTGTTAAATTCCGAGCGACGCCGCGGGATTTGCGGGCGGGGCGGGGCGTGTATGTAGGTGTAGGGGTAGGGTAGGGGTAGGGTAGGAGGAGGGATGTGGAAGGGCGAAGGGGCCAGGGGCAGGGAAGAATGAATTTTTGTTGTTGTTGTATTGTGATCCTCGTTCACGGAATCAATCGGACATGCATGCGTCGTCTTGAGCGGGCTGGTGTATCGTGCACGCACTCACTGCGTATGTAAATTGGAGCGAGGATGCCGATGCTCGGGATCCTGAGGTTGCATTCGAAGAAAATGGTTGTCCATATTATATGCAGGTACCAGGGACGAAGGAGGGTAAGGAGAGGCAGGAGGCGCAGGGTGTGCGTTGGGTTCACGTAGGAGATATATGTGTGCGTCCAGACCTGATATACCGTGTTCGACTCGCGGTCCTGCCATAGACCCTCGATGATTTATTTTTTCTTCTTCTTCTTCATCTTCTTCTTCTTCTTTGAGTCCAGCAAGCGCGGCACTCCGGATTGAATCGGACTTCAGATTTCAGATTTCAGAGTTCAGAGTTCGACGCCTGCCCTCGACGTTTCAGCCCTGTCAGTCGACAGGGAAGAGAGGAAGAGACACCGGATCGCTTTCCAGGGCTTTCAACTATATAGTATATTGGGGGATAGACGGGTTAGGAAAGGCAGGAGGCGCAGGGTGCGCATCGGGTTCAGTTATATCGTGTACGACGAAATGAATGAATCCCGAGAGTCCCCGTTCGACTCGGGGTCCTGTCATTCCTCAGAAATTTGATTGTTTTGCCTTGTCTTCCTAGATTCTTTCAGACAGTCGAAGATATCAGCGAATCGGATGTTGCTGTTCGGTGGTCATGACTGATTTCCATAGCGACAAGTTCAACTTCAATTACATAATGCTATTTCAACTTCAGCGTAAATTCGGCTTCGATCATCTCGGGAGGGAGTGTGGACCGATTGCGGATTCTATGCTGAATCCGCTTGGGCATAGTTATACAGGTACGAAGGAGGGCGAGGAAAGGCAGGAGGCGCAGGGTGCGCGTCGGGTTGTATTGTGTGCGACGAGGTGAATGAATCCCGAGAGTCCCCGTTCGACTCGGGGTCCTGCCATGAACAGCTGTGCTTGTTTTTGGCCTTTCCTTCCTATATTCTTTTGGCTATCGAGGGGTCGAATATAATGTTGTTCAGCGACTGATTCCACAGCTGCTACTAGCTAGACCAATATGGAATTATTAACTCGACTTTGGTTCAATTTCGATCAATAGCACTGGTAGGGAGAGAGGTGTGGATGTCTGGATAAAAAACAAGGCAGGTATAGGCAGGAAGCGCAGGGTGCGCGGAGTGTTCATCTAACTGCGTTCTTGTGGCGTCTTCATCCCGATCTTTCCCGTTCGACTCGGGGTCCTGCCATGGTTTGCCCAATGTCGTCTTTTTGGCCTTTCCTTTCTATATTATTTCAGCACATTCGAGGCTATCGAGGGTTCGAATATAATGTTGTTCAGCGGCTGATTCCACAGCTGCTACTCTAGACCAATATGGAATTATTAAACTCAACTTTGGTTCAACTTCGACCAATAGCACTGGTAGGTCGAGAGGTGTGGATGTCTGGGTACAATCACCTTTGCTATTTCAACTTCAACGTTTCAACTTCGATCGTCTCGGGAGGAGTACTGGTGTGGACCGATTGCGGATTGCTGAATCCTCTTGGGCATACCTATACAGTTACGAAGGAGGGCCAGGAAAGGCAGGAAGCGCAGGGTGCGCGTCGGGCTCATCTTAATAGACCGTCACCGGAGTCAATCCGAGATTCTCCGTTCGACTCGGGGTCCTGCCATGGTTCCTCTGCATTTTCTTTTGGCTTCATGGTATAATATACGTGCGGTGATTGAACAGTGGGTACTTATTAATACACGTTCAACTTGAAGCATGAAGCAGGACCCAACCCGGACTATCTCATCGCCTTTGCCAGGCCGACGCAAAAAGGAAAAGGGGGAGGAGGCAAGGCATCAACTGCTCTCACACATATTGAAGAGCAGGAACAAAGGAGGGTGAGGAAAAGGCAGGAGGCGCAGGGTGCGCGTCGGGTTTCCGTATGCAGAGTGTGCATCGCCCCGATATTCTCCATTCGAATCGGTGGGGGTCCTGACATGATCGGTACTTGTGTGTTTTTTGGCCTTTTGCTTGTGAATCCTGTCCAGTATTTCTAACAGTCGAGGACATCAGCGAGTCGGATGCTACTGTTCAGTGACTGATTTCATGACAAGTTCAACTTTCTTCAACTTCAGCTTCGATCATCGCGGGAGGAAATGCGGACGGAGTGCTGAACCCTCTCGGGCATTTTCAGGTACGAAGGAGAGGTGAGGAAAAGGCAGGAGGCGCAGGGTGCGCTTCGGGTTACCTTTGTCGTGATAACAGACAGTTCAACCCGATATTCCCCGTTCGACTCGGGGTCCTGTAATATTCCAGATGTGGACGTGTTGTTTTTGCATTTTCTTCCTGTACAGTCTTTCAGACGTTCAAGGACATCGAGGAGTCGGACTAGCCCCATTTCCACAGCTGAGTGGTCATGAAATTTGCAAGTTCAACTGTGTTTCAACATTCAACTTCGACCAGTAGCAGTGAGGAAAGTGTGGATGTCTGGGTAGAAATCAGGGTAGGTCAGGGCAGGAGGCACAGGGTGCGCATCGGGCTCATGTAGGTCAACAGGTCAACGAAAGTGGGATATAACCCATTACTCCTCGTTCGACTCGGGGTCTTGCCATGATTAGCCTATTCCTCTGGATTTTCTTTTGGCTCCATGATACATAATGTACATGTATTAATCTAGGCTGGTTTTTGTAACACGCATCGAAGATTACAAAAGAGCTTGCCAAGTCCAGCAATCAATTAATCGAAAAGTAGCCCGGCATTGAGCGGTCTGGTCGCATCTAGATACATATCTAAAAGCATCAGGGTGAATCGTCTTACAACACGGAATACGGCGCGAACTGGAATAAACCCGCGGTTGGGGGCGTTTCCACCGCTCATCTTCAGTGCGATCTGGGCCCCAGAAGTACGGCCAGGTATTCACCGACAAGCCCATTGGGGTCATCATATTCTAATCCAACTTGCCTCCGACCCACTGCATTCAAAACCAATGGCAAACATTAAAATACTGAGACTAAATAAGTAAGCAGAGTATCAAATGAGGGTGTGTGTAGCTATTGAATGACTGTCTATGTGTGCCGTGCTCGAGTGAGTAGGGCTCCAACCATTTCCGTTTGAAACCGGTTTCAAACGGTTAAAACCGTTTTTATTTTCGTTTGATTTGTTGGCCGAGTCAAACGGTAAACGGTTAGCAAACAAACGGCTCAAACGGTTTTACCAACGTAATCTGTAGGACTTGGGCGAAGGATTGTCGGATATTGTTATTGCCGAATTCCTGATCTATCCTATAGGCACACGACCAAGACTTCCCCATTGTTTCGAAAATGGCGCAGGACTTTTTTGGCTATTCCCGGTACGGGTGTCTCCATTGAGCGCTTGTTCTCCCAATCGCGCCACCTCTGCCATGACACCCGCAGCTCTTTCAAGGCCACAAAATCATGGAAGGGATGCTAACCAAAATGGGGCTCAAGGCAGGGCTTCTAAAACACGCATCGTTGGACTGTGGTAGGGGTTAGCTAGTTCGTTTGTTTTAATATAGTGAATCACACCTTTTTTCCACCAAAGATACCATTTGAAACCGGTTTCAAACGGTTTTTAAAACGGTTTTGACAACCGTTTCCGTTTGATTTGCCCAAAACTTCAAACAGAAACTAAATGGTTGGAGCCCTACGAGTGAGTGATTTCTCCTTTTGGAAACGGCATCATTTGCCTTCTTTGCATTCGTTCATGTGCGGAACATTCGAGTGGCACCCCAGGCGCTGTCGCCGGTCGGGCCCTCCCACGAAGAAACGGAAGGTAGCTGCGGGGCCCGAGGAGGACAACAAGTCTGATGACGACGACTAGTACTTAATTTAATGTTTTTCATTTTCATTTCCAATGGCATAATTTTGTTTCTGGCACGATTCTGGGCTCCATTCGAGGGATTAAACTGATTCCAACCTGTCTGCGAGACGATATCCAGTACCGGCTCCGTACCAGATCCGATTGTATATGGATTATAGGTTGAATTCAAGCACTCGAAACACTCGTTAGATACGGAAGTGGCGCCTCGCCGCTCTTCCCAGGATGCTCAGAAGATCTCAAGCTAATACTCTGCAGTGCTACCAAGTTGATGTGATCCAGTTAGATGTCAGTGAAACATTTTCGTGCTTGAGCTCAAGTCAATGTCCCGGCCCACACAGACCACAAATTGATTTGCGGATTAACGTCAAATTGGTGACCCAGTGGCTCCCCGTGAACATCGTCACCAGGATATATAAGCTCCTCATAGCATTTGTGTCCCAAACATCAATTTCATTTTGCGGTGGTAGTACATTGCCGTAGAAATACAGGGCAGGGCACCAGACCTCCCCTGGCGTGGTAAAACAGTCCGTGTTGTATCAAAAAACTAGAATGGATCCCAGGAAAACGGTTTTTTCAATCCCATCTAGGACCACAGTGGACAACTTGTCGGAAAGATGGAAGAAGACACATTTCCAGCATACGAGGGGGGTCTCATACACTAGAGCTGATGACCTCCATCACATCAAACCAGCAGGACTGTGTTGTGGCCGGGAATCAAAATAAACCGACTATTAGCGTGAAACGAAAAGTGAGGGTATTCTGCAGGAAGGTCAAACACCGACCAACGGAAACCACCGGAAAAAACACGTACAGTGAGAGCTTGGTGAGCCACAGAGAGAGATTGGTGAGCCACAGTGGCATTGGCCTTGATCTCCAGCAGCTGAGTCTGCATTTGAGTCAGGCCAGCAATCTAGTCGCCAGATCAGCCTACGCGGGAGAGGTCGCTCCCTACCAGTCTTACTGTACAATTTCGACCGGGTATTCGGTCACGGGTCACAGCGCTCGATGAATCGAATACTTGGTAAATATGTCACTGGTCACTGGGACCATCGAACACTTGGCCGAATAAACTTCTTTGAGGACTAAAATTTCAAAATTTCTCCCCGAATCCGCAACCATAGGCATGGTAGGATCATCATCGAGCACAGCGTACATAAATCGGGTCGTCTACGACACAGTTTGGTCCCACATGTCCTCTCCACCAGGTGATTTCGCATTCCTCTTTGCACGGCGAGTAGCAAGCGGGAGGTCAGCAGGGTTGAAATCAAGTTCTTGTCAAGTTCAGTATCCTCTGCAGCACCGCTCCGCTCCAAATTGCCGCTTGAATTGCACGCGAAACCGGCCGGCAGCGCACACAAATCTCGATGAATACTTTGAAAATGAACACTTGGAATCGGGGTCACAAGTCCTGCCCGCTGATGAATTGATGGCAAATGAATACTTATGGTCACAGGTCACAATGGGCGAATACTTGGTCGAAATCGTACAGTATTGGTCGAAGTCGAACCAAAGTCGAGTCTAATAATTCCATATTGGTCTAGCTGCTGTGGAATCAGTCACCACTGAACAACATTATATTCGCCCCCTCGATAGCCTCCAATGTTCCGACAGAATAGAGGAAGGAAAGGCCAAAAAGAAGACATCGGGCAAATCATGGCAGGACCCCGAGTCGAACGGGGACTCTCGGGATTCATTCGCTTCCTTCTACGATTTTAGCAACTGAACCCGACGCGCACCCTGCGCCTCCTACCTTTCCGGGCCCTCCTTCGCACCTGTATACGTATTATCCCAAGAGGGCTCAGCAATCCGCAATCGGTCCACACTTCATCCGAGTCCCGAGATGATCGAAGTTGAAATGTTGAAGTTGAAATAGCAAAGTTGAACTTGTCATGAAATCAGTCACCGAACAGCAGCATCCGATCCGCTGATGTCCTCGACTGTCTGAAAGAATCTTTGTACGCAGACAAGGCAAAAAAACGCAGCTGACCAACCATGCATGGCAGGCCCCCGAGTCGAACGGGGACTCTCGGGATCCATTCGCCTCGTTGTACGATTTCAGTAACTGAACCCGACGCGCACCCAGCGCCTCCTGCCTTCCCCCACCCTCCTTCGTACCTATATCAGTATGCCCAAGGGGATCCAGCAATCCGCAGTCGGTCCACACCAGTACTCCTCCCGAGACGATCGAAGCCGAACTTACGCTGAAGTTGAAATAGCATTAATTGAAGTTGAAGTCGAACTTGTCGTTATGAAAATCAGGGGCAGTCACCGAACAGCAGCAGCGTCCGATCCGCTGATATCCTCGACTGTCTGAAAGAATCTTTGTAGGAAGACAAGGCAAAAAAAGCACCTTGCCGAATAATGACAGGACCCCGAGTCGAACGGGGAATATCGAGTTATATTGCTTTATTTCATCACAGTGTGTATAACTGAACGCGACGCGCACCCTGCGCCTCCTGCCTTTCCTACCACGTCTATCCCCCAATATACTATATAGTTGAAAGCCCTGGAAAGCGACCCGGTCTCTTCCTCTCTTCCTTGGCGACTGCCAGGGCTGAAACGTCGAGGGTAGGCGTCGAACTGAACTCTGAAATCCGATTCAATCCGGAATGCAGAGCTTACTGAACTCAAAGAAGAAGAAGATTCTAGAAAAAAAAAACTCGACAAAGGCCATTAATGGCAGGACCGCGAGTCGAACGCGGTATATCGGGTTATATCGCTCGTGGTACTTAGTGCATTACGTGAGTCCGACGCGCACCCTGCACCTCCTGCCTCTCCTTACGCTCCTTCGTCCTTCATCCTTGGCACCTGCATATAATACGGACGCCATTCTCCCCGAACGCAACCTCAGGATCTTATCTCGAGCATCAGCATCCTCGCTCCAATTCACTTACACTGTAGTGAGTGAGTGCGTGCACGATACACCAGCCGCGGTCGCGGCGCCCGCTCAAGACGACGCATGCAAGCATGTCCTATTGATTCCGTGAACGAGGATCACAATACAACAATAAAAATCATTCGTCCCTGGCCCCTTCCACAGCCCTCCCCTCCTACCCTACACCCACATACACCTACATACACGCCTCGCTCGCGGCGCCGCCCGGAAAACAACTGGATGCGTTCCCTCCTTTGAAAAGCGCTGTTGGTGGTGTCTTGGCGTTGTGGAATACCGCCGAGGTCAGTCGACAACTTGAACGGATTCTGGCTGTTATCTTCTCGACTAATCTGATGCCGCCTCCCAGCGCGTGAAAACATCGAAGAAGAAGGCCCAAGCGCTCTCGCGCCGCGCCTACGAGGTCCTCGAAGCGCTGACCGACGCTGTCCCAGACCCGTTGAATATCCCCCCATCGATGCTTGTCAGCATACAACGTTTCGATGAGTAGGTCACAATTACATCTGTGTGCCATCTTTGCTAACACTGAAATCGTTCCGCCAGCGTTGTACGCGAAGCCCGCGATGCCATGGACCCTCTTACGGAGCGACGGCGATTCGTGTCCTCGGTTTTGTCTCTCAACCGTGACGAGGCGACCCTGGAATTGTTCAGTCGACGGCTGGACGAATCTTTCCAAACTGTCACGGTGCGTTGTCTATCTTTTCGACTCTCCCGCATAGCCTGATCCGGCGACTAGATTGCTGGCCTGACTCAAATGCAGATTCAGCTGCTGGAGATCAAGGCCGATGTTACTGTGGCTCACCAATCTCTCTCTGTGGCTCACCAAGCTCTCACTGTACGCGTTTTTTTCTGGCGGTTTCCATTGGTCAGTGTTTGACCTTCCTGCAGAATACCCTCACTTTTCGTTTCACGCTAATAGTCGGTTTATTTTGAATCCCGGCCACAACACAGTCCTGCTGGTTTGATGTGATGGAGGTCATCAGCTCTAGTGTATGACGTATGTTGGAAATGTGTCTTCTTCCATCTTTCCGACAAGATGTCCACTGTGGTCCTAGATGGGATTGAAAAAACCGTTTTCCTCGGATCCATTCTAGAATTTAAGGTTATTCATGCTTTACCCAGGGGAGGTCTGGCCACGCAATGTATACGTAGCACCGCAAAATGAAATTGATGCTATGAGGAGCTTGTATCCCGGTGGCGATGTTCACAGGGAGCCACTGGGTGACCAATTTGACATTAATCTGCAAATCAATTTGTGGTCTGTGTGGGCCGGGTGAGAGCAGTTGACGCATGCCTGCCTTGCCTCCTCCCCTTTTTCCTTTTTCCTTTTCGCGTCGGCCTGGCAAAGGCGATGAGATGGTCCGAGTTGGGTCCTGCTTCATGCTTCAAGTTGAACGTGTAATTAAGTACCCAGTGTTCGATCACCCTACGTACATTATATCATGAAGCCAAAAGAAAATGCAGGAGCCATGGCAGGACCCCCAGTCGAACGGGGAATCTCGGGTTGACTCCGGTGACGATCAAATTAAGACGAACCCGACGCGCCCCTGCGCTTCCTGCCTTTCTTTACCCGCCTCCTTTTGTACCCAGACATCCACACTTCTCTCCCTATCAGTCCTATTGGTCGAAGCTGACCCAAAGTTGAGTCTAATAATTCCATATTGGTCTAGCTAGTAGCAGCTGTGGAATCAGTCGCTGAACAACATTATATTCGACCCCTCGATAGCCTCGCATGTTCTGAAAGAATATAGGAAGGAAAGGCCAAAAAGACGACATCGACGCAAAGCATGGCAGGACCCCGAGTCGAACGGGGACTCTCGGGATTCTGCCTTCCCTCGTCCTCCTTCGAACTTGTATAAGTATATATGCCCAAGCGGATTCAGCAATCTCAATCCGCAATCGGTCCACACTAGTCCTCCTCCCGAGACGATCGAAGCGGTGAAGTTGAAATAGCACTTGTAAGTCGAACTTGTCATTATGAAAATCGGTTACAGTCACCGAACAACAGCAGCGTCCGATCCGCTGATGTCCCCGACTGTCTGAAAGAATCGAGGAAGACAAGGCAAAAAAGGCAGCTGACAGACCATGCATCAGACCCCGAGTCGAACGGGGAATATCGGGTTATATCTTACTCTTGCCGATCTACATGAGCCCGATGCGCACCCTGCGCCTCCTGCCCTGACTTACCCTGATTTTGACCCAGACATCCACACTTCTCTCACTGCAATTGGGCGAAGTTGAATGTTGAAACACAGTTGAACTTGCAAATGTCATGACCATTCAGCCGTGGAAATGGGGCTAATCCGACTCCTCGATGTCCTTGAAAGACTGTACAGGAAGAAAATGCAAAAATAACACGCCCACATCTGGAATGTTGCAGGACCCCGAGTCGAACGGGGAATATCGAGTTGAACTGTCTGCTACCACGACAAAGGTAACCAGAAGCGCATCCTGCACCTCCTGCCTTTTCCTCACTCTCCTTCGTACCTGAAAATGCCCGAGAGGGTTCAGCACTCCGTCCGCACTTCCTCCCGCGATGATCGAAGCTGAAGTTGAAGAAAGCTGAACTTGTCATGGAATCAGTCATCGAACAGCAGCATCCGACTCGCTGATGTCCTCGACTGTTAGAAATACTGGACAGGATTCACAAGCAAAAAGCCAAAAAAACACAAGTACTGGCTAGAAGACTCCCTGGAATTTGAAAGTAAGAAGGAAAGTCATTGCGGGCATGCAGTTGCTCAAAACATTATTTGTATTCGAATGATGCATCATTGATCTGTGGTCCTTGCATCAGAAGGATTGTCCTGCCACAATGCAACAGCTTTAACTATGGAAAATGTGCATGGTACACCTCATATAGGGGAACATAAGGCCTGTACCTACCATTTTCCCCAGGTATATTAATGAAAAACTGTTATCAAATAACGTGAAACAAAATCTTGATGCAAGGACCGTGGAATAACTGTAGCACTGCAAAATGAAATTGATATTTTGTGGACACAAATGCTATGAGGAGCTTGTATCCCGGTGGCGATGTTCACGGGGAGCCACTGGGTGACCAATTTGACATTAATCCGCAAATCAATTTGTGGTCTGTGTGGACCGGGTGAGGGCAGTTGACACATGGCTGCCTTGCCTCCTCCCCTTTTTCCTTTTTCCTTTTCGCGTCGGCCTGGCAAAGGCGATGAGATGGTCCGAGTTGGGTCCTGCTTCATGCTTCAAGTTGAACGCGTAACTAAGTACCCAGTGTTCGATCACCCCACGTACATTATGTCGTGAAGCCAAAATAGAATTCAGATGAACTAGCCAAACCATGGCAGGACCCCGAGTCGAACGGAGAATCTCGGGTTGACTCCGGTGACAATCTATTAAGATGAACCCGACGCGCACCCTGCGCTTCCTGCCTTTACCTGTCTTTTTTTGTACCCAGCCACCCACACCTAGTCTCTTATAAACAGACACTATAACATTTTAACCTCGTACCTCGGTTTGTTATAAGCGCTTGGGCCTTCTTCTTCGATGTTTTCACGCGCTGGGAGGCGGCATCAGATTAGTCGAGAAGATAACAGCCAGAATCCGTTCAAGTTGTCGACTGACCTCGGCGGTATTCCACAACGCCAAGACATCACCAACAGCGCTTTTCAAAGGAGGGAACGCATCCGCCGACTCCCGCAGAGCCGTCAGGGATGTCAAGGCGATATCGCTGCAGGCAGCGGAGCTATGCCTGATACGAGGTTTCCATTTATCGGGAGGGAGGCGAATAGACCACTTCAGCTTCAAGTTGGCCACAGCCAAGCTGAGCTTGGCCATGCAGGCTGAAAGCGAACGGCCCTTGTTGAGTCTGAAGGGGAGACTGAAGAATGGGGAGAGAGATGTTGGCCGGTATTTATCCAATTCTCGTCACAGCCTCTCTGTGATATTTTAGGCGGCAACAGCATTTCTGAGAGTACTATGGAATGTCGCCTGACAGACTGCTGTTTTGTGGGAGTCCTTGAGCTGGTACTTACATCTCGGAATTCCATATCGGGTAGATGTTAGGGATCCTCACCGTACCGTATACGGTTACGACCGTAACGATTACGGTCAATTACGGGTCCCTAACCGGCCGTAACCGTAACCGTAAAACTTGCCCAGGACCCCTTTACGGTACGGTACGGTACATTTTACGGGTATTAGGACCGTATACGGTTAGTATATGACCGTAAAGATCGATTAAAATTTGAATTAAAGGTAATGTTGGATTGACTAAATGCGGGATATTCAAGTTAACCGGTACGACATTGGCGCGCACTTTCACACCGCCCTCTGAATTTTTATTCAATGGTTCGGAGCTCGCCCGGCAGGTTGGTTGCACTTACGCAATTGAAATCCCCAGCGCAACATCACATTGTCATCTTGGCCGATTTTTGCGATCCTGGAGTGATTTCAGTCCGATTTTTGGTGTCCTGTAAGTGTGTCGTCGATGTGGTTCTGGTGGGTCTTCCTCATCTACTCTCCATCCACTCGTAAGTTGACTGAACACATTTCTTTCATTCCCACAGCGCCGCGGACAGCGCTACTCTCCGAGTTTCAATTTCCTCTCGGAACCCACGAACGGATTCACATCCAGGCACGTTACTCTTCACCCCTATGGTGTATAGCTGCTTCCCAATATTACTTCCAGAGTTCGACGTTGATCTGACCCTCCACATCGGTCTTCTCCGGCAAAATTTCCTCAGTCCTCCAATTCCACCCAACTCTAGACCACTGAGCCCACACAAAATGTGCTTTTTGTAATGATTTATTGCGTTATGGATTGAATGTATACTCGCTTGTGTATCCAGAACTATATATTAGGTCGAAACAAGGTGATCTCAATGATGTCTTTCTTTCGACAGAACAATGAATTTAGAGTATTTCTACCCATCGATGTCACCCGCCTACGCCGGAGCGAAGCGAAGGCACGTCTTGTATTTAGTAGAATTACGGCCGTAAAATACCGTATAGTACCGTATACGGCCGGCTTTTTTACGGGTCCGTACGGTATACGGTACGGGCCAAACCGTAACCGTATCGAGGCGCGTGAGGGTCTATACGGGACGGTTACGGGTGCGTATAACCGTAACCGTATTACGGTATTGTACGGTTACGGTGGGGATCCCTAGTAGATGTTGCAGTGCCCATCAGAGACGTGGACCTCGGACACCGTTTGACTGTATCTTCCGTCGGATTCTCAGCGCGCTGACGCCGTCGAGACGACCACTGCGCCGCTTCGTCCACTGGCGGCGCCTCCTGCAGCAGTGCGACGATGGGCTGCACTCGACACTCGAACCCGACGCCACCGCGCTTGCCGCCAAGGGTCCTCGACAATCTTGTGGACATCTGACCTCATCTGACAATGATATATGATACGCGGTACTACCACGCGCTAGACGGTGGATTCGCGTCGAAGCGGTACGCGTACTTGCACCTCCTGGCGCTGTACGGCTACTGGTACGACTTGTGGAGCTGCTCAGAAAGCACATATGCAGACACCGTATGTGCACCTGGGCGCGGCGCCCACCGGAGAGGCAGAGGGAGCATACGATGGTGAGCGCAGATGCATCGCACAGGACATCGTCATCCCCGAATCCTACCCCTTCCAGCCCGTCAAAATGAAGTTCATAACAAAGGTCTACCACCCGAACGTCTCCTCCGCCTCGGGCGCGATCTGCCTCGACATCCTCAAGGACGCGTGGTCGCCCGTGCTCACACTCAAGAGCACGCTCATCCCGCTGCAGAGCCTCCTCTGCAGCCCCGAGCCGAACGACCCGCAGGACGCCGAGGTCGCGAAGCACTACACGACGAGCAAGCACAGCTTTGAGGAGACGGCGGTGTATTGGACAAAGACGTATGCGACGCCGAAGGACGCCGCGCAGGCGCCGAGTGGGGCCGCGGCGGCGGGTGGGCCGGACGAGGTGGCGATTGCGGGGCTGGAGAAGGCGCATGTCGATCAGTTCGAGGCGCTCGGGTTCCCGCGCGCGAAGGTGGGGAGTGGCCGCTCCTGTCGTTATGTCTTCTTTCTTCCGTCCTGGCATCCCTCTTGCTATATCTTTTATTCGACATGGCCGACGCATTTTCTCGACGGTTTTGACGCCAGGTAGCCGAGATGCGGCGTTCATTCTCGTCCGATCCGTCTTCGCATTATCTGCCTTTGCCGCTCTCGAACTCAGAAAGTCGTCTGCGAAATTCCTTCCAAAACCCGAATATATCCACGCTCATCGCAGGCATAAGAAGCGGATGTAGTGCACGGCGCACCATTGCACTCGAAATTTTGAGACGTAGAAGAGTTGGACAGTTCAACGGGGTTCGACTCCCCGCGTCCGCGTTCTTTCGTAGGCTCGAGGGTTTTTGCTATTCTTCTTTGGCATCCAAGCCCAACGCGGTGTATTGGAGATCGCTGGGTGTACACGGGGTGAGCGAGCAATTGGTCGGGACGACGCGTATCGTCAATGAGGTTAAGGATTGTGCAAAGCGAGGAGAACGAGTGCCGATGAGCGAGTGTAAAGAACAGGGATCCCGCGCCGGTTAGAGAAGAAGGAATTAAAAAGCCGTTTTCCCATCCCTGCAAACAAACGACGATGCTTTATTACGTCCCAGCGTTCAGCTTACCGAGAATGTCCATGGCCGAGATCAATGTTCTTCGTGACCGATACTGCGATTCCCGACTCGAGATGATGCTCGGGATTGGTCGAAAATGAGGGCATCGAAATGTTGGAAATGTCAATTGCCGTGCCCGTTGTGCCAATTGACTTGGCGTGTTCCCGGGTGTTGAGCCTGGAACGATCAGTCAGTAGCGGGCGGAGCAGTCAGGGATGGGAGCGCACATTGCGAGCATGCTGTTCATGTACACTATATATTCAACCCATCAGGACGCCTTTGCTTTCAAACAAACCAACCAGATAGCGCGTACATTTCCCGCTGATCAGGACGATGAGCATGAAGTAGAATGTTCCTGGTTTAGTCAAGAACTAGAAGCTGATGTCAGTCCTTCTGAATGGCCGGAAGAAGGAAATAATGATGCACCAAGACCATATTTAGGAGCGCGGTGACCATTGTCAGGACGCCGCGGTTGACGGCATTCATGATCAGGAAATTGATCAGCTTGTTCGTTCTAGAAACAGATGTCACTTGTGGTGATCTGTGCTGGAAGAAAGACACTAACGATTGGATACCGGACCTGGCATCGTTCAGGGTCCAGGACAATCCACCGGTAATCAAGACATCAGCAGCCAGGGCGAATGCGGCTTGTATATTTGTGGATGCCTGATCGGTTCCTTAGTCAATGAACCGCAAGGATGTTGAGGACAGACCGATGTCTTTTCGAGCTCGGTCCAATATTTGAGGTGGGAACTTTATGTTTTTTAGTACTCCGGATACATTGAGCATACGGAAATAACTGACGAAATAATGGCCTGTGCTGGATGGGTCTTTATTAACGCCAACGTGAATTAAAAACTCAAAAACTCGCACCTATCGCCCCACCTAGCAGAGAACGAGTTAGACCTCGTTTTACTCATTACTCAAAGGCAACACACACCCAAAGCAACCGTGGACAGCAACACTATGATCGCAGGGAGAATCTTGCTCCGTTTGTGCACTGCAGAACTCGTGAATAAGACTGTCAATGAGAAAGCAGAAGCAACATACGAACGTAGATACAATGCGCGAAGTACCTGCGATGGTTCAGACATTATGTTCCCCGGATACATTCAACTCACGTCTGGGACACAAATATTGAGAAATACTGGTCCGAGGTAAGTAGTGATCACATCCGATGCTAACATTCTCACCAGGGCAGTTAGCTGAGCTAGCGATTGCCTACAATGTCGTGAATATGGGGAAGGTCCGATGTATTGGAAATATTCACCAGGGAATAAAAAGCAGCTTATCAAAGGCTCCAAAATCGTCGATGAGGAAGTTGTAAACCAGGACAAAGAAGGTAGCCGTTTGAAAGGTCTCCAGAATGCTGCACAATGGTCTGAGATAAATCCGAATAACGAATGCAGATACAAACGTGATAAGGATGACCTGCCATTGGGAAACGTCAGGGGTGATCGTTTGACAAGGGTCCACGGCATACCGTTCCCTTAATCCCCCAACCGTCTTTGTGGTACCACAGGAAGTATCTGTTGCAGTTTTATTTTTTTGCGAACTCGATAGGAGAGACTTACAGATACACTTGAAGGAGTCCCATTCCATACAATCTGGGAGGGAAACGTTAGTTGAGAGTTCAATACGCCCCCTCAAGACGTACATGGACTCTAGGAAGAGGGCCACCAACCAAACACCGAAGGTGGACGCGAGGGGGCTGGTCATGGCTGCTACAAGAAGTCTCATAGAGACGGAGTGATTGAATGGCTTTATACCTTGCTCCACAGAAATCGGACAGGTCATGGAACTGTATTGCGCGGGTTCTGTCTTGCAGATGGCAGCGGCGGAAGAATGGCGTTCGGCAGCAAAGTCATTTCTCGATGGAGAAAGCGCGGACGCAGACTCATCTGGAAAAGCCGGACATTCTATGTAGGCCTATACAGGCCGCATAGGACGATAGGCCGCATATTAAGTCGGGGTTTATGTAGACTATATAGAACCGGCTAAAAAGTGCATAGAATCGCATTGGTCGGTTAAAACTCGCTACGCGAGCCATCACGCAATCGAGCGGCCCATTGATGCCAGATCTCGTACCACTTTACATTGCAATATTAATCGGCAATTGATATCCATTCAAGTTGATAAGTTACATAAAACACAAAGCCGCCCGAGACAAAAATCTGTGCCTACAGCCAGTACACAGGAGGACAGCAAAAACACAAGAAGAGGAAGAGAGATTCTGGAATGCCGTTATAGGTTAAAATCGGAGGCGGCATGCCCAGAATCAATTCCATGGCTTAGTTCCCCATTGGTTTCCAACTTCCGGGCCATCCATGTTAGGCTTCTTGCATTGGCTTGGCTGCCGACCGACGTCATTTCACTGCTGCAAATTCAACACTGTCCGATGGCACCGGAGCCACGGCGCTGCTCCTGGGTGCTTATAACAACAGTTATCAGTAGGCTCTGATCCTTCTCGTCTTCTGGAACCCGATGTTCTTGTGCCCACAGACCTTTCGCATCATCGTTTGGGCATTTACGTGCAGTGATGGTATCCGGGATAAGCAGCTCCGAACACCATTCAATTCTGATGTGTACATGATCAGGGATGGCCCTCGTTGGATGCTCAATTTAGAAACGGCGTAAGTATCAGTGGCGGCATCAGAAATGTTTATCACGTAGACGAATATCACATTGTTAAATTGTTAAATGCCGTTCGAGGGAAAGACGAGATCAAAGCGGAATCCGCGGATTCACCGTTGATCCACGGCAACTTCTGAATACAAGACTTGCCATCGCTTCGCTCCGGCCTATGTTTCTAATGTGGCTTGTTCATGACTTCTCCAATGCACAAAGATACAAATTCAGGGCCGATATAAAGTTTTAGTGTACAGTAAAGGTAATATAACTGCGATGTCTCTGCGGGTAGACCGAAAAATGGAACTGATCTCGCCAGAAGTATACGCTGTGTGCCAAATCCAAGTCAAACGAAGGTGAGGCTCCGAAATAAGATGGAATTGGTGACTTCAGGTGAATTGTCACTGTAGGGTACTCAGCCATTGTTGCAGATGGTATGAAGCTCAGCTATGCAAATCAAATGCAAATCCCATTTTAAAGCAGGCGGCTGAGCTGTGGGACGGCCAAGAAAAGCCACTGATGAATCAATAATTGCTGTAAATGGTAGATATAATACGCGGAGAAGTCTACGCACTGCGGAAAGGCCGCCTATCCGTCCAGTTTCCGAATCCGACCAGAGCAGTCAAATGCGCGGCACGGGCAGTCCATCAGCTCGGAGGCGTGGGAACAAAGTGAACGTAGACGCACTGCTTCCGTTTTACGCTGAACTAGCGGAAACTTGAATCCTCGTAATGTCCTACTGGGTTTAACGACTTATCCCAGTGAATGAGCAGGTTGTTGGAGCGATACATCGTAAGAGCATGGCACAGCGAAAGAAAAATACAACTATGCGTCGAAAAGTAGGCATTTTGAAAGGTCTAGTTGAAATCGAGTGTAATGGTGGTGCACAGTAAGAAAGATTTCTGCAGTTTCAAGATACGGCTGGATTTGTGCCGCAAATTTGAACTTGACACTCACTCGAGGCCCTGCGAAGCTGAGAGAAAAATTGGGCGCCGACGACGGTGGCGATACATTGTGTCGAGGCTCGGCTTCTGAAGCGAAGCTAAGGCACCGGTGGCGGGAAGTCAATATATCGTGTTGAGGCTCGTGGGGATGCGATACGTCATGTCAAGCGTCGGCGGCGGAGGCCCTGGCGCGTCAAGGAGGCGTCAGTTTCGTTGAACGTACGTGAAACAAGGAAGGAACTCACCAAACCACGCGTTATGTTGCTCGCGGGATTGCGAAAAACCGGAATGGAATTTCGGGTGCGGCCGGACACATAAGGAGCCGCGAGACTAGCGCGGCATCATCAGCGATAGCCCATATGCAATAGAGCCTGGGGAAACGTACCAGCACGAGAACACCAAAAATCGAATCAAAAGTCTGAGTGCGGCGCATAGTACCGCAGGGCTCGGTACGTGTCAGGGACGCGTCAAAGTTTGCGGGGCTGAAGGAAAGGTGCTTAACATTGATGCAATGGAATACAACACGCGTAATATAACACACCTTCAGCGTGAACCTGCTCGGGATGATGAAGATAGACTCGTGGGAGCGCTTGGAGTTAGTGACGTGCTGGCCAACGAAAAGATGGAAAATATAAGTATAAAGTGTCATGGGCAAAGGTAGTGGGTGAAAAATACCAGAACGCACGAGGTGGTCCAAGGGCACTATAAAGATTCAACAAAAGTTTCAGGGCGGCGCATCGCACCACCGATGCACGGGGAGCACGACCTGATCAATGGAAAGACACAGCAGTTGAATTTGACACCAGGCGCAAAGACCGGCACATATGAGAACTATATGCGTCAAACACATATGGTTCGTATATGTGCGGATCATGGAACAAGGGTGTCAATCACCTTGTTGCACCTTTGTTTTTGAGGGTGACACAAAGGCAAAAACAAAGGTGCAACAAAGGTGATTGACACCTTTGTTCCAAATATGTGAACCATATGTGTTTAACACATATGGTTTTCATATGCATTGGTCTTTGCCCCCCGGTGTGAGTTTGAAGATTGTCAATCACACTGCCGGCACACCCGAAACGTGATTGGTAGAGAGCCTTGATAAAAAACATGAGTATGGAGGTTGAGGAGCGAAATCAATGGTTTAAAACATACCCGGATGCGCAGGCACAATGACTTGAACTTCAGCAATCTCACGAGTCTTGCTTTGGTGCTGCACGAGCAGTCTCTGACTTCAAACTTAGTCAAGGAGGAGTCCACTGAGGTGTTTCTTGTTGTTGCGCGCAAGGATTGCAGTTGAGCTTTGGAGGTACAACTCTGTCATCTGTCAGGGAACCCCTGCTCCGGACGCTTTTCCATCCAGATCCGCTCTGGATGCTTCCGGATCCGATCCGGACGTTTCCTGATCTGCCCCGGACACTTTTCCGTCTGGTGCTCTGGATACTCCTGTGCCTGTCCACCCATCCGCCCAACCGTCCAGGACATCTGTCCGCTCTCGCTGGCACGTGCTGTGCGATCAGGCCCGTGATCACTGTAGATACCTCCGGACACGTGCTACTGGGTAGTTACCAATTAGTATATAAGGTTTCGCCTAGCATGGGAATCCCCATCCTTTCTTCTCTTTGGATTCCCCCGCTAGGTGTGTAGTATTTCCGCTCCTGTATTCTAGTACCCATATTTATACTTTGGATTCCCCCGCTAGTTTCCGCGCCCCGCACCGAGCTTAAGGTTGCCCTTACATAATCGTTCTTGATGCTTGCCAGGGTCTTGCGGAGTGCTTAATCGGATAGCTGGTAGGAATGCTGTTGAAATTGAAGGGGAGGAACACTGAGGAATGGTATGATGATCAGAGAAAGAGGCACAGCAACCTCAGGCGGAATTGCAATTCATTCGTGTTGGCATTGGTCTTGATGGTCAGACTCGCTGGTTGCAGAGGTTTTGCTTGGACAGCCGTGAAACACCGCATTGGTGGGAAGGCTGTGAGACGGTAATGAAAAGGCACGGCAAACATTAGGCAGGGCTCGCTTTTTTTGAGGATGTATCCAGAGAGTTGGTTGCCAGGCAGCCAGAGGAAGAGTGTAACGGACACATTCTTCTTTTTGAACCCCCTATCCCTGTTTGTTCATATCCATGTACTGAACCATTCCAGTATATTTACACCGTGCTATAAGCACTCTCACACTCGTTCTACACCCTAGTTCACTTCGCTAACTGCGAATGCTCACACTCTTTCACCTCTGTCCCATCTTAACATCTTAGCCATCTCTACAATCACCTAAATAGTTACAAACCCTGATTCGATACATAAGCCTGTAGTGTAGATCAGATTGGTCGGTTAATTGATAACTTACACCAGTTATCCTCGTTTGACCACCTCAGTACTCGTGTGCCGGACTAGCTTCCAGCTCTCTGTCACACTCGTCGCCATCGTCCGAGAAGCTCTGACCCAGATACACTCCAAGATCAAAAAGGCATGTGTGCCATCCTTTGCACTCCCTGTCTATAGCTTCTATCCATGGATTATCTACTTATATAGCTTGTGGCTAGCTTCAAGGTCAACAAGGAGCCTGCCCCCTCTGCACGCGAGCACCAGAACATCTTTGAGCCCACCACCCATCTTGTCCATGGCACTAAATGTGCTGTCACTCTCGAGCTCTGTGTGTGTGTTGCGCTGATGGTGTGTTTCTTTTTGCATCTCTTTCCTTGTACTACATTAACCCCTGCCCATCTTAGCGGCAAGCTTACATTGAGGACTCGGGGCCAAGATTCTGGGATTCCCTCAACACTGACCTCTGCAAGATCTGCAACTGTGCCGGCGGAAATCCTCACAAGCTGAACAAGTACGTCAACTCATGGTTGCTCTATCCTCACTGAATTTGGCTCAGGGCATTTGAAAATGTTCTCTCAACTGACCATGCCACCTACGGTGTCAACAACTACAGCATCCCAGTGACATTGTTGATGAAGTCCAGCTTGAAGTGGATGATACCATCAGTGCCGCTACCGCTGACAGAGCGGCTACCATACCCACCGCTGCTGACATGGGGGACGTTGACGAGGACTCGCACTAGTAGTAGTGCTAAATGATTTTTTTTTACCGTCAAGATATTAAATTTTTCGTGCTGTTAATTATTCGAGTGACTACATGAGCTGTCCAATAATCCCCATGTTGGCATCCAGCGTGCCTCCAGCCTGACTCGGCAGCTGGTCTTCTGGAAAGCTGGGTCCATCATGGATCCATTTACTCCGTCGGCCAATATCCAGCCGACAGGAGGGTAGATACCGGCCGGTCCTCGCACATGGTGTGCATGACCGCTCCAGCTGATGGCTACATGACGGACCGTTGGCGGTGTAGTGAGCTGGTACGTACATCTCCGAAGATCTCGGAATTCCATATCGGGTAGATGTTGCAGTGCCCATCGGAGACGAGGACCTCAGACACCGTTCGACTTTCCCGTCAGTAGGTAGGTAGGTAGGTAGGTAGGTAGAATTACACGGCACGGTCCCACTCAGGAACACCGGTTCCAGGAATTATCCCGATGTACATGCACTAAGTAGCTACATCATCTTCCCTGGGCCTCTCTGTATCTTGTTAGCTGGGCTCCCGGTCACAGCTGTCCATCGTGATGTTCAAACTCGCTGGCGTAGAGCTAAAAAAACACAAAGAAACAAAAAAATAAGTTAGCACAGCAAACACAGGCTATCCTCACTCAAGCATCTAAATTGAACACGGGAACAGCATAGAATTCCGCCAAGACGTCAAAAGCAGCACCGGACTTAGAGGTAAGAGCCTCGCAATGTTTTCTGAGCATCACCTATCACAAAAAAGTCACTTAGTCTGGTCGTTTGAACTTGTGGATTCACGACAGCCATGCAGCACATAGAGCTTGTTGAACAAGTCCAATTCACCCATTGGCCATTCCTTTCTGCATCTGTCTTGCATAATCCTAAACATCTTTAGCACAAGGCCGATGTGTAGGGATCAGCTCCAGGCAGTGGAATGGCCATCTTGATGCAGCACTGGTTGAATCTTGGCCAATGTGCTTTGCCCTTGCCAGAAATTCATTTGGATAAATGAAAATGGTGCAGACAGAGGTAGGCCAAGAATATTGCCAGATGGCTGAAATCGAGCAAGAGGTGACAGACCTGCAGAGGCAGTATCCCAGTCTCTGTGAATATAGGTGTCATTGAACATGGGTGGAGATTGAGATGAAAGTGCCATGAACTGAAATGCCTGATGTGCATGCAGGTCTTCAAATTCACTGTCCAGCGAGATGTTACCTCCACGGACCAAGTGAAAATGGACACAAGCTATGTACGCAGTTCGATTCTTTGAAGGTTAATTTTTCAATCATCTCTATTGCCATTGTGTTCACAAAAATAGGTAGTGCGTGCTTCGGCTGTATAGTGCTCTGAGAACATGTTTTGGTGGTTGTTTGTCTGACTTGATGCCGACATAATTTCTCATTCGTCTCCACGGCAATCTGTATGTTCCAAGACTGGGAATGGGCAGCGGCGCAAGTCAAACCAATGATCAAAACGATTGAAACAAATTTGACAAGGGTAAATGTGCCAGTGTTCCAGTCTGGGAAGCTTACATTGAGAGCACAGATCTAGAAATGACGATGAGATAGATCATCGGCTGGAACGAGCCATGAGATTCTGAGTTCGACATTAATAATGATTTATCAGAGATGAAAGTCCACAATTGCAGTTTCTCCAATTGACATGCCGTGTAAGCTTGGAGGAGCATATGCACATCATTCCAACACTTCAAAATATCTTTTAGAAAATTTTCGGTAGGACGGACGACTGATGGATGCTTTTTCCCGGTGCATCACACTTCATCAGTCAAGCACAATGACGAGAAAGTGGCGGTGTAGTGCTGACTAATCATCACAAAGTGGACAGCGTATCGGAACGGGTGGACTGGCAATGACGGCGAGCACCACGTTGTGCAGGTACAAGCAAATTTATGCTAGACAGATACATATCTGTAGAACACACTGCGAAGTAGAATGAGGGTAAACAGGGTCAAAATGAGCTGGATGCTCGACCACCGAGGTGGATGTAGTGTTTTTTTTTCAAAATTTTCTCGTCCAGAGCAGCATCTGCCAGATGGGAAGGGCTCGTGTAGGTGGCTCTGAGGACTACTGTGGCACTTTGGCAGACAGAGTAGGCTCAGAGGGCCTAACGGCAGACTTCGAAATCGGAGATGATGATGGTAGGAGACAAAGGGTCGGATTCTCAGCGTGCTGACGCCGTCGAGACAACCACCCGCGCCCCTTCGTCCACTGGCGGCGCCTCCTGCAGCAGTCCGATGATGCCTTGTCACATCTCTGCAGCTGCACTCGACACTTGAACCCGACGCCGCCCGCGCTTGCTGCCAGCCTCGAAAATCTTGTGGACATCTGACGATGATACGCGGTACTACCACGCGCTAGACGGTGGGTTCGCATCGGTACGCATACTTGCACCTCCTCGCACTGTACGGCTACTGGTACAACTTGTGGAGCTGCCCAGGAAGCACGTTTGCAGGCACCACATGCGCGCCTGGGTGCGGCGCCCACGGAGAGAGGCAGAGGGAGCATACAATGGTGAGCACAGATGCACCGCACAGGACATTGTCATCCCCGAATCCTACCCCTTCCAGCCCGTCAAAATGAAGTTCATAACAAAGGTCTACCACCTGAACGCCTCCTCCGCCTCGGGCGCGATCTGCCTCGACATCCTCAAGGACGCGTGGTCGCCCGTGTTCACGCTCAAGAGCACGCTCATCTCCCTGCGAAGGTTCCTCTGCGGGCCCCGAGCCGAACGACCCGCAGGACGCCGAGGTCATGAAGCACTACACGACGAGCAAGCGCAGCTTCGAGGAGACGGCGGGTGTATTGGACAAAGACGTATGCGACGCCGAAGGACGCCGTGCAGGCGCAGAGCGGGGTGGCCGCGGCGGGGTGGGTGGGACGAGGTGGCGATTGCGGGGCTGGAGAAGGCGCATGTTGATCAGTTCGAGGCGCTCGGGTTCCCGCGCGCGAAGGTGGTGAGTGGCCGCTCCTGTCGTTATGTCTTCTTTCTTCTTTGAGGGTCCTTACTGGACAAAAGCCCTCAATATGTGGCCTTGGGGCTAAGAAAACTTAAGATCTCTTGAGATCTTTGAAGATTCACTGAGATTGCTTGAGATCTCAAGCTTTCTCAAAGATTCTCTAGAGATCTCATCAAAAATGTTTTTGATGGGGCAAAATGGCATGTTTGAGTTCCCTGAAGATTTTCGGAGCTCTCAAGCGGCCCTGCCAATCGAATTATCGGTCATGGTGAAAGCCTTTTCACCCCTCTTCTCTGAGATTGTCCGAGATCTTCAGAGAGCTTAAGTTATCACGTGGATAAATGGAGCTTGATTGATGTGATCACACCAATCAGTGATGGCTTTGTCCGGCCCGTGTACAGGGCGGGACACCTTGCAGCACTTACACTTGTCCCACTTCAGGCCACACATTATGCGCAAAGATTGACGTGTTAGATAACAAATTGCCCTGCCAAATGGAGGTGTTCAACCAACGCGGCAGGCACAATGACGCATGACGCGACTCATCGAAAAAGGGTCCCTGCACCGTTACCCCTTCCAGACTGGCCGTCCAAAGACAAGGGAGCTGCCAAGAAGAGTCCAAGTCCATCGTCACGCTGATGTTGAAAGCCTAAGAACCTCAGGGACACTGAGTCCCTGAGGCCCTGTTCGGGATCCCGATTTAGCTACCCAGACTTCCAGCTAGCAACATTTTGATTTGTCCAAAAAGAGTATCCTGTGCCGCCGGCTGTTTACACGCCCCGTCACACTTCTACGCGAGAAGTCACACATTAATTAGCGACGCGCGCATCGATAACTACACATCTTGATAAGCTCTGAACATATCTGAGGCCCGCATCTTGTCCACTGCCGCCATGGTCTTTACACGGCCTGTCACAAAGAAGAAGACTCTGCCCGTGCATATAACCCACCGTGACAAAATCCGCAAGGCAGTTGTTTTGACTGCGGCTGCAACAGCCACCACGGTCGTTGCGGCGTGTATAGATGGGAGAAAACAGCCAATGCACACATCTTGGCAGACGGGCCAGCGTTGGATTGATGAACTGCTGGAAGGTATGAGACAGTTGTACAGAATTCAGTGCATTTGTAACATTCAATTTCAGGCCATCCGGACCGCTTTCGCCGTGCATTCGGCATGTCTCGCTTTGTATTCCGAGCGCTAGTACAGGCACTTCGGTTGAAATGTGGCCTAGCGCCTACAAAGCATGTTTCCAGTGAGGAACAAGTGGGGATCTTCCTCCGCATTGCAGTGACGGGACTCGGAAATCGGGAACATCAAGAACAATTCCAACGAAGTGGTGAAACCATCTCAAAGTACGGTTTTTATCCATCTGTAATAGAAATACATAATGACAAATAGCAGGTGCTTTCATCGCGTCCTCAACATGCTTGTGAGCCCTGGTTTTTACGGTTTATATGTGAGGCTACCTCCAAACGAAATACCACCCGAAATCCGCAAGAACCCACATTACTATCCTTTCTTTGAGGGATGCTGTGGGTCCGTGGACGGCTCCCTTTTGGATGGGTTCGTCTCAGCACCAGATATGGCTCGCTATCGTAGCCGTAAAGGCCGCATTTCCCAGAACATTTTCGCTGCCTGCCGATTCAATTTGTGGTTTTGCTATCTGCTCACAGGATGGGAAGGGAGTGCAGCTGATGGACGAGTCTACCAAGATGCACGACAGAAGGGATTCGCAGTTGCTCCTGGTACATACTACTTGGGGGATGCGGGATTCCCTGTTTGTGATGCACTCCTTGTTCCGTATCGTGGTGTGCGGTATCATCTGCAAGAATGGCGGAAGTCAGGAAACTTGAGGTGCGATCTTGTCTCTGTATTAATTGTGTGGTGTTTTACGCCGTTCTCAGGCCCGCAAATCCCAAGGAACTATTTAATCTGTGACGCGCACGACTTCGCAATGTTATTGAGCAAATTTTCGGGGTTTCCAAACGTCGCTTCCGGCTCATGAATGTCGCCCCTGAATATTCTGCTGCAACACAAGCAAAGATCCCCTGTGCATTGGCCGCCCTCCACAACTTCATTCAAATCCATGATCCCGATGACTTCTCTGACGATGGTACTGGCCATGGTGGCCCTCGCAACCCAACGTTCACCCTGCGTGAAGTTGACGGAGATGACAGACGGACATTCCTGGAGGAAGAGCTTGGATGATTCATCTCACCAGAAGAGAAGATGCGTGCTGAGGCATTCAGGGACAGGATTGCACAAGAAATGTGGGATCAATATGAATTAGATGGCAGAGACGATTAGGTCAAAAGAAATTAGTCTCGGCGGGCACAGCCCCTCATGACATCCCACTTTGGGAACCCTGTCATGAGGGTCTGGGCATAAGCACGGCCCAGTAACCGTACCCTTCCCTTATCAATTTATGATCCCATTTTCCCACGCTTTATGGCTCTGCCCTGCTCTGCTGAACTTACCGACGACATGTTCCCGCAGTGAACGTGTTTATCGCAAGCTCATTCTATTGAGATGGATCAAGAGCAAGGACAGTTTTCAGAGGGGTGGAGCTTGAAATATCAAATGCTGTCTGCCTCGGTGTACCAGGATTATTCAAAGAATAAGGTCTTAGGTTTGTATATCCATTCAGGAACTGTTTTTTGGGTTCTCGGGGCGCTAGTGGGTTTCCTGGCGAGTCAAGTACTGTGCTAGCAGGGACCTAGGCAAGATTGGGCAAGGACAGTGGGCTCCAAATGGGGTATGAGCGATTTATACAGTAAGGAGACACAATCTACAAGGCTTTCTGGGCGAATCTGTTGCGTGTGGCAGGAGGGAAGAGAGTATTCACGACTTTCGAGCCTCATTCACCGCGGGGAACATGTCGTCGGTAAGTTCGGCAGAGCAGGGCAGAGCCATAAAGCGTGGGAAAATGGGATCATAAATTGATAAGGGAAGGGTACGGTTACTGGGCCGTGCTTACGCCCAGACCCTCATGACAGGGTTCCCAAAGTGGGATGTCATGAGGGGCTGTGCCCGCCGAGACTAAAAAGAAATATACATAAATTATGTTTGTCTGCAAAGTAATGTGGGAGTTTTTTAAGCCGGCGTCAACTCGGTACGTAGATAATCAATTCGATCCTCAGGGTTGTCGTCGGGAATCGCCATGAAAGCATCGGCGATCCCAGTGTCAGCTCGAATGAGACAGAAGATGCGGGATTTCTCCTGCTGCGTGAAGTCAGGTAAAGTAGAAATGACTTTAATTGCAGCAGTTTTGCGTTGCACTTCGCTCGGGCCACTGCTTTCGGCTGCGAGAGCAGCAGCGATCCCCTCGAGAGACTGAGAGACGGCCATAAGTGCATGACCATTGCTGGGTTTGCGGCCATGACCGTGACCGTCCGATCGCACACGCTTCGAAGACAAAGGCGGGCTGTCAGAGACAGCTCGAACGCGCTTCCGAGGGGCGGGAGTCTGGGACGGAGTCTGAAAGAATTGAATGGGCCTGAGCCAAGTTATAAAAATTGCAATCGCACCGGAACGGGATCATCCATATCCGAGTTTGGGGAGGGAGAACTGGGGACCGGAGGGGCTCCTTGCGGAGGAGGATCGACACGCCCACCAGCCCCCTGCAACACAGGATCAAGTGGGAAGTCATCATCTTCCTGCACCAAGTCCTCCGGCCAGTCAGGACTGGTGGGGCGCACGGGCCCTTGACCGGGAAGGAAGGCTCGCTCTCCTGTAGCAACACCGCTGTCAACGAGGTCTGCCATCTCCTGATAGAGGGGGAAGCCCTTGTTGCGCCACGGGCGAATTTTAGGATTGATCTGTGTTCGTTGTGACTCGGTGCAATTGAATAGAATGAATGAATTGCGCACCAGAAGATAGGCATCCCAGACGTCGTCAGACACCACAATCTGCTTCAGTTCTTCGTTCCACCCCCACCCCGACTTGCCCCGAAGCATCTTGACGAGCACATACTGAGCCTTAATCTGAAAAACATATTATAATAAGACAAGAGAGAGAAATACAATGCAAGCTCAGCTTACGGCGCCCCCAACGGGTCAGACAAGCCTCTGCAGTCTTCACTCCACCCCCATCTCCCTTCTCCGAACCCTCCAGAGCTTTCCCACATGCCGTCCACGCAGCCTGGTGCCACCCCGCATTGTCGGTCTGGTTTCCGGCAGCTTTCTCAGCGGAAAGTTGCCCGATAAGTTTGGCATCACTGGTGGTGCTCCAGCGCGCTCGCTTCGGGCCAGTGCCGTCGGGGGCCTTGTTTTCTTTGTTCTTGCCCATGGCAGAGCAGCAGTGGAGGGGTACAAAGAACGAGCGAGCAATGCGAGTGCTGCATGGTAAAAGATGGCGGCAGGCCCCAATCACAGAGTGTGACACTAGTTGCTAGCCAGAGAGATGCTACCGAACACTTTTTGGGTCTATTCAGGTGAAGATCTACCGGCAATCTACTACCCAGACCGTTTGGCGGTAAAATGTGCGAAATAGGATTTTAAATAGGGATCCCGAACAGGGCCTGAGGGTTTTCGCGGTCAAATTTGAACAGCCCCGTGTAATGCCAGAGTACTTGGCAGCACTTGATAAGGTCTTGGTTCAGAATATGTTTGCCGATCTTAGGCAGGCAGTACCGTTCGCTTTCGACTGTTTTGATGACCCAGGCGATGGTGCCCTGCATGGCCCTTTTGCTGCAGACCGATTCAAAATTTTTCCTACGCAACTCGTCTGGTTAGTGAGCGATGACCATCAAGTTGAACGATAGTCATGAGGTGCTGAAGACCCAGTTTCTTGACAAACATTTTAACTTCATTGGTTTCCTAATTGAAGGGAAGTGGAAAATCGTCAATGAACTGTATACGGTCAATCACCCAGTGCGCATGAAACGGCGGCAGGGAAGGAAGTGTAAAATGGATGAACAGTTGAATGCTTCGCCTTCACTTGTGCTCATGTTCGGGACTCATTTCAATTTCGTCTTCGATTACATAATTCATTAATCCATATCAGTTAAACAACGAGACTGAGTCAATCACCGCAGACAGTCCAGAACCATGATTTTTCTGCAAGCAACACCGATGATCATCAGCCTTCCAATTAAATGCGAATATAAATGGAAATTGACACGTACATCCGTCTGCATTGTCTCTGTCTGCAATATAGCCATCAGCACGAATAGACTCTCCTGCACATCTCGCAGCTGGGGTGGAAAGGTAATTGTTGTGGGCTCCCATGGGTGGAGGAGGTGGGTGGAGGCAGCGGTTGAAGCGAACGGGGGTCAAGGTCGGCCGGAGGTGGGTGTCGCCTTCACACATGTCAGTGTCTGCATGTGCAAAGATGGCTGCAGACATACCAGAAGCTCTTTGTACGCATTCACATATGTGAGAGTATATACGTGTTTGTCCCACTTCCACTCGCGCTCGCTAATTCACAAACAGCTTGCTGTTGTGTATTAGACGTCCAAGAATACGATCAAAACGTGACACAATTTGAAATCAAGCTGACATGGAAAAGTCTCGGGCCGCGAGGAGTCAACCGAAGGTCGACGACGAGCGGCGTTTTCAGGACCACTCTGCTCAAAAACATACATTTTAAATGACTGAGACCAATTTTCTAATAAGATAGCTGTTTGTGCCCGCCGCTTGCCGGCCTCTTACAATCATTATGTAATCAACTTCGAACAGCGCTTAAAAAATATTAAAACACACCCGCCACTGGCTACCCCTACACGTGACCTAAGCGTGTCCCATCCGTGACGCATGTCCCCGATCGCAAAAGTCTTCTCACGCCAGTTGATCTCCCCAACGGCGCTCGCCCCTGTTATAGTCGTGACCTTGCGCCCGCGGAGGCCTGTGGTGGTGGCGGTTGTGTAGTGCAGTGTGCCGGATGAATTGATGAGGGTGGACTCGAGTAGATTCTTCTGGGTGAATATGAGCGAGGGTAAGTCAGACATGGTGAGTTTTGTGATGCTCCGAGCTCCTTCGCATTCTAATAGCGCTCCACGTCTGAATTCCTATGACTTGCTTAGATGACCTGTGTGGGATCGTGACGTCCCATTGAAATGCGGAAAGAGCATCTGTATCCCGCAGATATTGTCAGTCCCGCACACACCTCTTTGAGTACAGCTCCCGGAACATTCTTTTCCCTCTCCCGCTGCAAGGAGTAATCAGACAGGTTGCGGAGCCACCCAGCGGCTCTCGGACCATGCGCAAAAATAGCAGGTGAGTGGCGCCAATGAGCCACCCGCAGCCATTCAAAGCATGTTGGCAGTGGAGCGACCCATTTGCGCACGGTCCCACTGGGTGACTCCAGTGGCTTGCACGCAACCTATCTATTTAAAAATGACTTGTTCCCCGTATCACATAGTGCCGCCCTCTCGATGCACACAGAAATCAAGGATGCGCATTGCTATGGTCATACTGTCCCCCACCAAGAAACAGCGAACACATACACTGATCCCAATGATACGCTGACGGTGCGTCTAAGTGCAAGCTGATATATAAAAATACCAAACTTGCAACTCCGAAGGCAACCGTAAGTCTAAAATGCGAGTGAGCCAACCCATTCTCAAGGCTCGAGTGGCAGGAAGAGACGTTGTAGAAGATGAGGTCGGTCGCTGGGTGGACCAGAGAGGCTCAGGTCGTGCTGGCAGAGATGGGGTAGAGGTGGAGCAAATGTGCGATGATCCGGGGATATGAATCTGACTAGCGTAGTGTAGAGTGTGGAGAGAATCAAATAGAATACTCAGCTTAAAGAGAACGTTCAGAGGCGCGAAGATGATCAAAAGAGAGGGTGCATTGTGGTGGTAGGAAGCAAGGAGAGGTCCCTAACTGTACAAACAGATAGGAATAAAGTGTCCGATCGTAACAACTAAATAAAGTGTCCATGAGGGAATCCTCAGCTAATGCGCATCCTCCGTCATTCTAACCATCCGGGAGCTACGCAAAGACGGAATAGGGAGAGCATGCTGCCCCCACAGCATTGACAAGTGGGTGCCCATGCCACTGTTGGCTCGATCCCCGGCGTAGTCCGAGAAGGCCGACAACTCAGGTCTGGCACGTCGCGTTGGCAGTACATAGTGCGAATAAATAAAGAGTCTGTGATGCAAGAGAAATATAAGTAAATAATATGGAGAGAAGTCCGATAGCTCAATAACAGATGATTCCTGCATGGTCTAGTAATTGATCTTGAAGTGGGAATGTATCGGCTTGACAGTGGAATGAGGTCAAAGGCACTCGTGCAGCTGTGTATTGAATCTATGTAGGAGCATAAAGGGAGGAAAATAGTGAGTATGAGAGTAAAGTGTTGAAAAGATATGAGGAAGGAGTGAGATAAAATAATTAGTGACTGATTGGATATTTCTGCATGACAGGTGTAAATCGTGTGATGGGGAGAGGCGACGAGGAGCCACCAGTGCCATATGCCTTGGGAGCCACCGGGTGGCTCCAGGTGGCTCTGTACAAAGCCTCTAATGATTTTTCGGCCGTATCCGACATCCCCGATAATACTCCCACGGTTCCCTTCCAGCTGTTCATGCACAACATACATCAAGTAGGTATTTCCCAAGTCATTGGGCGGTGAAGGGTCATATCAGACTCACCTATGCAGCCCACATATCCCTTCTAGTTAGAATGGGGTGCACTATAGGGCGCCCCATTCTAGTTGGAAGGGCTTCAAGCAAATTCGCCTAGGCCACAGTAAAGTCCGCAATAAAGCCGTGAAAAAGTCGCAATACCTATAGGTCAGGCCAAGACAAATATATAAGGTGGATGCAGCTGCAATAAAGCCACATCAAAGGTCACAATAAAGCTGTGATAAGATAAGACATAGGTAAAAGGTATTTGTTGAGCCAGAAATGGATATGCTGCAACAAAGCCGCGATAAAGCTGCAATAAAGTCGCGATAAAAACACTTTGTGCTAGAAAATCGTATAAGCAGAGAGGCCTCAATAAAGCTGCAACAAGCTGCAATATAGTTGCAATAAAGTCGCAATAACACACTTTGTACTTGAAAATTGTAAACGAAAAAAGCCTCCATAAAGCTGTAATAAAGCTGCAATAAGGTTGCAATAAAATCGGGATAAAAAGACTTGGTGCTTGAAAATCGTAAACCAAAAAGCCTCAATAAACATGCAACAAAGCTGCAATAAAGCTGCAATAAAAATACTTAAGAAAGCAAAGTTGAATAGCAACCTGTTTGGCAACCCCAAAAAGGAAATTTTCAAAACAAACAATAGTGATTAGAGATCTACAAGTCCATGTCACCACAATCATCAATAGCGATCATGGAGACTTGGTACAGCAGCCCGGAGACTTCTTCCTCCTGGCCTCTACACCTTCATTCTCAGACTGTGTGTCTGATCGCACACCATCTGAGACATTGTCCACATCCATCTCATCACCTCCACCCAATTCTCCCAGATTCTCACCACTCTTCCTGGTCTGAGGTTACCGGTACATCCCTTGACTTTAGCCAGCTTGTAAAACCTCTGCATGTGGATGTCATCAAATCGCCCACAAAGTCAACCGATGCAACTTCAGCTAGACAGCAAGGAGAAGATCAGACTCAATCTGCTCAGGAGTCTTCCCATCTTAGATCAAAGGGAGGCCCCTCGTCCTCGGAGCAAACAGTCTTCATTGCAAATCCAGGTGATCAAACGACAAATCTCGATATGAGGCGCTGGATTTCCCAGCTGGTATGGTAAGACTTTTTAAAAACACATGTTACCCAATGGCACGGGGTTTTGCCAAAAGCCTGTGTCTTTGGACGTACAGCCACCATTTATCATATATAGCTTCAGATATGGCCTTATCTATGTCTGCAATCTATTATCTATACTGCACTGGACCCAGATTAGATGTCCTGGCCTCCCGGCATCCAAACAAGTTGATCCCATGATCCAGATCAGCTTAAATGAATATTTTATTCAAATAAAATATTCATTTATCGCCGGCTTTTCGAAAGTGTTTTGCATTTTGCGCCACAACCAGGGCACTGATTGCAAAACGGATTTGACAGCTGGAACAAGCATTTTTGCTCTACAACCTTGGTTTAACTTTCCTTTTTGGGACACTACCACCTTTTCCCCAAAAGGAAATTTTCGACATCAGCCCTTCCCTGGCTCATAATTCAACCATTTTGGCTGTTTTTAACCATATAGGGATGTTATTCTAGGTTCTTTACAACTGACTGGGACACAGTAGAGTCTATTACAGTCCAGTAATAGGGTGAAAATAGCGAAATTGAGGAATTTTGTTCCTGTCCCACAATATCCTAGGGATACAGCAATATAAATACCTCCTGACTGTATTACTTTGTTCCCCTAGGTTTTGAAGGTTACTGGGCCAAATTGAATCCCTTATAGTGTAATAATATGGTGAAAATAGCGAATTTGATAAATTGTGTTCTTGGCCATGATATCTTGGGGATACAGCAATATAAATACCTGCTGAGTGTACTACTTTGTTTCCCTAGACCTTGAAGGTCACTGGGTAAGTTGCAACCCATTATAGTGCATAATAGAGTGAAAATAGCGAACTTTCCCTTTTTGGACACTAACGCTTTTCGCCCAAAAAGGAAATTCTCTACATCGGCCCCTCCCTGGCTCATAGCTCAACCGTTTTGGATGAATCTAACCACATAGAGATGTTCTTCCAAGTTCGTTGAAGCTGTCCAGGCCAATTAAGGCTCATTACACTACAATAATGGGGTGTGAAAATGGCGAATTTCATAAATTGTATTCCTGGTCATAATATCTCGTGGATACAGCAGTAGAAATGTTTCCTGACTGTATAATTGTGTTTCCCTATGCTATAGGAGCACCCTGAAGCGATGGATTATGTTATTGTCATTCAAAGCATCGCATTTTGGCCATATCAGGAAATTGCATTTTCGCCCATTGTGAGCCTCTCTAGGATGTGAGATATCCCAGCACACATCTTTTGGGTCCTTCCTATGTATATATACTAGAAAGGTGCACAGGTGACATCAAAGACACCCATACCCCATGATTTGAGGTGATCATGTGCTATAGTGGTGTTCACCCCATTCAGTGTGCCACAGGGTCATAGGAATCCTTCTGGGTGCTTCAAACATATATGCCAGACTATATGAAGAGTTCCCAGCCAAAAAGCAGGTTATTATGTGATCATAAATCGAAATATGTCAGATGACATTTCTGGATTATTTTGTGAATAGGGCACCAAGGAGACATTGAGTGCGAAATAGACGCTGAGAATGGGAAGATGCAGTGTAAATGACTCAGATTGGGCTTTATTTGAAGTGTTTTGGTTGGGTTTTGGCTGAATACTGTTGTTCAGCATATAGGTTTGAGTACAACTTTGGTTCCATATACTGGCCTTGGTTCAAAACACCATCTGGCCAGAACTTCACCAAAACACTTCAAATAAAGCTCAATCCGAGTCATCTACACTGTATCTTCCCATTCTCAGTGTCTATTTCGCACTCAATGGTCTCCTTGGTGCTCTATTCACAAAATAGCCCAGAAATGTCATCTGACATATTTCGATTTTATGATAACATAATAACCTGATTTTTGGCTGGGAACTCTTCATATAGTCTGTAGTATATGTTTGAAGCACCCAGAAGGATCTCTATGACCCTGTTGCATGCTGAATGGGGTTGAACAACACTATAACACATGATCACCTCAAATCATGGAGTATGGGGTGACCTTGGTGTCAGCTGTGCATCTTTCCAAGATATATACATTAGCTAATTCCAAAACATGTGTTTTGGAATATCCCACATCATTGGGAGGCCTAGTTGCGTCCGAACCGCCGCAGCTCCACCTCCAAATCGGAGATTTGATGTGGCTGTGTTTTTGCGGCAATTCTTCGGCAAAGAATTTATGCGATGTGTGCCGAAGATGACGCGTTTCTGTTAAAGGCGTCGGATTGTAACAAGTCAAGTAGAGATAATTACATTAACAATAATCAAATCCGTGTACAACGAGATGGGAATGCTAGGGCTACAAGTTATTGAGTGTGCGAGGGATATGCAGGATATGGGTAGGAGGTGTAAAGAGGATAGTATGTCGTCGGAATGTAGTGAGGTGGAGGATGAGGAATATAAGCAGATGGCGCCGGAATGTGATGAGGTGGAGGATGGGGGAATATAACCAAATTGCGAAGGATAGGATGGGGGTACATTCAAGGTGGATGCACTAGGCGCAGGGTGGGATTCCGCGGCTGCCCTTGAGACAAAGACATCCATCAGTGCCAGCTGCCAAGCAGGAAAGAGATCACGCACTGAACACCAGTTAATTTGGCATCTTTTGCCTTCAGCCCGCTACTCCCGCCCGCCCCATACGCCGCATCTACGTTGTCGCCTCCCTTGCGTCGCTTGATTTTGGTCCGAGGAAGCATCTGACCCTTCGTTTTCTGCCAACTGGATTTGTCGTTCGGCGCCACGAAGGTTGCTGATGGTAGAACAGCGCCGGTGTCTGTTGCCACGAGCGCAGCATCAAGACCTGGCTCCAGACTGACGACTGCGGGGTCTGATGTCTTTGAAGATGGACGCCTGAGGCGCGCCGCTAGTCGCTCCAACTTTTCTGCCAGGTGGATTCCGTGGGACTTCGGTTTGGAAACTGGCGTGCACGGGGATGCAGTGGAGTCTGCGGCCGGAATCAGGGCAAGGTGGTGTTCGCTTGAATGGAGGAAAATGCGGGAAGTTGTTCGGTTGGTCCCTGTTCGTCGAAGAGGCGCTGGACAGCACACAAATGCTTGCAGAAAACAGATGAGCGGATAGTCGAGGCATGTGCATGTGTATGCCTCGACGTCGACCTCGTAGAATTTTGAAGGATCAGATTCCGATTGTACCAGATACCTAGAGTCTTCGACGTGCTCGACGTGTTCCTTTGTGTAGAACTCGCTCTTCCCAAGAATCTTGCGCCGTTTTAGGACCTCAATGTCGGGGCCCTTCAAATCCGAGCTCTTGACGCCGTTGTTTTAGCGCGTAGTATCCTGCGACACGGGCGACGAGAACGTTGATGAGGTGGTCAAGGCGTCGGTTTGCGTTTGCCGTCTAAGAACTTGCCCTTGAGCACATGATGCCAGCTACGCGGGTGTCAGATGCTGACCAAGGACGAAAGCGATATCGATGGGGACGTACGCCTCAACCAGCATGTTTGTATCACATGCCTCGAATATAGATTGCTCTGTCCGATAGACAGCCGACCACATCCGCACGATGCGGTCGGGCATCCACGTGTTCTTGAGGTATTCGGTAAACTTGGGTGGTGCGATGGCTTGAATCTTCACCCAGGTTGCGCGGAATTTTGCTTCATCCGTAATCCTGATCCACTTCTTCAGCAGCGTCCAGAGATCTGAATGGTCCTGGATCCGGAGGTGTTGCTGCCATGCATGGAGGACGTGCCACCAACAGAGCAGGATCCACGCTCGGTAGACAGCAGCGCAAGCGTTGATTTCCGCCCAGTCAAAGTCCGTCATTATGTAGCGAGGTATGATTGCCGGTGAGCGCGCTTGATTGAGCTTCAGGAAATAATGGATTGTCGACTCAGTACCGCTGGAGGCAAGCATCCATGCGACGGGGATTCCATGCTTCCACTTATCCCGGACCACCAGCGTCGTGAGGTTAAGGTTTTCGTACATCGTCACATTGTGTGTTGCGTCAATGCATAGAATTGCGCCGCCGTATTTGCGGAACATGTTGCACTGCCAGTTTGTTTGCACCATAAGCGTGAAGACGTCGGACGCCAAACCGGATCCAGGAGGAGGAGGGTCGAGTTTGGATTTGAATCCGAGAAGATGCCCTCTTGCGTCCAGCTGCTTCGTCCACTTGAGAATAGATTGGCCATCGTCTGGGTGTAGCCTCACGGTCTCCGCTTCGATTTCCTTCTCTATTCGACGAATGTCGCGTAATTGGATGAATTCCGTTCGGTCGGCGATAGTGCTTCCGTCAAGATCATGGTCAAACAGGTCGTCGCCACTGTAGATTGTTCCGGTGAAGCAATTGCAGCTGTAACAGACCCCAGGTGAGACAGCGCAAAACGAGGCAGTAGTAGTTACTCACAATATGTTTCAGCAGATACTTTGAGTCGGAGAAGTCCAGCAATGTATTCCTTGGTATCGGCAGGGGATTCGCGTGAATGGTAGATTGAGATTTGATGTTGGATGATTGTGCTCCGGAGTGTAGTTGCCCAGCCCGAGAGGGGTTCCTGGGTACTGCTTAACGAGCAGCACACACTGGCAGCCAATGCGCTTCCTTCCTATCTTGAGGTTGCGCCGCTTCTTCTCCGTGGTCTTGTCGCCAGCGTTGTCAGTCCCACCTGCCCTCGAGCAAACATATCGCAACTGCCTTTCAAATGCTGGAAGTCCCAGATAGGTTTTCTCCAGACGGAGCTCGAAACAGTGGTCTTTTTGCTCCTTAGTGATCCAGGCTTGGAATTGCTCCCAGTCGTCCCAGCGGTGCTGATACTTGCCTTTCCCAAGATCATATTCCAAGCTCCCTGGATCCGGCGAGATTCGAAAGTTGATAAAAGATGCTTGGGCGGGTACAGCAGCGGGCGAGGTTGAGGCAATCAGAGGTGCGGCGTTTTGGGCGATATAAGCGGAAGCGGCCACGGTGGGATTGCATTACAGGCCAGACGAGACAGGCGAGAAAGGCGCGAGACGTGTTCTACGCGTCAAACGCGTGGAGGACAAAGCAGGGAGCAAAAGAGGTTGGTGGTCAAAGCAGAAGTAATTGCGCTCACGTGCGACTCTTGGTGGATTGAATTCAAGCCGACATTTTCATTTCTTTCAAACTACATTGAATTGGGTGGGAGCGAGAGTACATATCTAGGTATAATATACACGTCTAAGTAAGGGAAAGAGGATGTACAGAAGGAGATAGCATAAGACTATTTCGATCTTGGTGCAAAAAATGGAAATGATATGTACACCCCAGAAATATATAGACAACAAGTGCGTGGAGGGATAGGCAGTGTACAACGGGGAGAGCGACCACATGTGAGACAAGGTTGACGACGATGAGGATATGGTGGTGCGTGACGAGCTAGCAACGAGTCTGGGGGAGCACAGAATGCGGGGGGTGGAGACGGCGACGGCGAGGGTACCGTAGGCCAGGCGCATAGCAAACAGTCGATCAGCCTCCTCCTGCGATAATGTCGGAGTCGTGGGCAGTGGGGTACGTAGCGCAAGTGCAAACACATCGTCTTCCTGGGATCGTCTCGACTCGCGGTGCTGGTGTTGGGCGACCTTTGCAGTGCTGTTGTCGATGAGTTGCGTCTCGGGTTTCGAGGGGACGAGAGGAACGAAAGCATCGGCTGGAGGCGAAGGTGCGCGTGCAGGAAGTCCCGCGCTAGGTGCAGGTTCGACGCCATGAGGCCAAATGTAAAAGAAGGATTTGTGTGCAGCATTAGAACACTGGGGGGATGAATCAGCCTTGGCGAGACAGAATGGCACAGATTTACTCACCGCAACGAGATTGCAGTCAAAGTTCCTCCCCGGCCTCTTGGACTTGAAAACCTGAAGCGCTAGGCCACATCTAGGACAGTTGTGAGAGGCGTTTATGTTAGGATTGAAGCGGGCAATGGGAAGGTGTCACGGGCGAGATGGGCGGGACTGGGAGGTGGTGGAAGAGAGAAAGGCGCGTATGGCTTTATTTGCCTAAGGCCATCAAGAGTTGGGACGGCCATCACTTCCTTGGCAAAAAACATAGCCACATCAAATCTCCCGATTTGGAAGTGGTTCTGCGGTGGTTCGGCAACAGTGGGGAGGCCTAGCATAGGGCGAAGATGGAATTTCCTTGTATGGCCAAAATGCGATGTTTTTAATGATCCTCACATAATCTATTGCTTCCAGAGTATTCCCATAGCCCAGGGGAGCAAGGAAATACAGTCAGGAGATATCTATATTGCTGTACCCCCCAAGATATTATGGCCAGGAACACAATTTGTCAAATTCGCTATTTCCACCCTATCATTGCACTGTGATGGGCTCCACTGTGTTCCAGTCAGCTTCAAAGAGCTCAGAAGAACGTCCATATATGGTTAGACCATCCAAAATGGTTGAGTTATGAGCCAGGGAGGGGCCGATGTGGAGAATTTCCTTTTGGGCGAAAAGCGTTAGTGTCCAAAAAGGGAAAGTTCGCTATTTTCACTCTATTATTGCACTATAATGGGTTGCAACTTGACCCAGTGACCTTCAAGGTCTAGGGAAACAAAGTAGTACACTCAGCAGGTATTTATATTGCTGTATCCCCAAGATATCATGGCCAAGAACACAATTTATCAAATTCGCTATTTTCGCCATATTATTACACTATAATGGATTCAATTTGGCCAGTAACCTTCAAAACCTAGGGGAACAAAGTAATACAGTCAGGAGGTATTTATATTGCTGTATCCCCAGGATATTGTGGACAGGAACAAAATTCCTCAATTTCGCTATTTTCACCCTATTACTGGACTGTAATAGACTCTACTGTGTCCCAGTCAGTTGTAAAGAACCTAGAATAACATCCCTATATGGTTAAAACATCCAAAATGGTTGAATTATGAGCCAGGGAAGGGCTGATGTCGAAAATTTCCTTTTTGGGGAAAAGGTGGTAGTGTCCCAAAAAGGAAAGTTAAACCAAGGTTGTACATAGAGCAAAAATGCTTGTTCCAGCTGTCAAATCCGTTTTGCAATCAGTGCCCTGGTTGTGGCGCAAAATGCAAAACACTTTCGAAAAGCCGGCGATAAATGAATATTTTATTTGAATAAAATATTCATTTAAGCTGATCTGGATCATGGGATCAACTTGTTTGGATGCCGGGAGGCCAGGACATCTAATCTGGTCACAGTGCAGTATAGATAATAGATTGCAGACATAGATAAGGCCATATTTGAGGCTATATATGGTAAACGGTGGCTGTTCGTCCAAAGACACGGGCTTTTGCAAAACCCCGTGCCGTTGGGTAACCAGTCTTTTGCAAAAGACTTACCTGGTCTAGTGTTTACTGATCCTGCTGCAACCAACCTGTGGCACGAGTGGCTATTTAACCCGGTCACAAATTTACTGATCCTGCTAAAATTGACCCATGGCATATGTGGCTACTTAACCCAGTCACAAAATTTACTGATCCTGCTAAAACCGACCTGTGGCACGGGTGGCTATTTAACCCGGTCACAAATTTACTGATCCTGCTAAAATTGACCCGTGGCATGCGTGGCTATTTAACCCGGTCATAAAATTTACTGACCCTGCTAAAATTGACCCGTGGCATACATGGCACTAATTGGATCATATTTTTGGAACTGATCCAGGTCTAAAGGTTTGGTGGCAGCTATGGCACTATTTTGTCACAAAATCACGCTTTACTGACCCCCTGCCAAAACCCTTCAAAATCAGTGGCACAGGTGGCCAAAATCCCATTTTTCTCACCCCTGCCATGGCATTTCTGTGGCACACGCAGTTTCCCTATAAGTAGAGGGTAACATTGGGGGAGAAGATACCCTCTACTTAGAGGCGATTTGTGGTATTATCAGGTGCTTTATTGCAACCTTATTGCAGCTTTAATACAGCTTTATGGAGGCTTTTTTGTTTACAATTTTCAAGTACAAAGTGTGTTATTGCGACTTTATTGCAACTATATTGCAGCTTTGTTGCAGCTTTATTGAGGCCTCCCTGCTTTACGATTTTCTAGCACAAAGTGTTTTTATTGCGACTTTATTGCAGCTTTATTGCGGCTTTGTTGCAGCATATCCATTTCTGGCCTCAACAAATACCTTTTACCTATGTCTTATATTATCACAGCTTTATTGTGACCTTTATTGTGGCTTTATTGCAGCTGCATCCACCATACATATTTGTCTTGGCCTGACCTATAGGTATTGCAACTTTTTCACGGCTTTATTGCGGACTTTACTGCGGCCTAGGCGAATTTGCTTGAAGCCCTTCCAACTAGAATGGGGTGCCCTATAGTGCACCCCATTCTAACTAGAAGGGATATGTGGGCTGCATAGGTGATCAGACTGGTCCTGGACGTGGTCCACCATCTCACTATATAGTGATATGCCGTCACCATGGAACAACCTGTCTCACATGATGAACTAACAAATGTCAAGTGCAACCCACATTAAGACCATTGAGCATTTGAATCAAGTCTCGTGAGCTAAACACCTAGGAGACTGCCCAAATCACAGCCCGATTCTCGTTGCAGCATAGTTCTGCAACACTGCGGCCACTCATGTCTTCCTATCTGCCCTCACCTGCCGCTTGTTATGTCTACAAAATTCAAACAATCAAATTAGATCAATGCCCTGCAAGGTTCAATTCATGTTCAATGTGTGAAGTATAGTCTGATCCTGGTCTGCCCGTGTCACACAAACGATTCAAGACTGGACCAATAAATGAGGTTTTGCTCTGTTGCTAGTCCTGGCTCTCTGTGCTGTTGTGAGGTTTTATTGGACCCTCTTTGGAATCCAATTGCCACAGTTCCGCATCCTGAACCTCACAACTCAAGCATCACCTCGGACTACATAAAGGCCATCGAGGTCAGTCTCGTGGATTATAATTCACCAGACCGCACTCAATGGAGACGAGAATTCATCTGGCCAAATGCCATTAAGCATACCAAAATCTTGTGGACTCAGCGGTTTAGGCACTCAAGCTTCCAAAGCAAGCGATGATGAAGGTAGGTATCTCTATGCTTCTCTTCTCTCAGATTCTCCTTCAATTTCAGCATCCGGTGACCTGTCTGTAACAGCACTGGAGCTGCCTCAGCACCATCTCTAAACAGATGTGCATCATTGTTCCCACTGAGCTCATGGATCCTGTTTCCATGCTGCCGAATCAAACAAGATCTTAAGGCTCTTAGAAAGTTGAGCGCCTTCAGAGTGTTCAATCTACCAGATAAACCGTCCCCAAACACGTCTAGGCAAAGATGCGCAATCGTCCCCATTGATTCACCACACAGACGTGGAATCAATCTGTATGGGGGAGATTCGAGCCAGAGAGCCTGACCCCACGAGGCAACAGCCTTCGGAGCTTGAGTGCTGCGGCCACATACAAATTTACCCTACAGCTGCAGTGGGTCCTCATTGTCCGATGCCATCCGCAAACTTTTTCTCGCTGGTCAGGCTGCCCTTCTTCGATGCAACTTAAGCCCATTCAAGCTGAACTATAGCCCTAATCTCCTCAAGTTTTGCAAGGTTGATCTTCTCCGAGACAATTGATCTTGGGTAACACTTAATCGTTGTATGTTCTCTCCCAAACGAGACGCCAGTTGATTTGACTGGCTGGCCTTCATCATTTGCTCACAGTACCCCTACTTGCCAAGGCCGACCCCCCTGTGTAGAGTTTTCTTTCCCTTAGCTTGAAAGTCCAAGTGTCTTAGCATTCTAATTCCTCAACACCCGTATTGGCCAGGGTCCTCAAGCCTCCAGCTTTTAAAATGCTTTCACAATCTCTTGAGCTGCTCATTGGGTGCATATGGCTACCGCTTCTATGAGCCTTTCTAACATTCTGAACTTATCCCCTCTTCAGGGCAATCTTTCACCGCTGTGCAACCCACACCATTTCACTTCCTTGTTTAAATTTGTGTTGTTGTATTCTACACAGTCCAGATTTATAAGGAATATGAGGACCACAAACACAAGAGAGCATCTATCAGCCGAGGGGCGTCCCAGGGGTCCCCACAACTGGTGGTCCATCAGGGGCCATCACCCGCTTTCGGCCGGATCAGGAAGCTGCGCAGATCCGACAATTGGAAATTTAAAGATGAGTTCTCTGGAGATCTCAAGAAAAAAAAATCATGTTCTGAGAATAGTTTGATGTTTTAAATCTCTGGAGATCTCAAATATGGCTGAGAACTCTTGAGATCTTAGGAGACTCTGAGGAGTTGAGATCTCTAGAGATCTCAAGCAAGAAAATTGAGATCTTTGAAGATCTCTAGAGATCTCTGGAGTTCTCTGGAGTTCTCTAAAGATCTTTAAAGATCTCAGGAAATTTAAGTGAAAAGACAACACTAAAAGGCTTTTGTCCAATAAGGACCTTCATATTCTTCCTTCCTGGCATCCCTCTTGCTATATCTTCTATTATTTTCCCTCTTGTCTTGCGTTACTTTCGTTTCCCATCCCGGCCCATTCTCCAGCGATTCTACTTTCCTCACACCTCTCTCATGTTCCCCATATTCTCTTTGTTATATTGATGTCCTACTTCCGCCTTACCTCTCGTTCCTTCTCCCTTCCCCGCTTCCCCCTTCAGCCCTCACGCTACTTGTCTTTTCTTTTCCTTCTTCTCTCTGCTGCTCCTCCTCCCTCCTCCCTCTGATCTCGTTCTCTCTCTTCGTCCCTCCCTTCCTTTTCGGGGCTTTCGCTCATCCCGTCCCGTCCCGTCCTTCCTTGTCGCGCCCCTTATCAATCTTGCGGCTCGCCCCCCTCTTCTCTTTATTTTTGTGCTCTTCCTCCCTTTCCTTTCCTCCCTCTGATGCCTCCCCGCCCACCGCTGCCGCCCCCGCTCCACTCAACCGCTAACATTGACCTTACCCCCCCGCAGATCGACGTCCTCCGCCGCCTCAACTACCGCGGCGCGAACGTCGCGCAGATAAACGACGACCGGATCGTGGAGGAGCTGTTGAAGTAGCCGTCGCAAGTTGTTTTCCGGGCCGCGCCGCGGGGTGTGTATGTAGGTGTAGGGATAGGGTAGGAGGGGTCAGGGACGAATGAATTTTTGTTGTTGTTGTATTGTGATCCTCGTTCACGGAATCAATCGGACTTGCATGCATGCGCCGTCTTAAGCGGGCTGGTGTATCGTGCACGCACTCACTCACTACAGCGTAAGTGAATTGGAGCGGAGGATGTGCATGTCGATGCTCGAGATAAGATTCTGAGGTTGCATCCGGAGAAAATGGAAAATGGCGGCCGTATTATGTGCAGGTGCCAAGGACGTCCGAAGGAGGGTAAGGAGAGGCAGGAGGCGCAGGGTGCGCGTCGCGTTCACATAGTGGACTAAGTACCACGAGCAATATAACCCGATATACCGCGTTTCGACTCGCGGTCCTGCCATAGACCCCCGATGATTTTTTTTCTTCTTCTTCTTCTTCTTCTTCTTCTTCTTCTTCTTCTTTGAGTTCAGCAAGCCGGATTGAATCAGAGTTCAGAGTTCAGAGTTCAGATTTCAGAGTTCAACGCTGCCCTCGACGTTTCAGCCCTGTCAGTCAACAAGGAAGAGAGGAAGAGACCGGATCGCTTTCCAGGGCTTTCAACTATTCTCGGGGGATAGGAAAATGCAGGAGGCGCAGGGTGCGCATCGGGCTCAGTTGCAGTTCGGATGAAGCGATATAACCCGATATTCCCCGTTCGACTCGGGGTCCTGTCATTATTCGGCAAGGTGGTTTTTTTGCCTTGGCTTCCTCGATTCTTTCAGGCAGTTGAGGACATCAGCGGGTCGGATGCTGCTGCTGTTCGGTGACTGTACCTGATTTTCATAACGACAAGTTCGACTTCAATTAATGCTATTTCAACCTCAGCGTAAGCCCGGCCCCGACCGCCCCATCCCGGGAGGAGCACTAGTGCGGACCGATTGCGGATCGCTGGACCCCCTTCCCTTGGGCATACTTATATAGGTACGAAGGAGGGCGAGGTAAGGCAGGAGGCGCAGGGTGCGCGCCGGGTTCAGTTGCAGTTTGGATGAAGCGATATAACCCGATATTCCCCGTTCGACTCGGGGTCCTGTCATTCTTCTGAAATGTGCTTTTTTTGCCTATTCTTCCTAGATTCTTTTGGACAGTCGAGGCTATCGAGGGGGCGAATATAATGTTGTTCAGTGACTGATTCCACAGTCGCTAGACCAATATTGAATTATTAAACTCAACTTTGATTCAACTTCAACCAATAGCACTGGTAGGGAGAGGTGTGGATGTCTAGGTGCAAAAAAGGCAGGTATAGGCAAGAAGCGCAGGGTTCATCTTAATAGATCGTCACCAGAGTCAACCCGATATTCTCCGTTCGACTCGGGGTCCTGCCATGGCGCCATTTCATCCACATTTTATTTTGACTTCATGATATAATGTACATGGGTGATTGAACACTGGGTACTTATTAATACACGTTCAACTTAAAGCATAAAGCAGGACCCAACTCGGACCATTTCATTAGGGCTATTGCCAGGCCGACGCGAAAAGGAAAAAGGGGAGGAGGCAAGGCAGGCATGCGTCAACTGCCCTGGCCCATACTGAGGAACAAAGGAGGGTGGGGAAAGGCAGGAGGCACAGGGTGCGCGTCTTCACACCGGGGTAGATATAACCCGATATTTCCTGTTCGACTCAGGGTCTTACCATATTGTTGACCAGATAATTTTCTTGCTTTCTCTTCATACTCCTTGCCTTCCAGACGTTCGAAGATATCGAGGGGCCGGATATGCTGTTGTTCAATGGCTGATTTTCAAGGCCGATTAATGATGACACCGTCAATATTTGGTTCAACTCCAACTTCGACCATACCGGGGAAGTGTGGATCACCGGGTATAAAACAGGGTGAGGAAAGGAAGAAGGCGCAGGGCGCGCGTTGGGTTTCCGTATGCAAAGTGTGCATCACCCCGATATTCTCCATTCGAATCGGGGTCGTGACATGATCGGTATTTGTGTTTTTTGGCCTTTTGCTTGTGAATCCTGTCCAGTATTTCAAACAGCCGAGGACATCAGCGAGTCGGATGCTGCTGTTCAGTGACTGATTTCATGACAAGTTCAACTTTCTTCAACTTCAGCTTCGATCGCGGGAGGAACTGAACCCTCTCGGGGATTTTCAGGTATGAAGGAGAGTGAGGAAAAAGCAGGAGGCGCAGGGTATGAAGAGTTTCGAGAGCTGGTCGATGCAGCTCTGTGTTTGGTTCCAGAAAGGCCATTAATTTTGGAGGATGATGATGCAATCCACATGTGTATTACCTTGAGATGCTCTGCAAGCATCTCAAGCTCATTCCTGAGCTGTAGGTCTTCCTCCGACTATTCACTCCCATGCACAGAGTCGATGTTTGCCAGAGTGCTCGGTCCCGTGCGGTTGTGAGTTTTATATTTGGAAGGAAGGAAGGTGCGGGGCACATACATGTGTTGTCAAGATGTGTCTTGTGTTATCTTGTACACATCCTCGAGACCCTTGGGGTCGGTGACACCGAGCTCCTTGCCAAAGTCACGGAAATGGTCACTCATATGTGTCAGGGTTTTGCGAGTGGAGAACCGGCTGGCCCAAGATGCATACAAAAAGCATGGGGATCTACACAAACAGAAGAATGAGGATGGAAAGGAAGTGGGAGGTATGAAGCTGATTCTGCCAAGCACCACCAAACTTTGGGCCAGATTCCGAAAGTCTGAAAGTCCGAACAGCGACCTCGGGGCACTGACCAGCACCCGACACAATGCTGCTGTGGGTTGGGCCAGCCCTACCATTATGCTTGATAGTGGGTGTGCATTCCCACTAGCTGGATGGGGCAGCACCGGTTCATCAGTTCCCAACCTCAGTCTATATGACTGACCTCACTATATACGAATGACTTCAGACAATATATAATGTTGGTTTCATGTCATACTATATTGCGACTCACATTTTATACACAACCAGTCCACACATTATATATGATGTTTTCACATCTCATACTATATGAGCTCCCTTAACAGTAAGTGTAATTTGGCTTCCAAACAACTTCATACAAGCCACGTTTGATCTCATACTAGATTTTATTTATTTTACAAAAAGAACAGCATAATATCCCCACCAGCAATAAAGGGCCAACCTTATCCTTCACCCTTCTTCTGCTTTGAGCACACACTTGGCCACATTGGCTATTGTGTCTGACAGTCACCCAGCTGTTTCTGTTTTTCCAGCACAGTAACCCTGAGTTCTGCAGCCTTTTGATGCTCTCCCAGGTGTGAGTATGTGTTGCTCAGATTATACATGGTAAGCAGAGTGTCTGGATGATCGGGACCCAGAAGCTGTGTCAGTTTCTCCAGCACAAAAACCTTGAGTTCTTTGGCCTTTTGATGCTCTCCCAGGTCTGAGTATGTGATGGCCATATCACCCATGGCACGTAGGGTTTGTGGATGATTGTTGCCAAGAAGCTGTGTCTGTTTTTCCAGCACAATAACTTTGAGTTCTTTGGCCTTTTGATGCTCTCCCAGGTGTGAGTAATTCATGGCCAGACTACCCATGGTAAGCACAGTGTCTGGATGATTGTCACCCACAAACTGCTTTCGTTTCTCCAGCACAATAATATTGAGCTCTTTGGCCTTTTGATGTTCTCCTAGGTCTGAATATGTGATGGCCATATTACTCATGGCACGCAGGGTGTGTGGATGGTTGTCACCCAGAAGCTGTTTCTGTTTCTGCAGCACAATAACATTGTGTTTTTTGGCCTTTTCATGCTCTCCCAGGTGTGAGTAGGTGTCAGCCAGACTACCCATGGTATACAAGGTATCTGGATGATTGTCACCCTGAAGCTGTTTCTGTTTTTCCAGCACAACAACTTTGAGTTCTTTGGCCTTTTGACGCTTACCCAGGTCTGAGTATGTGATGGCCAGATTACACATAGTACGCAGGGTGTCTGGATGATTGTCACCTAGAAGCTGTTTCTGTTTCTCCAGCACAATATCATTGAATTCTTTAGCCTTTTGATGGTCTCCCAGGCGTGAGTATGTGATCGCCAGATTCCCCATGATAATCATGATGGATGGATGATTGTCACCCGGAAGTTGTTTCAGTTTCTCCAGCACAGTAACATTGAGGTCTTTGTATAGAGAACCAAATAGCCATCCAGATCCTGAGATTTTGATATGAAGGCACCAGCCTGAACAATTGCAAGAGGTAGATAGTACAATGCCTAAGGAAATATTACAATCAAAATTGAATGGGTTTGAAGGCTCAGCTGTCTGACCTTGACTATTTCTGTTGCAATTTTTTTAGTACCAATTGTGGCCTCTTGTGCAGCACTCTTGAGTAACAATGCCACTGCATCTTCCTCTTTCATATCTGACACAAGAGAACGCAATCCAGTATAAACACGCAATCCAGGATTTCGAGAGGTGATAATGATATTCCCATAATTGCACTCAGGAATGAAGTCATTCAGATCCATGCTTGGGTCATCTGCATTGTCGAAGATAAGAAGCCATTCTTTAACTTCAGTGGTCAGCCATAGTAAGCCATGTTGTGCAGAATCCCCAAAATCTTTAGCAACTGCTATGTTTTTGAGAGCTGTCTCAATTGTTGCAATGGTGCTGGCATCAATAAAAAAGATATCTGAAAAGCTGGAACATCAAACTGGATCAACAAGTTTATCCCTGTAGGACAATCAAGCTCACCGAGATAAGGACTCCTTTACAAATTTCAGAGTAATTTGTGTCTTTCCAGCACCTCCGACTCCATGTAGCACATAAATGTGTTGGATCTTTGTGCTAGATGTGAAAAAACCATGCATTTTATCAAGGATATCCCGTCTGCCATGAAAGATTCTCGATGGAGGTGGGCAACGGTTGGCAATCTGCAATGCTTGTACTGCAGCCGACCTGACATGGAGATTATTCACAGTGAACTGTTCAGTCTTGATATTGTAATGCTGATGGACAGTGGGACCCTGGCCAACCCCACCATGGCCACCAGTCCCCTGATCATGGCCCTCGCCACCAGGACCTCCTACACCTCCTGGGCAAAATGAATAATTTTCATTGACACCGCAAAAAATCTCTCATACCAGAGATGTAGTTGTTAAGCATTTGCGTAGCTCGGCCAAGCATGGCGGTGTGGATTGTTGAAGAATAAGAGTGGGGATCTTGACAGAGGCATCTCAATCATTGCTGAAGTTGCAACAAGAGCCAGGACTGACCTTTCCAACAACAGGCTCAGGGCAGTCAAGCAGGCAAAAGTGGGGATCAAATTGGGTGTCGAGTAAAGGCTCAGAACACAGAATGTATAGTAGAAATGTGCGTACATGGCAACAAATGTACAGATAGGGGTAGATGTATATCGTTATCGTAATTGTGCACGCGCTTGCTCCTGTTGAGTCGCTTCACGATAAAATATGACAATTTTTCGGGCGCTGCAATTACGGTAAAATACGGGCCAGTACATTATGGGTAAGAGAATCTTATTCGCACCCTGCCCTTGCAAGTTGCAACTCGCGGCGGCCGGACATCGCAGCCATCACAAGAGTGCCATACCCACGCCTGGCGTGGATATGACTGATGGCGTGGCACGCTATCATTCTCCGAGTGACTTTCATCACGTCGCCCCCGAATCTAAGCAACGATGAATTTGTCCCTCCTTTGGTTAAAGCTCTTCCCAGCCCTTCTACCCATCGCACCCGGACTTCCATTCCGCCTTCCGGCCTCACTTCGAAACCATTGCGGCCATGCTGGACGACTCGCGTGGTGCCGACTTCCACGCGCCAGTCCCTTCAACAAGTTCAAGTTCGACGATCGCGGCATGGCATTATACGATGCCATCGCTTATGCGCATCATTTCGCGGCCCGGGCTCGATCCAAAGTGCGTTTGCATTTTCCATAGATTTTGGGCTTCACTCTCATTCCATCTTGCTTCCCTGTCTTGTACAGACATCCGCTGACCCAGCGACCGCATGTAAATGCACATGCTTTGCACGCTGAAAGGCTCCAGGGAGAAGGGCCGTCGGTGTCGTTCATATCCACCGTATGTCGCCCATCATCGACCTCTGTCTCCTGCTCCACGGCTTTTTCTGCTCCCAGTTCCAACGCACCAGATGCGCGCGTCGATCCCTATCGCAGTCCCACTTCGACGCCGGGCAGCAGCATCCTTTGCCCTTATGAGCAACAACTTTGTCTCCGAGCACCATAGTCGCACCTGTTCTGCGTAGATGCGAATACGCATCTCGTCGCGGGTGCGACTTGGAGCCGGGGCTGCATTTCCAGGTCGCGAGTATACACTCTGTCTGTACACTTTTGGCTTGTTACCTACCTCTCACATAGTTGACGAATTGGTCGTTCTGAGCCGCCGGCTGCAATCCCAACAGATTGCTGTCTCGTCTTCCGCATTGCAATATCTGCGAATTCGATGATTGCCAGCCGGCTATTGGTGCGCTTCTCCTCCCTCTCTCTCCTCCCTTTCCTATCCTTCTTTTCTCCTCGCCCTCCCTACTCTCTTCTTACTGGCTTACAGTGTATATAGTAACGTCGTCCCCCGCCATTCTGGGCGGGCCGAGCCTTCCGTACGCCCGTCGCTCCTTCCTGCCTCGCGGGAGCGTCGTATACGACATGCACATCGACTACCAGCACTCCCCGCCGCCCGCGTCGGCCTTTTGTAGCAGCACGACGCCGAACGCAACGCTACGAAGCCACTACCCGCCTGCTTGACGCGCGCCGCGCTTACGACCTCACCCCGACCCCGTACTACGCCCATACACTCCCCACGCGCACGCGAGATACAACAGGCAGCAGGTGCTTCGTTCCTCCGTGCGCGCGTTGCCCTCGTTGACCCTGCGGGCGCAGCGATGATCTTCAGCGGGGTCACCGCGCGCGCCTGCTCGCCGCAGCTTGCCGTGCGCGGCGCCCGCTGCGTCCATTTCCCTCCACTCTGCCGCCCGATTCCAGGTTTGACACCCACACCATCCGCAAGCCTGAGTACCAGCGCGTTCCCTCCTAGTCCGATTCTGACCACGCAGCTCCCGCTCCCACTTGTCACTCTTCGCCGAATGACTCCTCGCGTGCGCACTCGCACTCGCACCCGCGGACGTGGACGTGATGGGCGACGCGAAGACTCGCGCAGCAGCGGATGCGGACGCCGAGGTCGTAGTTCTCTGCCCTGACATCAGATTGGAAGCTTAGCAAGCACGAAAGTGGGGAAAAGAGGCAAGGAGACTGCGGGACAAGATGAGGAAGGTATCCGGCCGCCCCCTCGATACGCACAGTACTTCGTTCGTGGAGCGCATGCCCGGAGGGTCTCCCACCCCGGCAACACCTCCACACGAACGCGGGCACCTTCATCTTCATCCGCGGGCCGTTTCCATGCGCGCCCTCGCCGCTCCCCGGCGTTCGGAGCTCTCCCTTTACCCGCATCATCTCCTTTTCATACGGCGCGCATGCCCGAGCACATCTGCTACGGCCATTGACGGCACAAGCCCTCTCCTTTCCGCCTTTCCGTTCTCCTGCGCGCACCACGGCCGCGTACCCCATGCGCATCCCCAACCAGAGATCATCATGACGACGAGGCAAGCCGCGAGCCACACGCTCTGCCCTGCCGCTCTCGCTACTATAGCACTCGATCCCGATCTCCCCGTGCATCGTCGCCCACCGGTTAGATCTGCCAGCGCATGGTTATACGCGCCACACCCTCGCGTCCTGCCTCGTACGGTGGCGGCGTTCCCGATATCGCATCCGACGCATCGTCAAGCCCATGAGTATCCGGGCAGAGCACACACCCATGGCCCGCCGGCCTGTCTAGGGGCTCGGGTTATCCTGCTGTACGCCGTGCTGGGCGTCCTCGATGCGTCCCCTTCCCGATCTGCGCGCCAGCATCGCTTCTCCCTTCCCTCCGCCCCACAGCGTCGAAAAAAAGAGAAGTCACAAGGAAGGGAGCGTGCGCACCTCGGTACACCACGACCACCCATCCTCTTTGTCCGTCTGGATCCAGGGTGCGCCTCTAGAAGGAACAGAGCGTACGTCAGTGAGTGATTCACAAGAGGGAGGAGACGCGGAGGACTCAGGAGAGAAAGGGTGCGAAGAAGGGCTCGTGAGGTAGGAGGAGAGAGCGTATAGATCGATGTTCCCGTCCGAGAGAAGGTAGGGAAGATCGTGCACGCGCAGAATGACGGAGATGAATGCGCCGCTCACTCCACATCGCGTCTGCCATGCGAGACGCACGGCGTGGAAGTCGTCGCGTTGCCGGCACCACAAGACTGAGGCTCGAAAAGCGTCCGTGCCTGAAAGTGCGGCGTAGCGAAAGGGCGATGGAAATGTGATGAAAAAATGAGCAAGATACACACCTACTAGTGCCACGATCGTGACAACGGATATGCTGCACGCACGGTGGGGCTCAGAGAAGCCAGGCGTTGAGTCTAGTTCATTGCGTCATTGCGCTCAGCGCCAGGTGAATTGTCGTCGTCTTGCAAATGAGCAAGCAGTTCAAGCCAGACCTGAATGAAAGGAAAAACGAGTGAACTGAAAACGCACCTTATATCCGAGTCATCCCCATAATTCTCGTCCTCCCCATCTTGCCATGTGCCACACAGAAATCCTCCCTGTGCCCCGGCCGTTGCCTTCGCTCGTTGTTGAGCGAAATTGAATATCGACGCCAATCGGTGGCGGTCCTGAGAATCCACGCGAAAATCCGACGGTCAAGAGAGGTACACGTAGGGCGGTGAAAAAAGCGTGAGCCGTACTAGCCAAAGGGTCAGGCTGAGGCTCGAACAAAAGCTCTCAGTGGAATGAACGCCGAGTGGGCCGCGGCGGCGGGTGGGCGGGACGCTGAGGTGGCGATTGCGGGGCTGGAGAAGGCATGTCGATCAGTTCGAGGCGCTCGGGTTCCCGGCCCGCGCGCGAAGTTGCATTTCCAAACGTAGTTTGCAAAACGGCTTGTCTTTTCTTTTCCTTCTTCTCTCTGCTCCTCCCTCCTCCCTCGGATCTCGTTCTCTCTCTTCGTCCCTCCCTTTCTTTTCGGGGCTTTCGCTCATCCCGTCCTTCCTCGTCGCGCCCCTTATCAATCTTGCGGCTCAACCGCTAACACCGACCTTACCCCCTCGCAGATCGACGTCCTCCGCCGCCTCAACTACCGCGGCGCGAACGTCGCGCAGATAAACGACGACCGGATCGTGGAGGAGCTGTTGAAGTAGCCTAGCTGGCGCGAGTTGTTTACCGAGCGGCGCCGCGGGATTTGCGAGCGGGGCGGGGCGTGTATGTAGGTGTAGGGTGTAGGGTAGGAGGAGGAGGGGCGGGCTGTGGAAGGGGGAAGGGGGAAGGGGGAATGAGGCAGGGACGAATGAATTTTTGTTGTTGTTGTTGTATTGTGATCCTCGTTCACGGAATCGGAATCGGACATGCAGGCGTCGTCTTGAGCTGAGCGGGCGCCGCGGCCGCGGCCGGTGTATCGTGCACGCACCCACTACAGCGTAAGTGAATTGGAGCGAGGATGCCGATGCTCGAGATAAGATCCTGAGGTTGCGCTCGCTCGGAGAAAATCGCGTCCATATTAAGTGCAGGTGCCAAGGACGAACGAAGGAGGGCAGGGGGCGCATGCGCAGGGTCCGCGTCGGCTTCATGTAGAAGTTGTAGTATGCATCCAGACCTGATATATCGCGTTCGACTCGCGGTCCTACCATATTCCTTGGACAATCTTTTTTCTTCTTCCCCCCCCCCCCCCCCCGAGTTCAGCAAGCTGTGAGCTGCACTCCGGATCGAATCAGATTTCAGATTTCAGATTTCAGAGTTCGACGCCTACCCTCGACGTTTCAACCTTGTCTGTCAGTCGACAAGGAATTGAGGAAGAGGAAGAGAGACCGGGTCGCTTGCCAGGGCTTTCGACTATATAGTATACTGGAGGATAGACGGGATAGGAAAAGGCAGGAGGCGCAGGGTGCGCGTCGGCTCAGTTGCGGTTTGGATGAAGCGATATAATCCGATATTCCCCGTTCGACTCGGGGGCCTGCCATGCATCGGTAAGTTTCGTTTTTTGCCTTGTCTTCCTACATAGATTCTTTCGGACAGTCGAGGACATCAGCGAATCGGATGTTGCTGCTGTTCGGTGACTGATTTTCATGATGACAAGTTCAACTTTACTATTTCAACTTCAGCGTAAGTTCGGCTTCGATATCCATCTTGGGAGTAAGTACTACATAGTGTGGACCGATTGTGGATTGCTGAATCCTCTTGGGAATATATACCTATACAGGTGCGAGGGAGGGCGAGGGAAGGCAGGAGGCGCAGGGTGCGCGTCGGGTTCAGTTGTGTTAGGGATGAAGGAATGAATCCCGAGAGTCCCCGTTCGACTCGGGGTCCTGTCATTCTTCGGAAAGGTGATTTTTTTGCCTTGTCTTCCTAGATTCTTATCAACTTCAATTAATGCTATTTCAACTTCAGCGTAAGTTCGGCTTCGATATCCATCTCGGGAGGAGTACTAAGTAGTGTGGACCGATTGCGGATTGGGATTGCTGAATCCTCTTGGGCATATAAGTATACTTGTACAGGTGCGAAGGAGGGCGACGGAAGGCAGGAGGCGCAGGGTGCGCGTCGGGTTCAGTTGTGTTATGGATGAAGCGAATGAATCCCGAGAGTCCCCGTTCGACTCGGGGTCCTGCCATGCTTTGCGTCGTTGTCGTCTTTTTGGCCTTTCCTTCCTATAGTCTTTCAGAACATGCGAGGCTATTGAGGGGGCGAATGTAATGTTGTTCAGCGGCTGATTCCACAGCTGCTAGACCAATATGGAATATTATTATTAAATTTCACTTTGGTTCAACTTCGACCAATAAATAGCACTGGTAGGAAGAGAGGTGTGGATGTCTGGGTACAAAAAACAAGGCAGGTAAAGGCAGGAAGCGCGTCGGGTTCGTCTTTATAGATTGTCACCGGAGTCAACCCGAGATTCTCCGTTCGACTCGGGGTCCTGCCATTGTTGGCTAGTTCATCTGCATTTTCTTTTGGCTTCATGTTACATAATGCACATGTGTTGACCTAGGTTGGTTTTTGTAACACGCGTCGAAGATCACAAAAGAACTCGCCAAGCCCAGCAATCAATTAATCGAAAAGTAGCCCGGCATTGAGCGGTCTGGTCGCATCGAGATACATATCTAAAAGCATCAGGATAAACCCCAATTGAATCCTCTTACAACACGGAATACGGCGCGAACTGGCGAATACACCGCGGTTGGGGGCGTTTCCAGCGCTCATCCTCAGTGCGGTCTGGGCCCCGGAAGTACGGCCAGGTTGGAAGGTAACATATTTCCTGTGGCGAGTTGAATTCACTCCACAGCGTGCAGGAAGAGAAACGACTGACCTCAACCCCACATTCTGGGCGGCATTTGACCCACACACCCCAGTCGAGCCACTTCATCAATGCACCGGCTTCCAAGCGCCATTCCTGCACGACAAGGGGAGGGGCGGCCACGGTCTGGTTGTCCTCCAGCGGGATGAGCGCGTCGAGACCGGCGTGCACCCCCGCAACCCACATCCGCACCACAACGCGACAAATTTCGCGGTTCGTCTCGTCCAGCGTGCGCAGGAGGAGTCGTTCGGATGATGTCAGCCGCGATTGCAGGTCCGTGTTAGCGTGAATATGGGCGGTGTGCCTAGTCGCGCAGCCCCGCTAGACGGGAAGCGCCCACGAGTCGTTGCCAGTGGAGTTGACAGAGGACGATGAAGAAGGGCTAACTACCCGAGACGCGTATTCTGGATGGGGGTTGGTGGCCGGTCGAATTTAGAGTAGGATGAATAAGAATATCCCAGGAAGATCGACCTGTCGGTAGGCTGATAAACCTGAGAGGGAAGAGGGTATCGGTAGGCCGTGGAAATGGTCGTGAGTGCGTTTGTGCGTGAAAACGAGGTGTTGTGACGAATTGAACGCCGAAGTGCGTTCTGCGTGGTTTTCTAGTTCGATATCGGCGACGTTGAAGACACGGTAATTGGGCGCTAGCCCGCACTGGCTCGCACAGATGAGCGTCAGACGTGGGATGATGATTTGCTGGCGCCTTCGGCGCGTATTTACAGTACAAACAATTATGTAACTAGAAATAAAAATAGGAATACGGTAAAGTCGAAACCCGTGTGTGGTCGGATTTCCACACGTCGGCCATACGACCCCTCCACAACGAGATACCCCGCGGCGTGGGACGCGAAGTGTAGAGGATGTAGGGCGTCAGCATGACACGCAACTGCGTCTGTATATGCCTTGCCCGCTCGTTAATGTTGTCGGCCGTCGTCGTGTTGAGCAGGTACTCCATCAACTCCAGACGCTCGAAATAGCGCTCGAGCACAACGCGGTACAGCGACCGCCATTCGACTCCACTCCCTGCATTAGGCCCGTGCGTAAGGGCCCTCGCTGAGGCGGCTCTTTATCGCCGTCAAATCGGCGGGTGAAATGTCTGCGAGACGATGATCCCAGCGCTCCGTTCCTTGCCGCCCAGAAACAAGCGATGGCGCCAGGGTCGTGTCATAGAATGAAATAAACCCCGTGAGATCGAGTATAATTCGGGTTTCGCCGGGGTAGTGGTTGCGCCATGAGCCCGCACGGACTGTTTCGAAGCGGAAGATGTCGCCGGCGGGGAAAGAGGGGTCGTCGTCCAGAGGATCGAGAGAATCAGAGCTCGCAGGAGGATGAAAATTAGGGGTGGACCGTGAAGTGGGGCACAGGAGGGATAATGTGGTTGGATTGGTCCACCACGATGCGAGATTGTCGGCAGAAACCAGCTCAACGACCTGTGAGAAGTCGCAGAGCATGATTTCACTGCATACATACCGTCAGTGAGCGTCACTGCACCATGCAGATACGCGGTACTTACAAGTCCATCTCCATACTATCGCGGGCCGAGTCAACCAAATGTACCGGTAGATGTGCTGACCACTCACCGCAAGTATCCATCGATACCGAAGTCCTTCCCCCAGGCACACAAGTCGTTGACCCTCTCCCGTTCATCCACCCAGCGCTCCGGGTCGAATTTTCCCCACACAAGAAGATCTTGCGCCTCCAACGTACCCGCGTCTCTGATGTTGGCCGCGCTGGAGCCGTCGAAATATAAAAAATTCAACGGCCGCGTGGCCACCATCGTTAGCTGCCAGCACCCCGAGTCCGTGTTGCTTCCGTCCCAAACCCCACAAAATGGAAACGAGTGTTCTGGATCGATTGCAGTCCATTCGGGAACAGTAGGCAGTTCGTTGTCACCGCGCCCATGGTAGAGGAGGGTCCCAACGGGCACTGTGCCAGGGATGATGCTGTGACCTTCGCACAAGCGTAAAACGTCAGCATGGGTTGAAAGTCGACTAGCTTATCTCTAAGGGTATCTGATCGGCATTTGCCGCATATTGCAGCATGGCAAGAACCAGCGAAAGGCTAGGGAACCGCATTCCAAGGCGCCGTGGTGAGGGTAGGAGACAAGTCGAGATATCACGGCGCATCACTGCGGCATCAGTTGGGCATCAGTGGCTGCGGCGCGTACCGAGTTTCATCATTCCAGGGTTGTGCTTTCGGCTCTGCGGGAGGATATACAGGAAGACCTCTGTTATTTGAGGACTTGGAGGCAGGTTTTTATCAAATGATACATGTCCGGACGTGGTTGAAAACTTGAAATGCTGAGAGAACTGGAGTACGCCACGGCCAGACGGCAAATCAGCGGCCAATTGGGCGAAAAATGTTCAGACTCCTGTTCAAAATTCTGAGTAGCAGCTCAAAGACATAGAAAAGAGCTGCTTGAGCACAAATGCGAGCGGTCACTGTCGTTTCAAGGGTCGTCTTCAAGTCATTTTTTAAATGCTCAGGTACTTGTGCTTTTCGAGCATCAGATCGAAGACAGCAACCGAGGCATGCCATCCAGATCGAGAAGCACAAGAGGTAGGCGGATCATTGATCTCGCACACAGATCAAGGCACGTGATGAACCATCCCTTGCCTATTCCGGAAGCCTGCCACTCCACGCTTGCTCGCTTAATCTATGCTTCCTCGACGCACTGTCTGTCTGGCCGGCCACCTGCCAGGGCTATTGGCTGGCCTCTCCACAGCTGACCCCTGTGGGTCTCTAGCGCCTTGATCCAGCCACCGTGAATCACCTCAAAAACGCGTTAATTCTGTAAATACTGTTCATAGCAGTGTGCATAGTAATGGAGACGGCACAAATTATGGCCTTGAAAATAACATCTTTCTTGGAACATTCGCTCTCCCAGGCTTTGATACCGAGCCTTCGAACCAGGTTTTGGGAGAATGCTTCACGCTGGAACAGCGAATCCGACTCGGGGATTATTCTAGTCATACTGTCACTACAAAAATTGCTCCCTTTATTCATAGACCATTTTGACCACCAGAAGTACTTTGTTATCTATGTATATGTACCCTTTCTTGTGTACCACACGGACTAATGACGAAAACGGCTTTGGCTTGATGGACTCCCGATTAGGCAAGGGATGGTTCATCACGTGCCCTGATCTGTGTGCGAGATCCTACCTCTTGGAGAAGCACGTTCAGCTTGCGAGGCAGTGCGAGCACGTGGTGAGAGGAAGGAGCGATGTAATCCAAGAGGTCACTGAGGTGATCGATCTCTGGATCCTGGCTTATGATGTGTCAATTAAGCGAGGTGATTGATCTCGGCATGGCCCGGCACTCTACGCCTTGTCTCCAGCAGAGGCTGCATCCTTGCTCAGCTACTGCCAATTGATTTGTTCAACTTCATTTTGAATATTACATGTATCTTGTGCATCTGTATGTCCACAAATTTTAACACCTGACCACGACAAACCACCCGATCCCGAGACCCTAAAACACGCAACATCCGGACCCAACACTGGAACCAAAGTCAAACCATTGAGGATGTGAGTAAGTAACGTTATAAGAGGCCTTAGAACAGCCAGGGAGCTTTTATGGCACGCCGAGCGCTGCGAGGTAGTGGAATTGATGGAATTCCCTTTTCCAGGGGGGGGGGTGTCGTGGGAACAAGGACATGATCCAGAGATCGATCACCTCTTGATGTAATCACTCCGTGATGTCACCGTGACAGACCAACTCTCACCTACCTACCTACCTACCACTCGCTCTCGGTGTTAACTAGGTTACCTAGTAGGTAAGTTGGCTTGTTCGCTGTATTTTTTCTGGTGCATACGGGTTTCAGTCTGGGGTCTATCCATCCTTGGTTCCTACGCTCATATTGGAGCACTGATCAGGCTCAGCGCTCGACCACCGCTTCTCTCCAGAACCATTCATTTGCAAGGCTTTTCTGGAAAAAATGGCTACGGATACGACTAAATACAAGTTCAACCACTCGATGTACGTCCCTGGCCCATACCCAATGCTCTCAGCTGTCCTCATAGTAATTTTCTCAAGGCTCCGCGTCAAAGATCCCAAGGAATCCGTCAAATTCTACGAGTTCCTCGGCATGAAACTCATCAACAAGATCGAGAACCCGGACGCCAAATTTGATCTCTACTTCCTGGCGTACGACAGCCCCTCCGCCGTGTCGCACGGGAAACACTGGACGGATCGCGAAGGCATCATCGAGCTCACGCACAACTACGGCACGGAGAGCGATCCCGAGTACAAGATCGTGAACGGGAACACCGATCCCCATCGCGGATTCGGCCATGTCTGCGTGTCGGTGGACAACATCCAGGCGGCGTGCGCGAGGCTCGAAGATGCTGGATACCGCTTCCAGAAGAAACTCACCGACGGGCGCATGCGCCACATTGCTTTTGCGCTTGACCCGGACGGCTATTGGGTCGAAATGATCTCTTTCGCTTCCGTTGAGGCGACTGCAGAGGTTAAGGAGACGAGTGTGGAGAAGTACCGCATGGTAGGCCGTCCCAAATCTCCACTGGATTGTATCGCTGACGAGCACGCAGAATCACACCATGATCCGCGTCAAGGACCACGAAAAATCGCTCGCATTCTACCAGGATGTCATGGGCATGAAGCTCAAAGTACGTATTCCTGCGTTCAATATTCTCGCCGCGCGGTACTCAAAAAATCACCAGCGCACCAGAGAGAACCCTGGCGCCAAGTTCAACCTCTACTTCCTCGGCTACGGGCCAGCCGCGCCCGAGACCGGCGGCGCCAACGGCAACCCCATCGCGGACTCGGAGGGCCTGCTCGAGCTGACGTGGAACTACGGCACGGAGAGCGACCCCGAGTTCAAGTACCACAACGGTAACGACCAGCCGCAGGGCTTCGGACATATCTGCGTCAGCGTGGACGACCTCGACGCGGCGTGTGCGCGGTTCGAGGAGAAGGGTGTGAGTTGGAAGAAACGGCTTACGGAGGGGAGGATGAAGAATATCGCGTTTGTGCTGGGTATGCCAATGTTCTCTGATGCTATTGCGTTTCGGTTTTTGGCTTATGGTTTTCGGTGCAGATCCCGACAACTACTGGATCGAGGTCATCCAGAACGAGGGGCTGAAGACGCGCACCAACTAGTGAGCGCCCAAGTGGGAACGGTAAACACGAAATACGATGGATTCTGTACTATTTGTAATCTGATTCTCTTCTCGCGCCGATGTATCTTGTTCCCGCAGTTGTTATATATCCTCGTCAATCTTCAACAAGCTACCTGGTACCCAGATGGCGACCTTTTCTGTGTTCAACTGAGTTACTAGGAGCTTCGGAGACGACTCAGATGAGAACCTCCACCTGCCACACTATCGTTGAAGCCTTCTGCTCGTCCGAGGCGAAATACCTCGCCGGTTCGAGTCCTGGATGGATCTCCTTTTCCCTTGTGTATACCAATTCAGCAAGCGACATTAGACGACTGCAGCATTCTCTCCCTCAGCTTTTAAGAAGGTAAAGATTAGAAGAAAGGCAGGGGAGCGCAGGTGCGCGCTGGGTTCAGTGTCAGTGTCGGTGATGAAATATATGAATCCTGCCAATGAAAGTCCCTGTTCAACCCGGCGTTCTGCCATAACCATTCTTGGATCAACTTTTGTTGTTGTTTGAATTTGCTTCGTGATATCTGTCCCGTCTATGAATTTGCTTCTCATGTGCTGGGACGCCGGCCACATTTTTCAGCTTGACCTGAATCGACGAATTGTGCCAGACAAATGCGAAGAAAGAGAAAAGACAACACAAGAGCTACATGTTCTCACCCACATTGACCAACAAAGGAGGGCAAGGAAAGGCAGGAGGTGCGGCGCGCGCGTCGGGACGAAGTGTGTGACTTGGGCGTATACTCGAAAAGCAACCGGATATTCGCCGTTAACCATGAAGGTCAACCAGCATTTGTTTTTTGTCTTGTGCTGCTACCTATGGCGCTCTCTCTCCTAGCTCCACGTACGTTCTTCCTTAATGATTTGGCTCGCTGCATGCTGCGGCCTCTCGCATTGTCGCTAAAGTACATCTCCCTTAGCGCAACGCGCACGAGCGAGTTGGTCAATTAATTTATCACGGACACAAAGTAAACATTCAACTGCGCCCGACCCACCCTTTTTCAAAAGGCAGATGTCGACTGAAGTACACACCAAACCCAGAATGAAACAGCAGTTTCGATATGATACATACCCGGTAAACAATGCGCTTACACTAGAGGCATACGATATTGATGTTCGAAGCAGACGGAATCCTGGTAGTATATCACTGAATGCTACATCCCTCCGAGCTTTTTTCTGGCTCATAAACAAGTTTGCTGTGCGCCGAGTCTGCATAATGGGTATCATGTCAGATAGGAAAATGGATAAATATGTTAGCCTACTTGCTGAAATCCCTGTGATGAATTAACATGTCAGCCCATGAAGAGAATGTAAACAACCGACCCACATCCTGTCTTTCCACTTTTATCGACGGCCGTGTATACCTGCCCAACACAGGGCATGCTCAGGCTGACCATGGACTGTGCCACACCATCGGTGAGAAGAGTGTCGCCCGGTGAAGGAGACAACCAGCGGGCAGTGTTGGTTCCATATCTGCTGCCAGGTTCTGAGGGTAATGCAACGACTAGAACTGGTTGATTGTACAATCCCGGACGGCGCTCCGGAAGGACCATGAGAATTGGTTTCTCCTTGCTGGAACCATGTGTATCGTCTACCACGGCGGTGGGAGAGTATGGGTTATCGGTTTTTGTATCTGTGAACAGATCTGCGAGTTTGTAGATCGGGTTTCCCTCTATTCTTGCGATGCGCCGCTTCACGCAGAGTGCATTGCGAGGCGGTGGGGATTGAATCCCTGTTAATCCGGCCAAGGGCAGGCTCCCTCCTATCGAAAGCACACACAGAGTGCTCCTCGCCAGCATGGTTATAGAGCCGATAGTAAACTAACCCCAACGCGGTCAGCGTGACGCCCTTAAATTTCAGCAGTCGACTCACGAGTAGGTAGCTCATCATCAGAATTCACTCCGTCATTATCAGATACACGAAGCGCCTCTTCGGGGTCAGCGAGGAAGACAAGCGCCACGGGCGTCTGGGGCGTTGCTCCCAGCTCCCCAGTCAAAATATCGACACGGGCCCCTTTAGCCATTGCCTTCCGAGCATCCCTTGTCTTGAATAGACCGGTGAGGTCCCCGCTTGGATCCGGGAGCTCCTCGGCTTGCACCAGTGCCCGCTTAAGTGAAGCAACGGTATGAGGTGGGGGGACCGATGTGGCCTTGATGCGGCCGATGAATGGATTTGGCCCATTCGTGCAGCGAAGCATTCCATCAAGAGCATATACGCGGTAATATACTGAAAGACTGGTCAGGGAAATGGGGGACGACAGAGACTATGCCGGACCGTAGCGTGGAGCTTCAGAGTAGGAATGATCTGCAGCCTCGTATGGCGGCGGCGGGCCTGACGACATGAGAGATCGCACAAACTGTGAGCGAGAAGTGAGAGTCTGAGATCCCGCAGCGCCACCCAGGTACCGCAGGTGGGTCCTCAAACCCGGAGATCTCCGTTTAAATCGACAGTAATAGGTAACGGAACCTGGTGACCGAACCTCTGCCACAGGGGCTGAGATACCATGCGCCCCAAAAGTTAAAACTGTCTGCAAGATATAAAAAAAGACGAAATCTTCGTTCCAAATGTCGGAATGCCGCGACTGCCGCGCACGCGGCATTACCGTTTTGGGGCCAACCTTACTAACACGTGTATCAGAAATTCACTTCGGTCCAAGAAACTGGTTGCTATTTGCCACCTTATCACCCAAGATTCCAGGAGAGGAGTATGAAAAATCAGGGCCGCTACTAAGCAGTCCATACCGATAAACCTCGTTCGACTCATAGCTGCTGTGAAAAAGGTAAATCTTCCATCTCTCAAGCTGGCAAATATTAATCCTCCTCAATACAGTACAGTACATATTTCAAGAGGATTGTCTCGCCTATTCGAGAGTCAATGGCTGACGACCATCGAATGTGTGCTGTACGGTTGAGTAGAGGCTACCATTACTGGTAGCGGGGCTGAGTGAAGATGAACGGTGAGGAAAAGAATGCAGAGTTTCGAGGTGCGCCGTAGATGGAGGGTTGGGGCGGTATGCTGCAGGAGGAACCTGCGCTCAGAGTTGTTTGTTCATATGGATTGGACATCGAGGTGTCCCGGAGAAGCAGATCGAGGTCCGAAAGAATAAAACCTACTTGCTCTGTCCTCAGTCAATAAAACAACTCTCCATCGTGTACTAGGTGACCGAGGCCGCGTATTGCGTTGCCTGAACACACAAAGGTAAAACCGAGATTGGAGTTCTGACCAGCCGGAACCGAGCTTGGAGGCCGTGGCAGTGGGTGTTTAATTACGCGCGTAGATGAGACGCAGGGGACGGGCAGTGATCATGACTTGAGGATTGAGGCTGTGCATCGCAACTAGGGGAAAGCCAGATGGAAAGAGACAGAATCAAGGATATGCCAAGGATCCGGAGAAGCTATTATTGAACTGTTCAACATTGCGTTTCATCTTATCCGCTTGCCACAGAAAAGTCGCCGCTGAGAGTCCAGGAGGAGTCACTCAAGAATCACCCAAGAGTCACTCAAGAGTCAGTTCAAGATTTCCCCAGCAGCAGAAAGATTCGAGACTCCGGGACAAATGACATCTGATATGGTCTAATCGGTGAACCAGACCTCGGCGGGGATTATGACACTCGGAGGAGATGGTGAGGAGACAAAGGAAATTTCTCCAAATATTGTTCTCACTTGAAAAGAGGCCGAAAAAAGTGCAATATCGGGAAATGACAGGAAATTGACCAAGATTTGCTAAAGTATTCCATATCCCTAGTAGAGTTTTTCGAGGAAATGAAGTACTCATGAGGAGATCGGGGAATCCCAAGTTGAATCTGAACATTCACAATTGTAAATGCAGGCCAATTGAACTGAGGCAAACAGATAAGTAAGAAGCAAGGTAAGAAGGCTCAAAATGCATTACGCAGCACCACGACTCTCGTTCATTGGACTCGGGATATTGCGACCTCGATTTGACCTCGACTTGACCTCGACACTACGACGAGACAACTTCCGCTTTTCTAAAACAGCATAAGACGATTCAATGCGGATTTCAGAATTTCGGTTCTAAGTCGTTCAAAGACCGCTCAAAGCCGATCTGTCAAAACACAGAACAAATATTGGTCAGAGATCAAACGTCGTTCATGTTATGTTTCGTGACCTCGTCACAGGGATTTTCTTCCTCCTCCCACATCCTCCACTCATCCACCTGTGCTGTCCCGCCTTCCTCTCCCCTCTCCTCGCCGTAGAGTCCACACGAGTTCACAGGTCTGCCGTGGTGCCTCAGTCTAACAATTTAGATGCCTGAGGTTCAGTTCGTCTGCCGCAGCACCATGGATAAGATCTTACTTTTTCTTCACCGAGTTCATTCGCGTTTTGACTTTTTTAACTGCTCGTGCCGAATTCACGAGGCCCATTATGATCGCCGTTGCCGAGTGCGACGCCATTTCGGCTCACGTTTTGGAGCGGCCCCGTAGTGATCTCAACTTTGGGGCCATCTTGGCGTGCATTGTAAGTCATCTGTTAGCATCTGTTTCGCTTATATACCGGGTTACATTGACGGCATTTTTCGTGACCCCTCGATCGTACACAAAGTGTTGCGCTGTGAACATCGCGATGATGATATACAACCCAATGGCGATTATTTCCGCGACTGCGGTAAGTTTTCCTTTAGATTTTTTTCCACCGAGCCTGACATCCCTGAATGATAATAGGTGTATACTACTGCTGTACACGGTCTTCACTGATGTGATGTCAGTTTTTCCTTTCCAATCCTCCTTCAGTCCGCTGGCGGATGTAACTAGTATCACTGCCGGAGCAGTTCAGAGGGCGTCCGGAAGCTCAGCGACTCTACTCAGCCTTGTTGACATTGATTCCGACTGATCTGCTCCAGCTCGCTGGGCTGCCTTGTGCATCTCTGGCGTCCGGCATACCACCCGTCTGTATGATTCACCAGTCTGATTCACCCTGAGGCATCACGCTAGGCCACTGGTTGCTGTGTTTACGATCTCATCTCACCCATTGCACTCAGAAAGGTCAGTGTCCTCGTCAACGCCCCTGATCTACTGATCAAACACGCATTGACCAAATGCTGTCACAGTGTCAGGATGGATGGATGCGTGCTGTCAAGCTCGCGCTGGGCATTCTCGGTAGTCGTGGCATAGTTACTACTTGTGTCGTAGATATCACATCAATATAATGTGCTTTTATTGCTATTTTGGAATGAATGTGAGGATATATATAGGATCCAAATCCTATGGCAATCCACACAAACCAAAGATAATTTGCCCCCAAATTGGAGGAAACTTATTTCCATGTTGCTCGGAAGGAAATGAAAGAAACTGATGATATTGGACCGAATTGGCCCGAAATTTGGGACAATTCTGAGGAATTGCCATTGGAGGCTCTTCCGGATGCAGACCCACCAACGACCCCATGCTTCCTTGATATTGTCCACGGCTGCCCAGTAGGTCAAAATCCACAAGGGAGGTGAGTTACACTGCTGCCAAGATGACTGCAGACCACAGATTGAGCTCCGTTGAGCCAGGCCTGGCGGCAGGATGCGAGGAGTTTGTTGATTCAAGTTTTCGAGCCCGGATTTGGAAGACGCCGTACGCGAAGCATCAGTGCCTGGTCGCCAACATCCGGAGCCTCCGAGCTGAAGAACTGTGGGGGGTGAAGGGCCACGGCAGTCGCATCTTTTCGAGCAATTTTGCGATCGGGAGGTAAGGCGAAGGGACCAGGTCATGTTCCAGCGTCTGCGGAATCAAGAAGTATTGTGCCGCAATTTTTCTGAGCGCTGGCGGAGCGGAGGCCCACGCATTCTGTTGTCCGATCCAGTCTGATTTTTGAAGCCGTTGTCGGGGTCCATTGGTAGACAATGAGGGAAATAAAATTGCTTTTCTTTTCCGTACATGAAGACTAAATATGGTGCGAAGATCACCAGGTCGCCCCAGAAAATGTAAATAGCGGATGGCTTTGACTGGTTTTAAAGATGTCCTGCTCTTCCCTCTGCCCTGTCCGGTATTAAGTAGACAGTTAGACCATTGACCACGCCTCAAGTACCCAAGTGCGACGGAGAGGAGCCAGCTCATACTTTCTTTAATAATTTTCAGTGCCTTCTTGAACACCATCACTGCATTTTGACAGTTCCTTGAGCCGAGCCTGGACCCCATTAGCCGAGCTTTGGCGAGGTCCGTGCGAGGTCGGTCCTGGGGCCTCGCCAAAGCTAGGCCGAACCTAGGCGAATCTGCCGAGCTCCAGACCGACCTCGCACAGACCTCGCCAAAGCTCGGCTAACGTGCGTCCAGAACCTGTCAAAATGCAGTGCATGTGTGCGGGGGTCGCCTTTGGCAAGCTCCAATACTCTCAGGCAAGCATGGGTCTGTATTGGCGCAGTCCAGGCAGTCACTTGGCAAAATGAACATTGCCAGTTCATCCTTTCTTTCATAATTTTCAGTGCCTTCTTGAACACCATGTGTGCACGGATCGCCTTTGGCGAGCTCCAATACTCAGGCAAGCATGGGCCTGCATGGGTGCAGTCCAGGCAGTCACTTAGCAAAATGAACGATTGCCAAGCCAGTGACAGCCTCGGTCGAACACCGTAAGCAGTGAACAATTGAGGTGACGGGTGACACCCCGTGAACCTTTGGTCGAAACACTACAGTATTTCCAAACCGCATAAACTTGATGGCCAGCGTGAATAACCGAGCTGGAGCTGTTGCACGCGGACATGATTTCAAACTGGAAGCACGAAAAGAGCAGAGCTTTCGCGGAGGGATAACGCACCACGAGGGAGCCCCAACCCAGAGAATTTTGAGGGAACAGATTCCAGAGAGATCCATGCATAGAATAGATGAAGCTGAGCCGGGAAGAAACTCGAGCGCACCGGCAGTCGAGCATTGAAAGTCTGAACATTGCATGATCGGGCCAACTTGAAGATTGAAGCGAGATTGAAGGCGGGGATAGACAGTGGTTGTAGGAGAGAGACCGCCGCTTATTTATGTATGCCTTGGTGACACGGCCATAGTACGAAAATGTGGAGGCGCAGTGAGAACTTCTAATATTAATACTTACTTGTTTGTCATCAAATTTATTAGAGTATCTGTTACAGAGACTAGTGAGAACTCAACTGTGGTATAGTCGACAATTCGCTGCGGGGAACTGCGTGCCTCTGCGGAATGGAAGAAGGGTGGTCAGCTGAGGAACTTCGATTGAAAACCCCGGAATTCGTCCTACTCTTTATGAAATTGAGCCTGTCCGAAGCGTTTAAAGTCCGCTCTGGGTTACTCAGCTCCAGAGTTATGGAAAGCGCAGTTTATACGGTGATCACCGGGTCACCGGGTTATCCTTTGAGTTTCAGGGCGGGGATGCGAGGCCGCGGAGCGGCCGAGCAGCTGCTTGTTCAGTCTACAAACAGGGAAGGATAAGGGCCTTTCAGGACGAACCCAGAGGAAAGCCCAAAGGAGACAAAGATAAATGTACTTGTGTCTCCAATGTGTCTCGGTCTTCCGCTCCGTGTCGGATAAAATTATGTAAACGAGTTCCTCGACCCTCTTCGCGGGTGCAATACGGGCATTGATCATGCACTCTGTCAGTGACTCGCGGTATTAAACAGCTCATTGTCAATCAACCCCCCTTCGCCCATGAAATGCCGCTCATCGATCTAAAAACCATTGCAGGACTCGGCGCCTTCCATTACACACTCTCAACACCAACGGATGCCAACGCAGAGGCTATCGTTGAAGGCACACCGACGCTGATCTTGATACATCCCATCGTTCTCGGGTCGGAGATATTCCATCGTACGTAAAATTTTCGCCGTTCTCATGCTATTCGTCTGAGTACGAGGTGCGCGGAGCCATATATGCCGACGCCCGACTCCGGCGCTTCAATCTGTTGACGCTGGACCTGCGTGGGCACGGGACGACGTCTGCGAGCGTCGAGGACACATATGGGCCAGAGACAGCGGCAAGGGACGTATTGAATCTGATGGTAAGTGTTGCTGTCCTCAGTCCTTTGATTTCTGCTCATTATCCGCCCAGGACGCTCTCAAAATCCCCGCATCTCATCTGATGTGCGTGTCGATGGGCTCGTACATCGTTTCACAGATGGCCATCCTCGCGCCCGAAAGAGTGCTCTCGCTGTTTATGTTTTCCCCGCTACCACAGAAAGAGGCATGTCGCCGTGTACTGGTCGATACATGGAATTGACCCACAGCCAAAGCCCCCAGAGATCATTGAGGGCCGACAGGAAATTTGGGACTGCTGGATGGAGGCATTCTCAAATCCGCAAAACGTTGACACGCTTGCATTCTCAGACTCGCTGACGGGTGGACTGCAGTACGCGTGGAATAACTGCGGGACGAGCCTAAGCAGAGCGTACGGGCCCTCCGGCATGTACTTCGACCACTGATATCGCAGTAGGCTGGTGGCCAAGTCAGTTCCTGCCGCCATAAGAAATTGGGCGCCGGAACATTTCGACCTCTTCCACACCGTCACCGTGAAGTTCTTCCTGAACCGCGAACCCCTTTCCGTCTCGACCCTCGCACGCATCAGGTGTCCTGTCGCACTCGTCCACTGCTCAGAGGACATCGCGTACCCGATACATCACGCGCAGGAACTTCTCAACCTGATGCAAAGCGCCGGAGTCGACGCTCAACTCCTCACCATTGACTGCGCCCCGCATTACGGCAATGTTACGCATTTCAGACAGTGAGTCCGCCAATTTATACAGCAGTCGAGCCTCACCCCACGTGGCGATATCAGGACCAACAAACTGCTTTAAAAATTCTTACTGGCCAGTTGCAAGGATATGACCATCCCGCCCGTTCCACCCAGTGTGGAATCCCCGTTCTTGGCCGAGTTGCTCCAGCTCGGGCTTCAACAGGGCGACGAGGAGAGTGATTCTGGTGAAGAGGATTCGTTAGTTGAAAAAGTATTGAAAAGAGCGGACACGAACTTTGTCCAAGACCAACTTTAGTGTTCTGCACGTAAGGGGAGATAGATACACGATAGCTCTTCGCGTACCGCCTTTGTTAGGATAAGAACATTTTCGGGCACTGTACAATGACAAACGAAAAAAGAGAATGGAAATCACGTTTCAAAAAAACTTTGAAAGGAAATTTCTTGACCTGTGGAAGAGGACGACACTGGTGGGCATGTGGGGGTCAGGAAGAATTTCCGACGCGGCTGACGCCCCCGGAGGTGAGATGAAAGGGAAAAAGCGACGTAAAACAATATGAACGCTGCTCATAAAAACAGCACAATCTCTGGCCGCTTGGTGGGCGAGCGTATCGACTCACTCACCATACTGTATGATGGACTTGCAAATAGGACGAGCCTCTGTAAACGCATGCCCCGAACATGCACGAAAGACAGCTCCCCATGTCACTGCTGCCCACCGAAAGAAACATGAGGCGGGGCTCCACGCATCCCTCCGCACGAGCGCCTCTGCCTGACTAATCCTCTTCACCTCGACTCCAGTGCCAATCGCGTCCGCATCCGCGCGAGCGTCAGTAACCGTAGACCGCCTCATTCAACGCGTCCGTCCCGCCCGCGAGGTCCAGTATGGAGCACCGCGTCGTACCCGTGCGCGGACACCGCAAGGTACGACCTCCTCCCCACAGGTCGGTGGAGGAGGAGCGGGGAGAGGTAGCGCACCGATACATCCACGCCCACGTCGCACGCCGCTATCAGCCACCCACCCGTTTCGACTGTGTCGCTCACCTCGGTCCTTCTTCCCGTGTCATCCCTACTCTCCGTCTCATTCCTATACCCACGCCGACACGCGCACACACCCACAACTGTACGCTCGCGCCGTGCTCCGCATTCCCCACCCGGGCCCCTCTCCTCCCGCGAGAGACGGTATATTCCGCGAACCGAAGGCAAGCCATTGCCCATTGGCGCAGAAGTCGGGAGAGGCGGTGGACGGTGAGGAAGCGGTGGATTACGAGGTGACGTCCACGCCGGAGAGCTCCGAGAGGGCGGCAGACGGGGAGAGTGCGAAGGTGTCGTTGTGCGCGTTTTTTCGCGGGAGTATGGCGTGAGGCGTAAACGGATACGTTAATTCTGAAAGGGAAGACGCGATTGAATGTGCGGGCAGGGTCAGGAGCTTTGGCGTTTGGTAACGGAGTCAGGAAAGAGAAGGGAAGGATGGGCGTACTCCACGCAGACGCGAGAGAAGGAAGTGGATGAAAAGTACTCACACCGCATGCGAACGACCTCTAGCGCGTACTGCCCATCCTTCTTCCCGTCCTCCTATAGCCGTCCGCGAACTGCGGGTGTCGATTACGGAGGAAAATTGAAGCGAGATGGTAGGCGTTATAATGGAGAGCGTCATCGCAGAGGAAGGTGACGGGCACACTGTACAGAAAGCGTGCCTGTTGGTCCAGGCTTTCCGGTGGTCGATAAGCGTATGGAAGATCGGCGAGGCAAAGAAAGACAAGGGAGGGAGGGGGACGCACTGTGTTCCGCAGTGTGAGGTATAGTGACTATTCCCATTGCCTCAGCCTTCAATCCCACCCCATCGTGCGTTGTCCGGGCACGGGTGCTGCGGCGGAATACTTTGAGTGACTTCATTGGGGTTCGCGAGACCTGCATCCACCGACGATTCATCTATCTTACGAGCCCTCCAGAGTCAGTGCGAAATCGACGTGAGGAGTAGATTAACAGCGACTTCATGTCGAGTGGTGTTCAAGCAGACTCCGAAAACATTCAAAGACTATTGAAGTCGCGACGCCCTGAGGCCGGTTAAGCTAAAGCACAGTCGTGAGCAAGCATGGGGCAATTGTGGTAGCCAGCGGAAAAGCCAGAATTACGAAAACGCTCTCATCAATGCCGGCATGCAAGCTTGAAGCGGCACGCAAGCGCGCCATCATGATGTGCCTTTTGCTGGGGATCCTCTAATTGTTGGAGATTGATGATGTGATGACGCATCAATTATTAGTAATGCGATCGGCCAACATCAGTCAGCCCGAGGCTTCTCGCTCAGCAGCAGAAGGACATGGAATTAGGTAGAAAATTCTAGATAAAATGGCTAATAGGTATATCACTCTCTTTATAAGATTACGACTGTCTGTCTGAAGCCATTTCGAACTCCGCTCATCGATTAACCGGCGCTTATCGATTGCGCGCCAATCAATACTAATTCGGGCGCCCATCTCTCAGCTGAAGTGGTGGGCCGCGAAGCGGCCCACCGCGCTCTTGTAAACCATGTAATTAGCTGTAGGCTCCTTACGAGTTTTTACCCAGTCGCCTAACAGCGCAAGTGTCAAGCTTAACAGCTTTCGGCTAAATTCCAACACTAATGGCACTACACTCACATTCGGCAATACACGTGCAGTGGCGTACACCACTGTCGGCGAAGCCGCGCCACTGTGGCGCACTTACCCACCACTTGCACCATTGTCGTACGCAATATTTAGTTCGTTCATCCTTTATTCCAAGTCCAAGTTTCATCATTCATCATTGTACTTGTTAAGTAACCAGATTTCAATTCCGACGCGCTGAAAGTGATACATCGTTATATACATGTTCATTCAACACCAACTTTTAGCGCGCACACGCAAGGACTCAAGGAGGTAAATCCACGGAGAAATGACAACTCACGCTTTTACTCTTGGGCTTGTTTTGAGCCACAGGTCCCAGATTCTCGGGTGTGCATTTTGGCGGCTTGCAGATGGGGAGCTGGGGTGTCATATCGCGAGTTTCAGCTGTCCACCCATCAAGAACAAACGACCCGTCCCCGCTCGAGGGCATCGAATCAAGCAGTGCCTCTCCCGCACTCTATGTTCCAAATTGATACTGACTAGAAAGAGCGTCGGGGACCTCCCCACCGCTCCCAAAATTGGCCAAAAATGAATACCACTCATCGGCAGAGTACTGGTGATCACTGTCCCCAGTGGGATAATTATAGGGTGCGGTATCCGCGAGTGTGTTGTAGTCGCTGAAGTAAAGGGGGAGCTGGGACATGTCAGACATTGAAAGGAGGTTGTCAACCCACACCAAGTTGTCGCCGAAGCATGGCGGTGAGGATTCGACAGGTGTCGGTGCAGATGGAAGATTGTTGAAAGGCAACGGCGGCACCATAGGTTCTGCAAGAATAAAGCCAGGCTCAGCTTCAGCTGTGGCGGGAGCTGCAGGCAGTTCAGGAGACATTTCCGACCGTGCGATACGCTGTCATGAATCACCCTGACTCAGCATCGCAGATATCCTTTTTCGGGTTCTACCACATTCCTTTTTGGGAATAACCCGTCCTTGATCGGGTTATTCCCTGGCCCACAACACTCATTCGACCCTCAGGGACATGAACATCCCTTGGACCTTTATTTGGAATCCATGCAGACATGGATTCCTCACCACTTTACCACCCGGGTTCTTATTGCAGTAACCCGGGACTCTATACGACGATGGCATGACACCATACACATGCAACCCGGGTTCTGTGCGCTAGCAACCCGGACTCCTTTGTGCCGATGACCATATCCAATGGGTCATGACTACACTCCTTTATGTTGGTGGATATTCACTCCTGATATCCCTGCCAAGACGACTACACTCCTGAATGGCGACAGGTGTCTCCTGGGTGCCACCTGTCGGCTCCTTTATGCTCATGACTCCTTGGTGACCCCTAGATGCTGTGGTGATAACACATAGGGACTAGGAGCATCAGCATTAATGTTCCTTAATGCTGGATACAGTAACCGATCGCGATCGTATTTAATTTATGTAGAAAGGTATATAAACTCGGTAGAATCTCCCCTGTACAGTAGATTCTACCTCGTCTATTCACAGGCCTTACTTTGGCTGGAGTGCTTGGTTCTTGGACTTGATCCTGGAGTGCTCTTGTCCTCATCTCGTTGTTCTGGTCTTGCCTTCGCTCCCCTTTCGCTCGACAACACCAGAACTCCTACTCTCTGTCTCTTGCCTTGGGATCTCGACCTAGCAGTTGTTGGATCTGGCCCGTTAGGTAGCGGCAAGGAGAGACGCTACCTAACAAGGGGAAGAGATCATCACACTAGTTCCCTGGCAGGGTTTTACAGAGACTGGTTCGCCTGAGTTCCCCTCAGGCACCCCTCAGTCTTGGATCCAGTTGGAACCCCTGTTTGGAGTACCCCTGAGTCGGGTTCCTCCTCTCGGGTTCTTGGGACGCAACCCCAAACCCCTATCCAGAACCCGAAGCCCCTATTTGAGACACCCGGAGCGGGTTCCTCTCACTAGGGTCTGGTGCATTGCAGTACTCTCACTGCAATATCTTCGGGTTCTTCTGCATGGGTTGCTCACCACCTATGGATGCTGGCCTGGTTGACCACATCCTCCTCTTGGATCCTCGATGCACGGTCATGCACTATTCGAGCGGTGACGGATTCTCTCTCAACACCTAGGGATGGCTGCTGTTGTGTCTGGTGTGGACGTGGTCCAGCTGACCTAAGGGCCGTTGCTGACATACGCCGAGAGAGCACACGTCCCGAGGACGAGGCCTGGAGCAATGGAGTTTCACTCGGTGCCTTTGCCTTACCAGACTTGCGCCATGTCGAGGTTCCTTTCACTGCCGTGAGCGCGGCCTGGGCATTCTTGAATAATTGCTTCGCTGTGTCAACCTGAGATTGAAGCTCATCAGTTTTGGTAGATTTTTGAGTCGCCGCGCGATGTTTCGCGAGGCTGTTGGATTTTCGTTGGACGTTGCGACCCATGCAATGAAGCATGTTGTTGGAGTTATTGTCGAGAATACCGGTTTCGAGGCTGTCCTTCACCTCGCGCGCAGTCTTGAAATCGACTTTACGGGCATTTTGGGTAATGAGCTGTGGTTCAGATATTAATGATGTTGGGGTCGCCCCAGAAGATTGTTGACAAGGACACTGAGGCGGCAAACTCACCTGAAGCATCACTGTCGAGAGAAGCAGCAGGGTGTGAAGGACCGGCCGCCGAAGCGGTAGGCTCAGATGGGAATTCATCCGAATTGTCGTTGGAAGCGGCAGGGTCTGATGGACCGAAAGATGCAGGCTCAGGATCAGGAGCAGCAAGTTCGGGTGGATCAGATGACGCAGCAGACGACCGCAGAGATGCTTCGACCTCCATTTCATCGTCCGAGGACAGAATTTCGATGATCTTGTAATCGCCTTCAAGCAATTCACGTGCCCGAAGGCTAGATGCCAAGGAACGGCGCGCCGGGGAAGTCAAATCAATGATCAAAGCACTAGAATCTTCTGTTTTGACGTGTGGTTTTCTGGGACGGATGGAGCCAGAAGCATCTGACGCCTCCAGCTTGACAAAAACAGCTGATGGACGTGTCGAGCTGGACACATCGCGGTGGGCAAGAAAGGCGGGAAGCTGCCCGGGGTGAACCCAGTCCAGAGTAAGAAAAATCGCCGGGTTTGCAGCCACGAATGCAGCCGGGAATTGCTGTTATGACCGCAAGAAGAGGCTGAGCAAAGGGTGAAATGGTGGAATTGGTCACTCACCAGTGCTCGGAATGCGATATCACCTGCCGTAATGCTGGCAAGCAGCTCGGCGTCATCCATGGCAGTTGCCATGTCGAGCAATACGGTGATTAGGGGGAGAGAACGGAAGGAAGCGTCGAAAAACTGGGATCAGATCAGACTCCTCGTAAGTCACGCTTCCACTTTTACGCGAGAATGGCGCTGTTCGTTCAACTGCGCCACTCTGGCACATGTGGGCCAGTGTGGCGCAACTCACCCACACGCTAGGCGAGGAGTCCGAGTCTGAGAATGGCGTCGTTAACGAGTATATACAAGATTAGGCACCTGATAACAGTGTTGTCACTTAAGGTGTTAATAAGGGTAAATCTTTTTGTTAAGGCCTTAACACCTAATTACGCCTTAATATTAAGGGCATATTAAGGCTTAAGTTAAGGGGTGCTCAATTTTTTTCTACGTCAGATCGTAAGTAGCTACTGCACAATCAGCCGTAAACCAGCTCCCATCCAGAAGAGCTAAGGCTGCCCTCTCCTCCCAGTCGTCATCACTGTCAATGTCAATTGGAATGGGGACATTGTCTGGGTGATAGAGGGCAATACAAGCCCAGCAGTAGGCATTGAAATGTGCCATGTTATGCTTTGTTCCTTGGTGAAAGAACTCTATCAGAGGGTCGCAGCATCTGGAATGACCTTTGTACTATCGGTGTCTGTGGAGTGTCTGTACGTGTCTGTACGGTCTGTCACAGACTGCCCCAGTCTGTCACAGACCTTACAGACACCGGCAGACCTGGGCCATTTTCCAGATGAGGTGGGCAGCATTGACAAAGAAGATGCGAAGAAAAAATGATGTAATTGCCATCAATAAGTCTTAATTAAGGCTTAACGGTACCGAAGCTTGAAGCTAAGTCTTAATATTAAGGGGTAATTAAGCCTTAACTTAACTTAAGTCTTAACTCTTAAGGACAACACTGCCTGATAATACCACAAATCACCTCTAAGTAGAGGGTATCTTCCCCCCCCAATGTCACCCTCTACTTATAGGGAAACTGCGTGTGCCACAGAAATGCCATGGCTGGGGTGCCATGGCGGCCACCCGTTGGGTGGCCAGAGAGAAAAATGGGATTTTGGCCACCTGTGCCACTGATTTTGAAGGGTTTTGGCAGGGGGGTCAGTAAAGCGTGATTTTGTGACAAAATAGTGCCATGGTTGCCACCAAACCTTTAGACCTGGATCAGTTCCAAAAATGTGACCCGATTAGTGCCATGTATGCCACAGGTCAATTTTAGCAGGGTCAGTAAATTTTGTGACCGGGTTAAATAGCCACCTGTGCCACGGGTCAATTTTAGCAGGGTCAGTAAATTTTGTGACCGGGTTAAATAGCCATGTGTGCCATAGGTCAATTTTAGCAGGATCAGTAAATTTGTGACCGGGTTAAATAGCCACCTGTGCCACAGGTCAGTTTTAACAGGATCAGTAGATTTTGTGACCAGTTTAAATAGCCATGTATGCCATGGGTCAATTTTAGCAGGATCAGTAAATTTGTGACTGGGTTAAATAGCCACCCATGCCATGGGTCAGTTTTAGCAGGATCAGTAAATTTTGTGACCAGGTTAAATAGCCATGCATGCCACGGGTCAATTTTAGCAGGATCAGTAAATTTGTGACTGGGTTAAATAGCCACCTGTGCCACAGGTCGGTTTCAGCAGAGTCAGTAAATTTTGTGACCGGCTTGATTAGCCATGCGTGCCACAGGTCGATTTTTGACAGAATCAGGAGATTGGAGGCCAGGTTGAATAGCCATCGGTGCCACCGATCACATGAAAAGGGACTTGGTAATTTTGGAAGGGACATAGTAAAGACTCTGCCTGTCTGCCATCTCTGCTAGCTATCTACCTATTCCTCCTGTTTGTCCAAGGCTAGTAATACAACTCCGTCCATCACCTCCCTGAGTTCCTCTCCCCAGGCATCCTCACCCTCACCGTTGTCACTGGAACCATTTCCATCAAGCCAACCGTTTTCAGAACCCTTGTCGTCACTTGCAAGGTCCATGTAAACATCCATGGCACCTGCACAGATGCTGTCAAGGCAAGATGCAACTCTTGGGAGACGGTTGGTGCACATCACCCTCGGGGGAAGATGAGGTGGAGGTGGGGTCGGCCCACTCCCCAGGTGTCAGGTCGGCAGTAAAGCGGCTTCCAAGTTTCTGGCGGATAGCATAGAAGCACTTCATATGAATCTCGTTATATCGTCCACGTTGCCAGTGGTATTTTCCAATGAAAAATTCGAGGGTAGAGCCTTCTGGCAGAATCCTGCCTCCTTGGCCAGCAAAAACTCCCTCTCATCCTTCATATAGGTCACAACATGTAGGATTTCGATGTTGAGTTGCTGAATCTCCTGCTTTGCTCGGTTGAGTTTGTGGTAGCTGTCTAGAAGCTGGTGAGCAGCCAGGTCTGCCCATGCCCTGATCGTGGCATTGCCAGTGGGGTCCTGAAAAATGTCAAAATCTGCAAGAAATGTGTAGTCAATGACTTCCTCCCATGACAAGTGCTGCCTTAGAGGGTCCAAGGCCGATGCAGCCAAATTGTAGCACTGGAGGGCACTCCGGATTGCTTTGGATCAAACCTGGAGAGCCTTGGCAAATTTTCTCGTGCTCCTGAAAGGTCTATCAGCACTACCCATCAACAGATTGGACCATATACCTAGCCCTGATTGGTTTACCTTTGTCAGTTCTAGAAGTCTTTTCACCACCAATGCCTCTAGAGGGGCTACTGCCCGTCTATACCGGTGGTCGACTACCAGCTCAGTGGCATCAGCCCACTCCTTATCCTCGGATATCCATCGCACCTTGATAGACAGGTGACGCTCAGTGGCCTGAACTGCCTCAACCACCTTGTTGTAATTCTCATGTACATGGCTCCTTGTGTTACCATTCTGTTGAGCCCTCTCCAAAGCCTTTGTCAAACTTCTCCCTGATGAACATGGCACAAAGGCAGTTAGAGCTACTCAGTCTTATTGAATCCATTAAGACCCACTTTCAATCAGCCAGATTAACCAGCAGCTCGTATTACTCCATCTGGTTTGTTTCCTCCTGTGGCTCCTTCAGATGTGTGTTGAGATAGGCCTTCTGTTCCTGGATCCTGCCTGTAAGATTGCCCATTCCAGCTCATAATCCCTCCCCTGCTCTCTCCTCTGCTCCCTCTCACAAGCCTTTGCACAAGCCTTGTCACAATCTAGCTTCTGGGTATTGTTCTCGAGCCTTTTTTCCCTTTTTTTGTGAGTCAGGAACCTCCTGTTTCTGCAGCACATGTGTTAGTTCGTGCCAATAAATTGTCACACCATATTACTTTTGCTGGTAGACATCATTCCCAGTCTTTTTACGTTCTTGGTACTCTTGGGCATGAACTGGGTCATCCTTGATCCTCTGGTGATATCTAGGGTTCATATGAGCAATGTAATAAAGCAACAAGATGGCCAAATACTCTTTCATCTTAATACAAGATTTCTCCAGCAATTCTTCCTTTTTTGACGAAAATTTGGTCAGGCATTGAAGATTAAGGTGTACCAAACTCACTTTTCACAATATCTTGCACAAGCAAGACATCTAGTAGCAGGGGTACCTGATGGCACAGGTGGCATTTTTGGGACATTCAGGCTTTCTGAAGGGCTAAAAAGATCAATAAGAGGCTCAAATGTGTGCAGGGGACCAAGGAAGGACCAACATTTGAGAATCTTTCATATTTGTGGAAGTTGGAAAAAAGTGTGTCTTGGTAAGAAGAGAAGTGGGGTACCTATATGCAGATATGGCACATTTTGGTCCATTTCATGTACAAACACAAATCTCGATGCAGAAATTAGAAGTAATGCCACAAATATTCCTAGACCCACATATGTGTTAAAAGTTCAAATTGGCTTCCTCAGATTTTTAAATTATGGCTTGAGGAAGACCTGTTATCGAGTTGTTGTGTGTCTAGGGTTGGTGATTACGACTTTTGATGGCCAGTCCGGTGGTGGCATGGGTGGCAAGATCGAGTGCATCACATTTTTTTGGTGGCACTCATGGCATTCATCACAAAATTTGTGACCTCAATGTGGTCAAGATACATGGCATTGGTGGCAAAACAAGTAAATCTGCACCCAGCCAGCCTTCAGCTCATCCAAAGTAGAGAACAAAGCAGCCCCCGCTGCAGCCCTCTCCAGTCCGAGTTTGCACTCCTCCTCAATCTCCTCTGCTGTCAGTGTAGCAAGATAGTCCTTCTTAGATCGAAATCCACGCTCAACCCATCGGAAGAACACTCCCATGGTGTATTGGGTGAATGAATACCGTGTCTCGTGCTCGGCGATTCAGGTGTTTGAGTGGAAGATGGTTGCACTCAGGATGAGAACTGCGCACCCCAGTAGGAACTCCAAGATGAGTTTGCAGTCCAAAATAATGAGATTGCCACCCTTTGTATAGTTAAACGTGCTGAGAGCAGTAATTACCCACCACCCGAGGTTGGCAAAGTTGCGGTGCCCAAAGGCACAGGTACAAAGGCCGAGGTCGAAGGTACATGCCGAAAAGGTGCTGTTGATTGGAGATTGGGGTTCTTGTGGGGGTAAACAGCAGACTTCAACAAGCGAGGTACAAGTTCAATTTTGTTGAAGTGTCTGCCTAGGGGAGACTACATTATCGACAGTGGCTGATCGGAGACGAAAAACGCAGCAAGGAGCCGGGGACCTTTGAAAGAGCGCAGGTGAGGGATGGTGTCAGCAGGGAGCTGACCAGTTGAAAATTGGGAGAAAGACAACTTGGTGATGGCGATCTGGATTTCGAGTTGGGTTAGTTGCAGACATTAGCCACTTTGCGTTGTAGCCATTGGAGCCATACCATAGCAAAATGATGTTGCGATGCTCGATGGCTCCACCCGCCAAAATTAGCCACTGGTGGCTGCCACAGCCATCTGACGTCATTTTTGGCAGGCGAAGCCACCAGACAACGCAACGTCATTCAACCATTGGATGGCTCCAATGGCTGCACCGCAAACTGTCTATTGCTACAAAACAAAATGGAAATAATGTCGTGAACGAATCACTCAATTCTATAGAGAGTGTGGCAAGACGTTGGAATGTTGAGGGCATACCGGTGAAGGCAGCTGGTAAAGCGCCAGAACAATCTCCAGAGAGGCTGAGCCCGTGTAGGGGCTCAGGAGAACGAGATCCAACGGTTCAGAGGTGTTTTCATAATGGTTGCCCCCAAATTTAAACTCTTTCAAGGATAAAAGTGGCCCTGGGTGAGTGACTATGGCACAGGAAGAGGTTCAGCTTCTTCAGCCGAACCAAACCAGCCAGAGTCTGGTGCAACTGCGGATTGAGCGTCAGATAGCTCAGGTGCACAGCACGCAGATTCAAACACCGAATGTATGAGTGAACAGGCAGACTAGTTTTTGGTAGGTTTCGTCCACCAACTTGATATTGCGGATGTTCGGGTGGGTCTCGATGAGGGATGTGTCGTAGTGGAAATCCCCCTTGCTGAGATGTGTCAAAATGGCTCAAATGTGTTCAACTTGTGCTCACTTGTGCTCGGAGCTGTTCGAACCTGCTGAACTTCAATTTTGATGGAATGACATCAGTTTTTACAGCGCAGATCCCACTTCAAATTCTACAGATTGCACGAAGTTCCAAAGTCCCGCAGATTGTCGCAATTGTTTTCGCAAAGTCGTGTTCGCACGAGTGCAAGCTTGACTGTGAGAACTGTCAGAGTTTTAAACCCTCCTTGCTTCCTCCATTGCACTTCTTGCCAGTCTCCCTCTGCTAGTTTCTGCACTCGTATAACAATCTTGTGGATCCAGCACACATCTATCAACACCTCCCCGCCTATACACTTCGAATACTGTCCCGCAAATGCGATGGCCTTCTGATCCCAACTAGGGCTGGCAACTGTAACCGTGTAAGCACTGGAATACGGTACCGTATTAACGGTCACAGTCCGTCATTGTGCAGCTTGCGTGTCTTTCGTACGCGGTACGGGCACGGCTCGCGAATGAGCCGTGTTGACCGTGTCTGTGGAGCCGTTACGGCTGTCTTTACAGCATCATGGCTTTGGGACAAAATGGAGTTGCAATAGAGGTTATTAGCAGCCGGTATCACTTTGATAAGTTTGATTTTGTGGGACCTTTTGATTCCAGTAAAATTCGAGTTTTTGTGGAGCCATAATGGCTGCGGCATCTTCGGCACAATCCCCTTCTGTTCCAAAATTAACGTGTCTCACAGTGGCAGTGACAGTCTCAGTTACCTTCCGACCAGTGCCAGACGCGTCTTCGGACCATCGGCTTTTATGCCATAACATACTCTTTGTTCTGGACGCTCTCGACGATGCCGCCTTCTTTTACTGGTGATCATGGTGAATGGCGAGACACGTTGTTGCATTGTGTTGTTGCGAAGCACCACATTTTTTTCCGCCCCTGAAACGACCGTATCACCGTAATGACCGTAATTTACGGTCACCGTACTGTCTGATACTCCAAGCCATTGCTTCCGGGTTGTAATCCCACCGCCGTATCCAGCACGGCTGTGACCGTATATGGTACAGTCGCCAGCCCTAATCCCAACGCGCTTCAGTGCCCTTCAGATGCGGTAATCTTGTGTCCTCGTTCCTCAAGAGCACCACACTAATCTTGTCGTGAGTCGGCGTTCTTGATGCATCTAAGTGTACATCGATCTTCTTTCCTTGCCATTGCACTTTTTGTGCTCACCCTCATAGCAATTCCAGCAATTCCACATTAGCACGGAGGACTGCCACTGCAAGATCGTTGTGTGCATTTGGTATACCCTCTCCCTCCCCTTCAATTGTACAGGCCTGATCGCTAACTTGCGAGCCAGGGGTCGTGTTGCGCCAACCTCATTACAAGCTGTTGTGGATGCTCAAGAACTCGGAGGAGGTTTGAACAAGGTGAAGATTGTTGTTGTGATGCCATTCACACATCCCTCTTCTACTTTCTGCTCCTGCCTTTTACCATTAGACAGGTTGTGCAAAAGCCGCACAAGCCGCATGTGGCTTCATGCGGCTTTTTGGCATTGTGCAAAGCCGCGGGGAGGGTTTCAATATCCTGAACCCATAAACCCACCGGAAATGACTCATACAAATATCATTTCGAATGTTCTGTCCATGCGGCTATCCAATCAGATCCAGTGAATATAATGATTTGTCCTTGAGTTTCCGCGTTGATTCCACAGCACCTACAAACTGAATGACAAATGGGACAGCCATCCCATAGTCTAAAATACTTCCCTCCACTCAGCAGGTTCACTGAAAAGTTTGACCCCTCCTAGATGAACTCGGAAAATCTCTGCAGCTTTGCACAATGCCCAAAAGCCATGTGCGGCTTGTGCACAACCTGTCTATTGTCCTTCTTCCCAATCTTCCCTTTACCCAACTCCCCTTCTGTAGAACACGGAGCTTACATGGACATCGTCTTCCCCCTATTGATCTGTGCATAGTACATGCTGCCTTTATTCATGTTGTGAATGATACTGATTCATTTGTCGCATAGGTCTGTGATCTAAGTATTCCTCTCTGAGGCGAGGGACAGCGGTGTAATGACTTAGTGTAGTCGGCATGTATTCATATGTAGTGAATACCATTTATTTCAATTAATACTGGCAGAGGAATCAAAAAGAAGCCTTGTATTTAGTGGGACATGTTTCAGCAGCCTACAACAGGTCTGAGCACAAAGTGCACACAAATGAGCAGAAATGAGCAGATGACAGCACATTGACAAGATGCTATAGTCTCATTTTTGAGCTGAATTGAGCTGAAAATGCTCAGTTCAGATCAATTTTGGCTGAGCACATTTGAGCATCTTTCGACACAACTCAGCATGTGGGATTTCCACTGGGGATGTGTATCCATCCTCCGAGTCGTGACCGTGAAAAATCCATGAACGAACCAATGACGAGGTGTAGAGGCTGCCCCCCAGCTTCCTGAGGCGTATGGTCGAGCGGTGAAGACACAGGCCTATATGGCAGTTCAATACATCATGGTCTTATCGCGAGAGATCAGCGGTGACATATCTCGACCTCTCGTCACAAATGCGCCATGATGCATCAAACTAGAGACCCCAAACAGTGGCAGTTTCCGGTTTAAAAAAGCTGCCCAACACAGAGTTTGAACATATGACCTTAAGCTATAGTAGCCCCAAGGACACTCAGTACCATTACACTGCAAGGGCCATGTAAAATATAATATTTGTCCCAGCTAGGGTAAGCCTAAGCTTACCCTACCTGGGGCTGCTGATACCCATACCTAGGGCAGGCAAGCTGCCCTAGGTCTTCGAAAATTGTTTTTCACTGCTTATTATGTATTCTGGAGTGTTTGAAACCCCTAACCAACCCTAACCCCTAACCAAAATAGATGTACCTAGGAGGAAGGCACTAACCCCCTAACCCTGACCTCTAACCCAAACACTAACCACCCTAACCACTAACCAGGCCCGTACAGGGTAGGTACAAGGCTGATTATGTGTTTGATTGATGGTCCTATCCCCACAGCACTGGTAGATCTAGTATCCTTATTGGTCTAGTGGTTAAAGCAATGGTCTAATTATTACAGATCATTGAAAGGGTTTTGGTTCAATCCCCGCTATTGGCTTTTCCTTGAGCTGCTTCGGTCAGGCCTATCATTTGATGTGTTATTGGCCGATCTAACAGGATAGTTCTGGATACATCACTGCTGATCTATCTCAAGAGAGGGTGATGTATCACTCTGCCAGCTAACGGTGGAAGATGCCAAGTGTTATGAATACAGTCTTTTTGAACGATCTGAGCACATTCGGGAGTGTCGAAAGGCTGGCGCTGGAAGAGAAGCGGCTGGCAAAGCTCGCGAGAATAGCGACAAACCAGTACGAGGCGGCAAAGATCTGTAGGGGAGGAATGAGACCAAAATCTGGCCCAGATTTCTGTCGCAACACTGTTAAGATAGGGTGCTGCTGTCGAGTCCATCGAGGTGGAGAGAAAGAAAATGTTAATCTCGGTCACCTGGTTGAGGTCGTACATCACCTTCGGAGAAGATGGGCCACTATGGGCATACGTGACGGACAAAATAATGTCGGTTAAAGCCCTAGGCAGTGCGGACAACGTCAATAAAGCCCTAAGAATGTGCCCCTACCTACAGAAATGGAAACCGAAAATGGCTACCTTAACCCAGATCTGGCGCGGATGGTTAAAGTTGGCAAGGACTATGACGTAGTGATGGACGGCATCGCTGTATCGAGAGAAATCCAACACAAGATGCCAATCTGGTACCACAACAACAGTACAGAAACCGCTTTGTCCACGGTGCAAAATTGAGCAGCATGACACAATCCACGGCATACCACATTATACGCCAGATCAAAATCGAAAAAGACCCCTACCAAGATGCACTAGACCAAACCCCAACAAAACGGAACACGGAGCAACCGCTGGCAGCAGCCGAGGAAGCGAATGAGGACACACCGTCAGAAAGAGAATTATGGTGCTCAACCTAGCATAAAGACTTCTCTCGTAACATCCGGTTCTTCATGTGGATGCTACTACACGACGGCTAAAAGGTCGGAAAACATTGGGAACACATAACCGGACACACACAGAAGGAAATATGCAACCACTGCGGGGTGAGAGTTGATGCAACACATCCTTACCCAATGCGATGTGCCCAGCCAGGAAATAGTATGGGACCTGGCCAGCGAGCTGTGGAGGATGAGGACAGGTGAAGATCTGCACCCAGCCCTCGGCCAAATTATAGCATGCAGAGTGATCTCGAAAGATACTAAGGCACATCCAGGCTCTTCCGTATCGTAGTCTCAGAATCCACACATGATATGGAGGCTGAGAAATGAACGAGTGATCCAAGAGCAAGAAGATGTTAATACACCGGAAATTCAAAATCAGGACGGAATGCCTGGATTGATTGAGGCCTCTAAGGATTCCAGACCCCGGACAGCATTGTAGAGATTCATGGAATGGATAAGTTTGTGGATCTGATCACGGCAAGGCTTCTGGACCTCCAAAGGAGTCACAGTTCGAGCCATGGTCGTCAGTGGCTCGCCAAGCTCACTCGGCGCTCCGGTTGCTGACAAATCTGCTGGCGGGAAATGTAGGTGAAGACACATGTACAGGTTGACGTGGAGGACGTGGATCAACAGTTCTGAAATCAGACTCGAGGAAGACGAACATAAAAATTCTGTGGCACATGGTCCACACTATCTGGGCATTGCATACCCCATATCAAATGATTATGATTTGGCAGCAGCGCACTGGGACCATCTACCATGATCAGTGAGATGATGAGTGCATTTGCAGAGAGTGGGATGGCCAATTGGGGAAAGGCTGCCGAATTAAATGATCATCTGATGCACAAGATAGGGAAGCTCAAATAGAGAATAGAACACAGAGCCCACATTCAAACAGATGTACTACGTGAAATTAATTGACCGTTCTTTAAGATTTTGCTTGTTCAGCTGTGCTATATCCCCATGTAACCATTCTTCTTTGTTTTTCCTCTGCTCTTGCTCTTCAATTATGTCAGCAACGGCCTCTGGGTCGGCTAAACAGCGAGTAACCCGATGAGAACCCCAACCAGGATAAACCCGATAGACGCTTAGTAGCTCGTGTGTTCCCCGAGCAGTAGGACCAGTCGTACGGCGTCCTCCCTAGGAGGCCGTATGTCATAGGTCGGGATGCGAGGTGGAACCCGGAACGAGTCGAAGAGGGTGTGATATCCACTCAGGTATACAACCCGGGGTGTGGATACAACCCGTAGTACGGTGCGAGGGAAGTGGAGCAGGGTGGAGACAATGCCTATGTCAAGCCAAGGTAGAAGCCTGAGATTAGACGAGGTAGAATCTACTGTACATGGAGATTCTACCGTGCTTATATAGGCTTCTAATAAATTAAAGCGATCGCGGTCAATCGCGATCAGTTCCTGCACCGTAGCATTAAGGAGCATTAATGCTGATGCTCCTGGACTCCTTTGTGTTGGTTTCCGTGGCGTCGGTGGACCTAGGAGACCTGACGTTCGGGTTTCCTAGTCCTAAGTGTCATCGTATCCAGTGGTTCAAACCCCGATCGGGTTCGCAACCACTCCTGTACTCCGTGTACTCTCCTGTGCCAGCTCTTGGTGCGTCCGGGGACTAGAGTCCATCTGTACGGGTTCCTAGTCCCTAACGTCTTCTGTATTCCGTGGCGCAGACTCCCTGAGTCTGCGGCTTTAGAATCCGAGGCCGGGTTTCAACTGTGAGAAGGTCACATGGTGGCGTCATGAGAGTCCCATGCCGCTAAGATGCGTCTGTATCCATACAGACGCGTCGCGCGAAAAAAAGTAGAACCCGGGCGATTCATGACAGATTAACCTCTTCTGTGCTCCACTGCCTTTTCATTTGCGCTGGAACAGCTGACCTGCACGGAGTCCTTCCATGACATGACACGAGTATGTTTAAATACACATTCTGCGGTGGTAAGGTTGTCTTCAAATGTTCGGATGTGACCTAACTTGTTCCAGACTGGAAAAGTACTGACAAGGACTTCAAGCCATAAAAGAGATTCAAGTACCAAAAAAAAAAGTAGTCGGATAAGTACAAAGTCCCAAAAAGTCCTCATAAGTGTGTTAAGCACCAAGCCAAGAACTTGTCAATTTGCTGATGCTAGGACCGACCACCCTTTGAAACAAGACCAGAATATCTCTGAGACATTGCTCAGATATCAGGCAAGATATATCTGAGACTAACATTTTATATCATTGTGAAATATCTAGAACAGACCGGACTGATCTCAAGTCCACACATCAGACTGATTTCGCCCTGGCATGGTGGTGTACGGTGGGCCACATGTGGTATCAGGCTTCGAGGGACAGGGACGACGCGTGCAGGCACAGTGCTAGATACAAATTTAAAGCCGACAGAACTGGTGAGTGAGTAGGATGACTGGAGTCACAAGAAGGGCGATGTGGCAGCGCACTGTTGTCTGATCTGGTTTACTCCGGAAACTGTCGGGTGCTCTGGTAATTTCAGCCATAGACAAAACCATTTCCTCAACCAACGCTTTCACCGGGTTTTCTCATCTTGCCTGCTATCAAAATAACCGGGTTCCCTGACTGGAATCGCACCCACTGTCAACATGAGCTCTGCTGACATGTACTGTGAAGTTTGCCTCTCCCTCAGAGAGACGCTATAAACGGATCTAGCTCATTCCTCGCTGGTTATAAAATTTTCCTGCTCTCGAATGTTTATCATTCTTTCAACCTTTGCCATGGACAGATGCACACTTCAGATTCATCAGGCCTTCCAGTCTATTGGTTTGTGGTGCTGGCATGGGGACTCATTAACCGTTCTTTAACGAAATGGCTCCTCGGCTGTGCTATTTCTCCATATGTCGGTACTCCTTTCCTCTTCATCTGCTCGCACTCTGTGTTTAACCCCATCCATGCTCGAATCTTTGTGCTCGTCCACACTGCCTCTTCATTTTATATGCCCCATATGTCCTCTTTGCTCAACGGCAGCAATCTGAGGAATCACACGGGCACTACGCTTGTTCGGATCTTGACCTCGACCTGCGCTGTTCTTTTTTTGGTTTAGCTTCACTGCAACTATTACTGCGCGCTGCGGTGTGAGGCGAGACTGGCTGTAGCGTGCTGGAGGCAGTGGTGCAGCAGCCAGATGAATCGTCCTCTGGGAGGAAAGAGGGATTGGTGTAGCAGGTCTGGAGATGGTGGGGACGGAGTATAGGGCCAGGGAAGAGGAGATGTTCAGAGAACTGGAGCTCTTTAGTGTGTAGAAGTGGGGGATCAATTGACTGTCTAAAAAAGCGAACATTGCAGGGTATTTATACTGTTTCCAATGGTCCTGGATAAGCTCCGGCCTGCACAGCAACAAGCTCCGGCCTACACAGCACCCTGAAACGTGTTCCACATGCTCCATGTTCCATTTTGGGACAAGGAGACAGAGCATCTCGTCGAGATAGGTCGTCTCTTCTGAGCTACATTGCCTTGTCTTCATTGTGTGATTGGGAAGGTGGTTCTCTCGTCTCTTTGCACCGTTCCAAGGCACTTTGGAGGGCCAGGAGGGCAATGGTTCGATATGCTGTGGGAGGAGATCAGTGGTCTCATGTTCCTGGGGGAGAAACGAGCAGTCTCGTTGTAGAGACGAGCGGTCTCGCTGTTCCTGGGAGAGATACGAGCAGTCTCGTTGCAGAGACGAGCGGTCTCACTGTTCCTGGGGGAGAAACAAGCAGTCTCGCTGTTCCTGGGAGAGAAACGAGCAGTTTCGTTGCAGAGACGAGCGGTCTCGCTGTTCCTGGGGGAGAAACAAGCAGTCTTGTTGTAGAGACAAGTGCTCTCGCCATTCCTGAGGGAGAAACGAGTGGTCTCATCGAAAAGAGGGGTGGTTGGTGAGGAGACAGATGATCTCGTTGTCCCAGGGAGTGAAGAATATGTTCGTGCGAGTCCGATGAAGTCGTTTGGAGGGCTATGAGGCGGTGTGCCATGCCTAGCATGTTCACCGACCTCACACCTCCTCTGGAATGGCTGATATTGACCCTATGTTGTGATAAGGACCGCGGTGTTGGTATCAAAAGATATGTGATTCGAATTCGACTATGTTCGTCCTCTAGAGGGGAAGGTATAGTTGAATGATAGATCGGTGCACAAATCGGCCTTGTATGAGCGATGTGTGTGTGTGTGTGTGTGTGTGTGTGTGAACGGTGGTTCGTGGAGAACATTCGTCTCCTAGGTGTGGACGTGTGCGGTGGACCTGTTGTTAGTGAAAACGATAAAGAAGGTATGAATGCTTAAACCTGGTTCCCCGTACGAGAGTACTGGAACCCTAATTGCGTTGCCCCGTCTGCTTTCCTTCGTGCGCTTTCCTTCGTGCGCTCTTCCCCTTAGAAGCAGCGCTGGAGATGCGATGTATGTCGCACAGACGATGACACCAACGTCGTTCGGTCGACAGCAAGACGGTCGGTATTGTTGGCTATGGACGGCGATTTGTATGTGGTGGCTTCTCTCCGGGCCTGTTTTCTACAGAGCATGGCTCGCGAGAACGGTGATCCAAATCGAGAAGCCTGGGATGGTGACACCGGGTCCGGTGAGGAGGGACCCTGCTGATGGAGGTGTGAGAGGTGAGACGCCGATAAACGAGCGAATGTAAGATGTGTGGCCTGCCTCCGGCAGTGGGCGAGGAGGAGGGTGCACAAGAGGTATGAGGTTGGGGAAGGCTGGGAGTACCCTTTTAGATTGAGCTGAGAACAGTACAGAAAGTGGGGAAAATGCCCCGAAAGCTACTTCTGCAGGCCGGAAGGTACTGACTACTCCTACTAAATGCGCTCCCTTTTATACCTCCTCGACGACTTCCCACGTTTCCAGAGGTGCCATGCGGGACACAGGTGTTTCCAGGGGGCAGGGGACGTCATGAGGCGCTTCGGGGTGCATATACAGCAGGAGAACGGGCGCCTCTGCTGAGGAGACCGATCATCTCTGGGTGCGCGCGAGGCACAGTGAGGCCAAACGGCCTCGGAATACGTCTAGAGCTCCAGGCACGGCCTGTTGGTAGCATCAGCGGGTCCTCAAGTGCTTAGGAAGGGGGAGAGACAGGTTGTCTCCCCTCGGCTAGTTGATGCGTCGTGTGAAGTGGGGGACGGGCTGTGTCGGGATATCCTCTGCCTCGTCCGATGGGTCGGTATCAGGCACGCGGTAGGTCCGTCCGGTGCGAGAAAGTGTCTGCGAACGGAAACGTGGATGACAGGGGAGCGGTCATATCCTGTTGGTGGATTATTTCATTCTTTACAGCCATATACGGTCATAATAACTGTAAGAGGCCCTGGTAGCATCCTTACAGTTACGGTTACAGCCGGTTAGGACCTGTAAGAACCCGTAATCCTTACAGCTGTAACCGTATACAGTACGGTGCCGATCCCTAACACTGGGGGCAAACATAGATGCATGTGGACCATGTATGCATCAAATGCACGTGGTCCACATGCAGTCGCCTCATGTCACAAAGGTGCCAGTCACCTTTGTAGCACCTTTGTTATGCTTTGAGATGTCAATGCACTTTTTCAGTTTGAACCTGATGGATGGCCAGCAGGTTCAAACCGGTTCAATTAAAACCTGATGGTTTAAACTGGTTTGAACCTGTAGTAGGTTCAAACCATCAGGTTCCAATCAGTTCAAACCTGATGGTTTGAACCAGCTGCTTTGGGCCTGATGGATTAAACCGGTTTAAACCATCAGGTTCAAACCAGCTTAAACTGCTGCTTGAATCGGTTGGATCCTCCACTAATCCATGGTTCAAACTGGTTCAAACCACAGGTTTGAACCATTCTTTACTCAGAACCCTATAGGTAGGTTTGAACCATGGTTTGAACCGAACCTAAGGTTGGCAACCTTTTGGTTTTGAACTTGAACCGCCCTGTTGCTGTGGTGGGGAGAACGTTGGTCTCGCTCGGAAGCTGCTTCTGGTAACGTGGAATCCCGTTTAGGAAGATCCGTCACGTATGTCCGAGCTCGTCCCGTTACTCGTGCAGATGGTTCGCAGGGGCCATGAGGCGACGAGCGATGTGTAGCACGCTCAGAGACCTCACAGCGGCACAGTGAGGCCAGAATCTGATTTATACTGTTGACGCAAAATATACTCTTCAGCTCCTTCCCTCCGCACCTATGTCCAGTTTTTACAGCTCAAAGCCAGCCGTCGTGTCGCAGTCACTAAGCCAAACTCTAGTTTTCCCACCCTTTACGCCCATTACAGCATCAATGTCTAGTGCCTGGACAACACTACAATCCCAGCTGACATCCATGTTTTCACCGCCAGCACAACACCCCTGGTCCCAGATGGCATGGTCGCATTCACCGTCTGTACTGCGCAGTCAACTGCGACCCCACCCATGGCAAAGTCTCTGGCCAGTAACACACTCACTCTCAATGCCTTGATGTTTGTAGTGTTTGCCGGGAAATCCTAAGAGCGATACTTATAATGTACGTGCTGTATATTTCTTGCTCACTCATCCTCATGTAATCGAAGGACCACTTACCCGGTGAATTCACTTCGATGGCGTATGGTGTTGGTTGTGTGAGTGGAAGTCCTTAAATGCTCAATGATGGTCACGCGTCCTGACTCATTACCGTCGCTCTCTCGGATTTTGTACGTGACGACACGAAAGCCTCTACTGTCCAGTACTTTCAAAAACGATTTTTCCTTCATCCAATAATCAGCTGTGTCTTTGACTTATTGACGGCTCGCTGGACACGAGCTCCGACACCACAGACACAATGTCGCCGCCTCTGAGAGCTCTCTCTTGCGCAAGAGGATTCTGCCTTCAATCACTCCGCTACAAACCCGTATAACTATCCTATGAATCAAATGTGATTTTACCGCATTTCTCTTACAGAGACATTCAAATAAAGTTTTTCAGCCCTCCAGAAAGACCAACTCCAATGTATGTCTATCTTGCTGTGTTCAAATAAACTGACTCACATGTTTCAGTACAACAGCTGCACCGTCTACTTGACCTGTCGAACAAACTTCCTCTTCCTTTGAGATGATGCCATCCACTCCAGCAACACATTCGACCACACTGGCACCCACGGTGGCAACCACGGCGGCAACTTCCACACCTTCGGGCTCATCGGTGTCTGGGACTGCGGCACCAACTGGCCAAGGCCCCAGCCTTCGTTCGACGAGGAATTGATTGCTTCACAACTTGCCCTCTGTTAGTAAGCTACTGTAATATCTAAAATAATAAACACACCCCTGTTGGAGTTGACGAATCGAGACAAATTATGCATTCCGTATTACGAGATTACGATGTACACATGACCGCCATCAATCACTCTTTGTCTTGACTATCGCCTCATCGCATCGCTCTGCGCTGCACACCTCGCCTTCTGGGTTATCTCTTTCAACAACCCCCACTCTCAAATTTGCTTGAGTTGAGTTTCACTCAATGCGGCCGGGATATACAGTCGACTTATCAACCATCCTTGCCGTTGCTATTACAGTGCACTGTTATTCACACCATCTGTCAATGCTTGTCGGGATCTTTACTGGCTCGAATGTGGATTTCTCAGGGCAGCTGACCCCGACTTTCATCTTGATAAGATGTCGTCTCTGGCTTCACAATGGAGACGATGGGAAAAAACCTCGTGGTAGAATATGGAAGTTTCCCAAATTGGCTGGTTGAAATTTTCGCCGTTCTGACCATAGTGCATCCACGCAGGTCTCGCAGCGTGGAACTTACACGCAGCAACGTTCGCGGGATGAACTGTGACGTATCCCACCGGTCTGCTTTCTAATTTTTTTAGGGGCTGGGAAACTGACACCACTGAAAACATCCGAGCTGTCAGATCCGGCACAAGCCGTTCACAGGACGCGTTGAAAGGCTTTGCCTCGGTCCGTCTAAAGCTGGAGTACTGCTGATAACATGGACCAACGAGTGGAATGCAGCAGTACAAGCCACAACCACTAACCGAATCCACATCCTTGTTCCCCCTGGTTGCACAAGCTTAGACGTGCCGACGAGTATTCATGCATTTTAGACTTCTTCACAGAACTGTGAAGGAGTAGAAAAGGGACACAGATACATCAGTTCGACTGGTTGAAGCCCTTAATCAAGCGCTCGGAACGAGAGCACTTGACTAATGGCATGCAAGTCTGTTGTGGTGGGATTAAGACCCTCTCTTGGCATAGCCAACTGAGTGCGTCAATCCTACACCAATCCAAAACCAATCCCAAATATAAGCCTTCCAAGGCTGCTGATTGTTTAAGGTCCCTTTCGACCGTATCCCATAATCCCCAAGTAATAAGCCTTCCAAGGCTGCTGTAGTGGTGCCGTGTTCTCAATCCAAATCCCAAATCCCTTCACACATCTTAATCACAATCCCAAATTAGTGTTTTACTTCCACCGAAGGCAAGACATATTAATCACATTGTGCAAACGAAGCAAAGCTCTTAATAGAACCAGTCCAGGATCACAAGCGCGGACTAAGCGTTGTAACACAAGCCCTAGATCCAAGTCTCTTAATTGAGACCAGGGACCTAGCTCCTGTGCCAACCCAATGTTAGTGCCACAAGCACTAGATCCAAGTCTCTTTATGAGACTAGGATCTAGCACCTGCGCCACCACCACTGCAGTAGTGCGTCCATGCTAGGACTGCCCTCCTTATATACTGTACATTTATGCTTACACTACTCTAATTACACTACCTGAGTAAGCTAAAGATCTGCCATTTAACTCCTTGTTTCCGATCGGTTTGTCTGACTCGACTGAACTTCCAAGCCAAATAGTGTTGTCCTGCCCTTCGGACCATTGGATTCAGAAAGCGCTGAGTCTCCCATTTCTGTAGACACCCAGAACTCCCTAATCCGCCAAGTGGTTCCCGAGATATAACCTTGTCAATTCCTGATCAAGCCAAGAACCCAAATTGGGACGGTAACGGGGCTGAACCAAATGAATGGTCAAAGTCCCTTGATTAACACCTTCAGATTCAAGGAGCGTTGGGTATCAGCTTTCTGTAGATACCCTAATCTCCCCGAACCGCCCAGTAGTTGTTGAGATATACACCGATGAGCCTTGCCCGAGTCAAGAACCCATATTGGGATAGCAACATTGATCGGTGATTAATCATGTGTCCAGACACGTCTCCAGAATAGTCCAAATCAACCACAACAAGGCGATTAAATCCCACAGATCTATCTCTGCTGATAGACACTTGTTCTTCAGAGTGGATGTTTAAGTTCCCTGATATTTGTTGGCCCCACAGAGCCTTAATCAAGTGATTATAAGGACTCTACTATTAAACCCATTGAGTCGAGCCTTAATCAGTATGGGAAGTTCTGATTAATGTGCTCTCGGGCAGGCTGATTAAGCCCTCATGCAGGATGTGCCTGATTAACCATTCGGGACTCATGTTAATCCTGGAGATGTACATCTAACCTGTAATGCATAGGAATCCCAACATTAGCAAGATTCCAGGCAAGGCCAGATAGCCTGCTTATCAGCGTGTCTTTCGATCTGATAACGAAATTTATCTTGTGCTCCGTGCCATCCTTGACCTCTGCACTTCCAGATCAGTCATCGAGGATGCTCCCTCACGCCAAACACATCCCTCAGAGCTCTCTATATATCGCTTTGTTGTTCTTTTTATTGTTCCTTCCATCTGAACTCAACGATACCGGTATCTTCTGCTTCTCTGGCTCCGGGATCTTTTGCGACCACTTCCAAAAAACTATCCTAACTTAAACGAGCAATGCTGTGGTTCCATATTAAGATCTTTTGCTTGCGTCTCACATCTTGGAAATCTGCGATCACATCAGACACTAAGGCTCGGTGTTTCCCCTTTCCAGAAGCCTTGCTCCCAGCGGTGGTCATTTCTCCGAGCCACCGTGGACTACGCTATTTTCTCTTGCAACTGTGAACCGACTTTGCCCGCAGGATGTGCTGTGCATGTCTCCCCGACACCACCCCATTTGTGCAATTTGACGCAGCCCAGCGTCTAAATTTGCCTGTTCTTACAACTCCTCCACTCATGGCATCACCAACAACTCACTGCTTGGTCCTCCAAGGTATCGTGCGACAAGGCCCGTGTCTTCTGCCACTTTCAATGGTTTTCATTTACTTTTTCCCGTTTAGATCAGGTTCCATCGTCCGAAGAAACTGTGTCTTACTCCAACGATAACACACGAGCTCAAATCTTGAACAATGTCAATGCCGTTTGGGACGACGGCCTATTCATAACTTTTGGTTTGCTTCCCAATGTCATTACAGTCCGTTTTTCTCTACCATACCACCCGCGATTAAATCCCTCAATGCAAATTAGCCAATTCCGACCGGTATCGTACAGATCGATGCCTAGAAATAATACGGCATGCCAAGCGAGCCCCGGTTCTTTTCATTTGGATGAAGGCCGCAAGTTTGCTTCTTCAATTTTCAGTACCAAATGCGGTATATGCCGTACTTTTCTTCGTCCCGGCCTCCGGCCCTTCTCAGTCTCTGGACCTGTCCTGCAGTTTGCTCCGTTTCATGGACAGGTATATCCGCAGTGGAAACTACAGCCGCTTCAACTTGGTTTCTCTCTCGTACAAGGCTCGGCCCCTCAGGATCTTTCGGTGTCTTGCTTTTTGACAATGGCCTGCGCAAGGGCATATATTGCAGGTGTGCCTGAGGGCAAGAAGTTCTCGGAACGCTTTCCGCCGCAGCTTCGATTACCCGATCTGCACTTGGCCGAGCAATGTGACTCATTTGAAACGACCGGAAGTCATTACGCAGCTCAGGAGAGGCGTGGAGTTAGGTTCACTTCTTCTGATGCCCGCGAACTCACGCAAGAGTGCTATTCCGTTTAGGGGAATCTACAACCACAAATGTGACTTACCATGAGATTTTAGTTTAAAACAAATAATAATCCTCCTTATCTGCCGGAGCGAAGCGAAGGCGTATCTGTCTTGAATAACGCTCAGCCACACGAGTCTAATAGGCACAAGCGGCTGCTCGGCCGCCTTTGCGGCCTTGCATCCCCTTCCTTTCATGTGGACTGCATCTGTTTTAAGAATTGAATAGAGATGTATTGTGCCTGCAAATTCTAATGAAAATAAATTCAACGCATGGATCGAGCGTTCACGACGGCCCATTTTCTGGACGTGCCGAGGCTGTACATGTCAAGTGAGGTGGGATTTTACGCGGCCGCAGCAGGTACGGCATGAGTGGGAACAGAGAGAACGATGGAAAAGGTTAGAGCTGATGGTGGAGTTTAAAAAGGCTTCGGACAGACACGCATAATTTTATAAGAGGGTGATAACATCGAACACGAACACGTGACCATTCGTGCGTCAAGCTAAAAAGTTAAAACGCGCTCGAAATAATCGTAAATAGGCATATATTGGCCGGAAGAGGCTGCAATAGAAATGTAGGCATGAAGAGGAAGTATCAAGAGTCCGAAGGTACCGGTGTTCATAACAGATGGGTTATTGGCAGAGCGCGGCCCAGTATCCAAACAGCCAGAATGGGACCTAAAACCTTTTTAACAAGACCCAAACGAGCACATTTATCTACAGCACGGCCATCGAACCTGTTCCCAATCAACTCATCTTCCTCAACAGATGTTGGTCAGCATATCATCTTCACCAGATGTGTCACTCACCATTGCCATGCAGTCGTTGATATTGTTACTGGTCCTGTTCACGTTGTTGGGTTTTAAGGCTAGTGATTGACTTGAACGTGTTCATACAACTCGGGAATACATGGGTTGCGCGGTCAGGGAAGGACTCAAGGAATCCCCGCCACTTGGCCCTGCAGCCGGCGCACAGCTCGACAACCACCGAATCGGTGTGTGGTCTCGCGCCATACGAGGCACGGTAGCGGCACTTGTCGGCAAACCCCGTCGCCACCCGTCTCAAGTAATTCATCGAGACCCCGAAACATGAGCTCTTCGCTGCGGGCGAGGACGTCCTTGTAGCGCTGGATGTCCTCCTCGCTGACGTCCTTCATCTTGTTGGCGTCGACGCGGTTCCAGAGCTTGAAGTTGGCACGGGTCTGCGTGATGACCTGGTTTGTTTCGGGCCTCCCGATGGTTAAATCCTCCTCAACGAAACGGTAAGCGACGCATCATCATGTGAATCGGCCCGCCGAAGAAGCGCACAAAGTTGTTGACCACCTGCATCTTGCGCTGACGTGCCCAGGCGACGTCGAGGCCCAGAGGACCTCGCGGCATTGCCGAAACGCCTTTACACGCAGGTCGTCCGGCATGTATGCGAAAGTGCTGTTGGTTTCGCCCTCGGAGCGGTGCTTGTAAAAGGCCACGGCGTCGTAGAGCGTGATCCCAATTTCGCCGAGCATGTCGAATTGCTCTTCGGAGAGCCACACGTCATCCAGATCGTTGCATGCCAGAGCAGCCGCGATCGTAAAACGCGCCAGCGCATCGCAGTCACGCATGCGGAACCATTGCTTAGGCGAGTGCGCCAGAGAGTTGACGTAGCGGCGGAAAAGCTCGCTGTCACGTCGGTTGCTGGCTTTGTCGGCCGTGATGAGGAGGAAGGTGCGGTATTCGCGCGCCATATCCGCGTGGCGGGGTGTACCCTCGAAAAGTGTAGCAAGGGGTGTTCGATAGGGAGTAGCCTAGGATCATGTCGCCCGCGGTCACATCCACCATACTCCCCTTGAAACTCCGCAATAGTTCCCTATCACAATAATGCGCATGAAGGCAATATAACGATCCCAGTTGGTGTATTGTGGGATCACGCCACCGCGCGTACTCCCATGCACAGGCAAAAGTCTCGCACTTGACTTCATCGGGGGCAGGTTGACGTCCTTTAAGTCATTGGCGATGTCGGGAGGGTAATACCAAGCGTCGCACCCTCGGGATGAAGCTGTTGTCTTTATGTTACCGTTGGTAGTAGGGTGGTGCATCCTAGTGAAAAGCGCAGATCAGGTGTACAATATTCTAAACCAGCGACGAGCCCTGATTGGTAAATGTCGGTCGATACCACCTCACAACGTGGAAAAGGAGGGAGCTGACCAAAAATAATTCAGGAAACAAGACCAGGGAGAGCGCCCGAGAAGCCGTGTGAAATGAACAGGGAGTCGGGGAAGGCACCAGTTATGCTGTTCCAAAGTCGAACCCAGCTGGGGAAGACCACGTCGATCGTCTAAGGAGGCATGAATGAACGAGGGTATGATTTATGCTGTTCCCTATGATGCGCACCCTAAGGGGAAGCGGGAAGTAAATAAATTGAAACCTCTATCTGGCACCCGCAGGTGCCATGAGCACCCGGGTGTTACTATTTGGCACCCCGGGATTTGTCATGATGTTTCTGTGACGACGGTTGGATGACGGGAAAGAGCGGGATGAGCAGAAGGTGTTCAGAAGGATGAATAACACCCCCAAGGCAGTATAATCCCGCATAGGTGTCTCTGACTGGACAGGCACGGTATATTTTTGCAGTGACTAACATATTGAAGGCGGCTTCCGCTTGGCCGAAAAATCTGAGGTTGCATCCACTTCGGTTCCTTTGGGCTGTCCATCCTCCAGACCTGAGCCGACACATTTCGCATTTGGGGGGTTGAAAATGGCAAAGTACAAGAGAAAAGAAAGACAAAATGGTGAAGACACTCAAATAATAGTCCATTCGGAGCGCATAAAAACTCTTTTCTGGCCCCCAGATTCAACTGAACGTGGTCCGTGGGAGCAAAGTTTTGAAGGCGGCTTCCGCTTGGCCGAAAAATCTGAGGTTGCATCCACTTCGGTTCCTTTGTGGCTGTCCATCCTCCAGACTGAGCCGACACATTTTCGCATTTGGGGGGGTTGAAAATGGCAAAGTACAAGACAAAAGAAAGACAAAATGGTGAAAACACTCAAATACTAGCCCATTCGGAGCGCATAAAAACTCTTTTCTGGCCTCCAGATTCGGATAATTCTATTTGGCACCCGCAGGTGCCAAAGTACCCGGGTGCCATATAACATTTTTCTGTTTGGCACCCCGAACAAGCGTCGCCGAGAGCATTGCCCAACTTTGCTCCCACGGACCACGTTCAGTTGAATCTGGGGGCCAGAAAAGAGTTTTATGCGCTCCGAATGGACTATTATTTGAGTGTCTTCACCATTTTGTCTTTCTTTTCTCTTGTACTTTGCCATTTTCAACCCCCCAAATGCGAAAATGTGTCGGCTCAGTCTGGAGGATGGACAGCCACAAAGGAACCGAAGTGGATGCAACCTCAGATTTTCGGCCAAGCGGAAGGCCGCCTTCAATATGTTAGTCACTGCAAAAATATACCGTGCCTGTCCAGTCAGAGACACCTATGCGGGATTATACTGCCTTGGGGGTGTTATTCATCCTTCTGAACACCTTCTGCTCATCCCGCTCTTTCCCGTCATCCAACCGTCGTCACAGAAACATCATGACAAATCCCGGGGGTGCCAAATAGTAACACCCGGGTGCTCATGGCACCTGCGGGTGCCAGATAGAATTATCCTCCAGATTCAACTGAACGTGGTCAGTGGGAGCAAAGTTGGGCAATGCTCTCGGCGACGCTTGTTCGGGGTGCCAAACAGAAGAGTGTTATATGGCACCCGGGTACTTTGGCACCTGCGGGTGCCAAATAGAATTATCCGTAATTAACCGTTCTTTAACGAAATGCCTCCTCGGCTGTGCTCTTACTCCATGTGGTTCCTCCATTGGGTTCCTCCTCCGCTCTCATCGTAAGTACTTACAAATCAGGGGATCAACCAACTAAGTACGCCACACTCAGACTCAGACTCGTCGGCTAGCATGTACGAGTTGCGCCACTCTCGACGATATCGCCGATTCGCGCCACTGTGGCGTATCTGCATACCACTTACGCCACAGTCATGTCGGGCCGCAGTGACGTATCTGCATGTCAGTTGCGCTGTCGGTTCGGTGTCACGAGGCCTTTTGCACTCCATCCTACCTACCTAATTATCTCAATGTCAAAGCCGCCGTGTATTGTATGAGGGAAATACATGTATGTAAGTAATTAATTTGATGATCGACATGGACGCGGACCACAACCCTAGATCACTGAGGGAGAGAAATCAGCAAGAAAGTAATGATAGATAAACACAACTCACCCTTTGATTATTAGTGCATTCCCCCATTTGCACTGGCACGGAGTGTTTTAACTCCTCTGGACACTCACAGCAGCTGCGCAAACTTGCTGCCGTGCACTCATTCCCGTTCAGGCCACATTTTCCGATTCTGCGGACCTGCGGAGTGACTCTTAACTATCCGACGACTGGACGGATTGGGACCCTCGGGGTGCTGAGGCAAGTCCCGTGAATCGCCAGTGCGCCGAAAATGACTACGCCGCAGGGCGACAGATCTTTGTCATACTGCGGCCACGTATGGCTTTATACATACAAGAGGCTGTCGGCCGCTTCGCGGCCTCCCAACCTCTTTTGTGAGATTATTTCCCATCTGTTTGCAAATGGTCATGATTTCATGCATGACTGACTTCAGTTGAGTGGAATTGGATTGATAAGTGTTCGGGGAATCACAGAGCGGTATGTTTTAAAGGCTGCAGTCAAGTTCAGAATTTTATCCCCAGCCTATCCTTCAAAGCGAGGGCGGGAATTGATGAGGTTGCAAGAATTCAAGTCACTGGTGCCTGGCGCTTAAATTAGCGCCTCGGAAACTATAACGTGAGCAAAACAAACGGAATTTGGTATTGTGTACACTTTTATAGGCGCGCCCGCGCTTGAAGTTGATCATGGGGTCAAAAGCCCCGAGAAAGTGCCGTTTATTGAGCGCTTCCAAAGGTCTGGACCCAGCGCTTCCAAAGCTTCGGGCCTGATCTCCCAAAAGCGGAGTTTAAAAGGCTTCAGACAGACATGGATAATTTTATAAAGAGGGAGATAAGGAGACAGAGTTCCATGTCTACCTTTAATCCTCCCGCTCTCGCTTTTGGCTTTATTTGCCTTCCCCTCACCCCCATATGACTTGATGAGTCTTTTGTTGCTTAGCTTGGGTCTTAGCTTGGACCTCACCGCAATCCCCTTCGTGACCGAATTTCTTGCCTACCTTACGGCTTCAAGTCCGTCTTTGGTGGCGTCTTTGGTCGTGTAGCTTGGCTCTTTTCTTGGCGGGACTGGATGAATCAATGTCGCCTGCCTTGCGTTTTTGAATCCAGTCTTTGGCCCGCAACTCCCGCAATTACATCAATGAACCAGTGCCTGCGCGTGGTCCCAAACGTACATCCGAGACAAGAAAACGGCCTTGATCAGTCTCCCCGCTGTATATTCCCAACCCACCTCATTGCTGTACTCTCTGGAAGCATTCGACACACTCGACGCTGATCGCGTCGCACATTATATTTCCGAGGGTGTTACGTTCGGTTCGCCATCTGCGATCACAGCGTACCTGATGCGGGCCACCGTATGGGACGAGCACGCTGTTCAGTATCTGCAAAATACGGTAATAACCGTGACCAGGGCCTCATCCCTGTCGGAAATCCTACCAGTTTCTTTGAGCTGGCATGGGTGGGTTCCATTCCTCATTGATTATACGATACTCTGACGAACGATTTCCAGGTCATCTGCACGCTCGCTGATAGTGGAATCAACCTGTTCAAGATCGATAGAAACGTACGGGATGACATCTCCGGCCTTCTGACGACCGGGTTGAAGAATGGACAGTGGACTATTGGTCCCAGTAGGTAATGATGTCAATTTATGGGTTCAGCCGTTGATTTGGGTATAAACAGGGCCGGGCTGGCTCACAGATAGCGACGACACCGCGAAAGCATTGCTGGCTCTGAGGTAACGACTCAGGGCCTTTATCGCTGGTCTCTTGGACTAATAGTCGAATAGCCATCTAGGCCTTTCAACCGACAGGCAACCACTCTGTGTTGCTTTTGAAGGTCCGGTTGCGTTCAAGACTTATTCTTCTGAACGCAACCCATCGCTCACGGCAAACTGTCAAGTTCTGTTGGCACTCCTTTCGGATGGGAACTCATCCCATTTCATGTCCCAAATCACCAAAGTCGCCATTTTCACCACTGATCAATGGATGGTGTCAGACAGCCTTGTCCGCGACAAATGGGTACGTACGTTGTTCAACCATAAATCTTATCTCTCATGTTCCACAAGCATACGTCGCCACTGTACCCAGCAATGTCTAGATCTGTCGCTCTGGTTCAATTACTCCGCCAGAATCAGGCCCGCCGTCTGAATACACTGCCTCACGACCTTATACAATCCAGAGTAATCCCTGCTGCAGAGAAAATTGCGGCATTGATCCTGGAGTCCCAGAAGTCCATGGATGGCTCTTGGGGTCTTCTGGACAGCAACTGCGAAGAACTGCGTATGCAGTCATCGTTCTTGCTCATCTCCCCTCTTTTGGACTCGCTCCAGTCCAGGACGGAGGGCATACACAAGGCGATTACTCGATTGCCAGTACTTGATCTCCGCAGATGCGGCGGAAGATGCACCACTCGGTGGGAAGGATCGTATTTGGATCACGCAGACGGCCTATGCGATTGGGAACATTCGACGGGCGTACATAATCGGAGCCTTTCACATTCCTATTCCCCGTTTTTCGGGAATGAATGCAGTTGCGTAGTCCTGTATACACAGATTTCGAGCATGCACGCCGCTCTGCCAAATGCTGCATTCAATACAATGTCACTGTGTCTCAGGAAAGCCGAATCATTCTTGCTGGCACGACACACAAGTCGCGGATGGTTCTTAATGCGGATGAATAGCGAATCAATGCGGTGCGCCGAAAAGTTACGCAGGTATATGGCTCGTGCCGAGCGCTGAGGATGGAGCACAAGTGATTCACCTTAGTATGGGGGAGCGATATATCATGTGTCGCTAAGAGTAGGTCTGACATGATATAATACGACCGAAACATTAGAGGTGGCCTCGATATATCATCTCACCTGGCTAAGCTCCAATGATTTAAATGACTGGCGCTGAGCTAGGCATTGCCGTCGTCGTCGTCCACAGCGAGCACGAGCGTACGTCATCTGATGACAAATCGACATTTTAGATCAGCGACGTCGAAGAGCCCTCGACGCCGTCGGCAATGATGAGACAAAATTCGCATAAAATTCGTGAAAAATACAGAAAAAAACGGAGGAAGCAGGGGAAAGCCCCCCTGAGTATCTCTACCTAAGTAGCGACTACATGTCCAAAACCTCGTCGACATAAGTAGGTTTTACCGTCTTCTGTGATATCGGTACCGGCTCCTCCTCTTCCCCGCTATCGTCCTCCTCATCATCCTCATCCTCTTCGACGTCACTCTCGGCTTCACCCGCAACTACCCCCGCTCTGCCGTTCTTGATCAGGTCATCAAGCCCCTCCCATTCGTTCCTGAACTCCTTTGCAAGCGTGGCCTGGATAGCGGCTTGCCTCGTAGCGTACGCTGTTTCTCCCTCGCGCTGGGGACCCTCAGCAAGCCCTCGAAGACCCACCCTCCCCAGCCACCAGTCTGACCGCCACCGGAGAAACTGGTCGATGCGACGCATCTCCTCCTCAAGAAGATCGACCTCTTCGGCCCCAGCGCATGGCGCGCGCGCGCGTCTTCGCCCACTCGATACGGACAGCTAGACGAAAGTGTGAGCTGTGCGACAGGTGCTATATCCGACACGGCACGTACCTTCGTCCATCGCAGTCTTGGTACCAGGTGTCGCGTCCTGTCCCCGGGCCACCCAGATCCACGACATCTCGCGCGGTTCCTTGTTCTTCGCCATTCTCTTCCTCCGCTTGGATTTCTTCTTCTTCCGCTCCGGGTCGTGGAACTGAGCTCTGGGCAACCCCCGAACATCTTCCTCCGCCAGATGCCGGAATGTCCACTCCCACTCGTCCCGATTCAGCTCTTTCCCCAGCGTCACCAGCGCGTTCCGCGCCACCCGATACTGCCGCCGCCGCCCGCTTAATCTGATCATTCAGCGCTGCAATCTTATCCCCCGAACGCATGTTAGCTCGGGACGCCCCGCTCGTATTGATCCTTGAGGTGGTACAGGTGAGTCCGCACGAGGAGTTGGCGCCGTACGTCGTGCAGCGCCTCGGCCGCCTGCCCAACCCGCAGACGGTACTCGTGCATTGAAATGCTCTTCTGCATCCTGACCGAGAGCCTGTCAGGTCCCGGCGCGGCTCCCACGGCCGACGGCAGCCACAACTTGATATTGGAGACCATGACCCCGGGGACAGACTGTCCCTGCGCAAGGCGGGCGCGCGCCTCGTCCTCCCGTGCCCGGATATTGGCCAGCGCTGGGAAGAAGCGGTGCTGGATGTCGATCCAGGCAAATATTTTGCGCCGCAGTTTGCTCGTGCGCTCCGTCATCGCGCGACGCTGGCCATCCGTTGGATGCAAGCCCGTAGCTGCGATATCGGTACCCAGGACCCGCCTATAGATATGATCAATCAGACCGTGACTTTCAGCGATCGAGACATGACTTACTGCTGGTCCTCCAACTGCAAGCCCATCGCGATCAGCTCTGTGACATGCATATCGCCCCGGACTGCATCCTCCTCCTCATTCCCCGCCGCCTCCCTCGCTGCTGCCTCGGCTGCGAGCTCCGCGCGCACCTTCGCGACGTGCTGATCCTTCCGCAGCGTCTCGAATGGGTTTGGGGCAGTAGGGTCGTCCTCCCACTTTTCCGCCATCTCCGTCCATCCCTTTACCACCGCCGATGCCACGGACTCGTTCAGGTCGGACAGAGCACGTCGCGTCTCCACCATCTCCGGGACAGCCTTCTCCACCTTCTTGCGCATCGCGTAACCTGCAGAATATCGTGAGCACGTGTACGAAGATACCCAGTGTCCGCTTACCCAGAGCGATTATTTTCTTGTGGTTCCAGTCATTAAAGTGATCGTCTAACGTGTCCCGCCGGAAACCTGGCCCCATCTCCTTTGTGCTCCTCGCCAGCGGGTTCGCATTAGCCCATCCGCGTTCGGGCGCCTCGCCGTCTGTCTGCCCGACGTAGCGAGTAAGATTGAAGGAGTACTTCAAGTTGCAAGCTTCGATGTGCGCGGGGAGGTGGAACTTGGGGACGAGGTAGGTCACGACCTTGCGCCCGTCCAAAGTAAGGGTCGCGTCTTGGTACTTGGCCATTCACGTGCGGATATTGAGATGCCATTGGCATGCGATGTCGTAGGATACGAAGAAGCGCAGGAGGCCGCATCGGGCAGTACTGTAGAAATACATGTAGTCCATATTCAAATATCTAGACATTTGTCAGCCTTGTTTTATTTTGTCCGTTGCTGGACCTTACCGTTCTCCAAGCTGCAGATCACCGACAGCCGACGGCCCGCTTCATGTTGTGGCGAGCACAATCCACAGCCCCCGATCCCCGAAGACGCCGTCCCGCGCGCCTCCCGATCAGGCTTGTCGACTGCGTCATGGGCTACGCAGTGGCTTCTCTGCAAGTCCGTTACCAACCTGGGAGAAGAAGAAATCGGCAGGCGTACCTCTTGCTTATCGTCCCAGTGCTTCTTCACATGCTCCATGTAGTTGACGACATCACAATAGAATGCCCAGCCATTCCCCAAACCGGGGTCCCTCTCTTCTGACGACACATCCTTGCGCTTCAGGCGGAAATTCGCGTCCAGCGCCACAAATAATGCGTATAGAAACCTATAAGAGAAATGTCAGTGTTGTAAAATGGAAGTCAATTAACGAGCCCGACTTACTGCTTCTCTTCCGCCGCCTCTTTCCAGTTTGGTGGTAAATTAATTCCGAGCTGGGGGCATGCTGGGCAGAGTAAAGCGCATTCGCCCGGTTTCGTGCCCACGATGCCGGCTGGGTCATGGCCGCGGCCCGCGCGTTTTAGCATCCAGATGTTCCGCCATTGTCGCGTCATGCGCAAAAACTCATGGTAACGATCCTGGTGTAGCGGTTAGCTCGTACAAGAGCCTCGACGGAGGACTAACACACCTTGTCCTTCTTGTAGTGAAGGTTGTCGCCCTCTCGAGCCAAACTTTGATAGAATTCCAACACGGCGCACTTCGATTCGAAGGAGAGAAGATGGTAACGACCGCAAAACCGAGAACGATGCTGCTGTCCTCGGATTTGTGGTTGTCGCCGCCCACAGACGCGCGCGCAACAACTGCACGGTCGGGTGTCCACCCTGCCCACACATGCAGTAGTCCAGATGGACCGGATGGACGCCGTCGTTGTCAATGATGACGAAATCGTCCCCGGCTGCGGCTTGAGGCAGGGGGCAGATGGCACGGTTCGGCCCATGCCAGTGACCCAGCTGGATACGCAGTCCGAGATCTTTCAGTGTTATGCGCTCGAAACGGAATCCCGTCCACCGCTGTTTGATGCATGTGAGCAAGCGCAACGAGACAGCAAAATCAAACCCTACGTGGATCGTGTGGAAGGGAAGTTGTTGGTGAGCCGCAACGATGCAACTCTGACAGAGCAGTTCTCCGCCGCCGAGACAGTTATGGCACCGATGCTCAGCCTTGGCTGTGGAACATCGAGGACACAGTGCGTACTCAGCAAAGTCGCCGCGGCCCTCGTGCCGCAACATCTCGGCGAGGTAGGTCTCCCGATGGTCCTGCGCCCATTGACGCAGCGGGTCATCCTATACGATATGTCAAAATCAGCGGTTGAGACACGACTTTCGCCACTTACCGACTCGCGCAGCTCACGACCTCCTTCCTCATCATCATCACCATACTCTTCGCCCCCGTGGTCAGCCGCTGAATAGGACTCGTAGATGGGCTGTGGAAGTTTCGCCTCATCTGGTCGCACGTTTGCAGGTAGCCATTTGTCGCCAGAGGACACGCCCATAATCGATCTATCTTGACGTGTTGTTCCATCCTGCCGAATTGAGGTCTTTTCCACCAGAAGACCTCGCCCCACGACGTCTCGTGCCGCCGACGAAGAACCAGGTGTCGATGAGGCTCTACCTCCGGATCCCTCGCCAAACGTGATAGTGGTGATCGCTTTGCTCTTTTTGCGTTTGCTGCGGAAGTCATTCCAGAGATATGAGAGAACGAGGGTAATAGTAGACTGAGGAGGTTGGAGATCTGCTGCCCAAACCAGGGGCAGCAGATCTCTCGGTGACCGGCACAGAGAGAGTGACCTCGCATAACAAATCAGTCACTTCGGCCAATGCCGGACAGGGTTAAGTCGGCTTTGGCGTGAAGAGCCGACAAAGCCGATTTAACCCGTCTTGCAACGACTATTTGTGTATCAAAATTTCATCTATCAAGTGAAGGCGACAAGAAGTATACGAGAAGAATGAGTCCATTCGAACAACTAGCCAAAGTACTACAGCTTCGCCATGACCTTGTGCACACAGCTGAGTGGCATTTCTTCGTCGTACACAAGAGGCGGGATCTCATCGTCATCATCGTCCTCAACCATATCGAGGTGTGTGGCGTGTAGGGGGGCGAAGGCGAAGAGGTATTTCATCGGAACCTGACTGAAACAATCCAATAAGAAACAGCTGATTTGTGCAAAGAAAATTCAGGTAGCGCACAGGAAAGTCATTCCGGATGGAACTCCCTTCGTAATCATGACCAAGGAAGCAAAATGGTCGTAATTGAGCCATAGGCCAGTGTTGCGCTCTCCACGTTGAGGGTCTGAGTGGAGTTGGTCCCAGGTCCACGGTGATGAGCAAACTTTGGAATGGGCGCAGGAGTGATAGGCCTGAGCCGAGTGAGCAGTCATTGAAGGCGGGTAAGAGAGCTCCGTAGCCTCGGTCGAGAGATAATGAGCTCAAATCCACCATCTGATATCCGCATAGCTGGTCCAGGTGCCGAATTTTGCTCGAGGTTCTACCCGCTTCGTGACCGAAATTGGAGGTTTTATTGATTAAACAAGGCCCAAAACGATCACATGGTAGGCGGATGCTAATCAATGTACCCTGGTACCGAAACATCGCGCCAACTGTCGTCAGCATCAGAAGGGGGGTGCGCATTTCTTGCCTCGTACTCCTCCTGGATTCGCTGGTCACGGAACCATTCGCGACGGTCTGGCTCCCGCATTCCCCCAACACAGAGCTCAACTGCTCGCTCCCATGATCTCTCCCCGGCCTCCTCCTCTTCCAGCCTCGCCTTCTTTGTTGCAGGGGTCCTCAGTCGCTCTGCCCCTTCCGATTAGTTTTCCGAATTACCAATATCGGAGAAAACATACCGATCCTTCCCATCAGAGGGATCGATCTCATCAGAGGGTTTCCAGTTCAATGCTTCCGCGAACAGCTCCATCATTGCCGCACTCCAAGGTTGCGCTACGGTGTCCGTTTCGGCTTTGGTGTCAGCTGCTTGTGTCAATGGCCGGAGACGAACTCTCCCTTGAGGGGGAGTTGGAGGCGGCTTCACAAACGGTCGGGGTAGCACTAAAGACAAAGAGAATAGATTGAGCATTATACTTTCTTCAGGCAAGGCTGAACCCACAGTTGCGCCTTTTCTTTTTCACGGTGCCCATTCTGTGAATCGAAAGCGGATACACGCTGGATCGGAAGGATTGGCATTAGCCTGTGCATGTATTAAAGGCCCGACCTTGACCCATGATTATTGTCGGATCTCGTCGGATCTGGCAGAGCCGGGGTATCATGCGTTCCCATCGAGGTACGGATAGCAACGTTGAACGCGGATCCCTTCCATTCCCAGCAACTTCGAACGCCGATCCCTTCCATACACTGAATGCAGATCCCTTCCGTCCCATGGAGGCGCGAACTAAACGGAATGGATCAATCAAGTTAACAAGGAAGAAATAAAGTCATGTTGAGTAATTGAATATTCTGCGTCTAGGTCAAAGATAATGGGGTACATTCTGCGCTTTTTCCACAAGCCGAGTACGAGACCGCCTCCGTGGGTGTGTAACCGAAATGTGCGCAAGCCCCGCACTCCAGAGTTGGAGGCCAATATTTTGGCGAAGCACTTGGCGTCAGCGAGCCGCAGCGGCCGCCGTTCCCCGTGCCCGTAACTGCTCACAGCGCACACCAATATGAGCCTGCGGAGATGGAGAAATTGACCATCGAGCGCAGTGGCGACTCCAGCGAAGGTGCTTTTGACCTGGTAATTGGTCCTGGATATCAGTTTGGTCCGCAAGAAAGATGTAGATAGAAGACGCACCAGACTATGGTCGGATCCGAGTGTGAAATTTGACCAAGTCAAGTCTTCATCCAGTACGAGGTGGACCAGCAGAGAGACGACATCTCGTGCCGCAGCCAGCAGCAGTAGAAAGTCGGCGCTGGAAATTCTGAGAGTCGTAAGTTGAGATGGGGAGGCGGCAAATTTAGAGAGGTCGCCGAGCGACAGGGCTGGCGTTATCAAGGTACCTGGGACAACCCAGAGCGACTCAAGACTATGGAGCTCCGCGAATCTCGCGACGTCCTTGGGTCGTCCTTTAACGCTCACGAGATTGGGAAGCTCAAGTGGACCAGGTGTCTGGCCCAAGAAGTCGGATTCAAAATAGAGTCTGGAGAGTCCAGTCTGGGAGGCGACAAAGTCCGACCAGGTGCCGTCAACCGCGCCGATGGCTTGAAAGCAAGTAAGGCGGAAAGGGAGTGTGGACATGAGTTCCCGTGATAGAGGAATGCCAGGTACGATCCCCAGGCACCACATGTTGACCATGGCTGGCAGTACCGAGACCCACTCCGCAGCGTTAACGTGAGCCGAGTCACCCTGAAAGATGAGCTCGTGGACCTGTGGCCAGAGATACAATTAGTAGTGGTGCAATATTGAAGGTTCTGACGACACACAACGGGAGGCAAACCCGGGTTCTTTGCTAGGGAGCTCACGAGCTTCGTGGCGGAGTGCCCTGAAACAGCGATATGGCGATATAAAACGCGTTGAAGGCATCTGTTGAGCGGTTTGGTGACTCGGGCCAGGATTACGCGTTCGGGTTGGCGAGAATGGCAGATAATCTCGTGGTATATGGAGGGAGGGAGCGGCGGCATGGTGTGAGTGTGTGAGAATGGCGATGGCTGCAAGGAGGGGGCGGCGGCATGGCACGAACTAATGGCTAAGATCTGAGAAAGCAAGGCCTGTCACATCAAATGCTTTAGCGCTTGATTGGCGCTTCCACCTGCTTCGCGACAGAAACTCGGAGTTGCGAAGAACAGAAAACAATATGTAATTAAATTATTTATTTGCCGCTAACATGGCCGTGCCTGAACGAGGGCCGCCAAATGCTTGTCGTGTGCGGTCCGCTGCTGCGCGGCCATTCCGCTTATTAACACGCGCCTCCTTCTTCCCCTCTGCCTCTTGAGTCGGTCTACACTGGCTTTGAGGGTTTGTTTTCGAAGGTCCGTGACGGGGGGCGCATCTGGATTTCTTGGCGGCAACCCAAGCAGAACACCTACGTTCCTGGATAACACGGGATTTGTCCATGGGTGCATCAAATACGAGTGCCGACTCGCAGCGGCATGGTCCAGAGCGGAGGGAGGCACTTGTCCTGTGGAGGACGCGTTGACATGGGCATTAGATTGTGTTAGCAGAGAAAATGGGCACGGTATATATATACGCGTACCGCGCGATGGATCAGAGACTTTGATCCCAATGGAATCGCGATTGATGTCCTTTGAATTGATTTCTTGGTCGGTGTACACTAGCTCCAACTGAGAGCCGAAGAGAAATTAGTGTGAGTCAAGCTAGGCGCCCTCAAGTACACGATATAAGGGCACGGGGATTGTGTCCAGGACCCGTTTGAGGGCGCTGGCGTTTTGGCCTCTTGGGTGTGGAGTCAGGGGGTGGTAAAGGCTCGGTTCGTGAGCCAAGGGCGTGGGTTTCAGTCCACAAGTTACTCACAGATGCCGCTGTCTCCGAGATGAACGAATATGCAGGCCGAGGTGTGGGCACAGGATCCTCCGTATCGAGCTCGCCAACTCGCTCGGCGTGCTGCGCGAGGACGTCCCTGAGGCGAACATTCGTTATTCTGATTGCTTGCGCGAGGTCCACGATTTGAGGTTGCTTTACACCCATGGTATCCCTTGTATGATGGTTTAGCGCGTTATTGAATGTGAGTAATGATAAAAAGGACAAAGTGTGAGCGTGCCACCGGGGACGCCGCTCCCTAACCAGAACGCACGCTTAGACTAGATGTCGGTATGCGCCAGGGTCGGCTGTGCCCTCCATTTCGACTACGCACGCGTTCAGGAAGGTACAAGCGTTGGTCCCAGGGTCAGCTGCTTGTGCTACGTGTGAGTGGCGCACGGCGACGCGACGGTCGCACAAGGCGACGCGTCAGTGGCACACGCACGCCTGGCTCCCCGGGTCATGCCTCCAGAGCGAGTAAGTAGGCGCCGCCGTGGTCGAGGGACGTGCGCCTGAACGTAGAATCAATAGAACGACTCGGGCACTCACCGTCTGAAATTCGCGAAGGTGGTGGTGGTGGTGGTGGTGTGAGAGCAAGCCTCGCTTAAAACCGCCAAATTCACACGCGCACACAAAACATCGAGTCTCCTGATGAATCGAATGCAAGGGAAGGAAAAGTGAGGGAGTACTTGTTTTTCGAGCATTCAGGTTGGAGCTAGAAGTAATGAGGCTGGAATTATCAAGTTGTCAATTGTACGGCTCGAACGAGAAAAAATTAAGAAGACTACCTGGTACACTAGCTCCAACTGAGAGCCGAAGAGAAATTAGTGTGAGTCAAGCTAGGCGCCCTCAAGTACACGATATAATATAGACACATACGACCATCCTCATCCGGAAACTACAGGTTCAGTTCTTTGCTTTGTCTTTGCCTAATCAGCGGGAGCGTTGTCCGAGGCACGGTCTACAAGGAGGGGTCATGTCAGATCAGGTATACGAGGTAAGAAGAGAGAGAGGAGGGAGAGGGCGATGGTTGATTGTGGTGAGAATCAAAAGGGATCCGGACCGAGACACGCGCCCACGTGATCGAAGAAGGAGGAGGCGATAACTAAAAATTCTATGTATAACGAGCTGGACACAAGCACATTTGGAGTTTTGAAGAGGTAGAAGCGTATCTATTGTTGAGCCATTTGTTTCTAGACGGTTTGGAGGTCCATTCTCGTCCTTGTGGTCCCCTTGCCGCAAGTAGGTCCCAGCGCTTATGGGCGCTTAAAAGGCACTAACATCGACACTGTGCGAGAGGTGTCCAGGCAGTGGGCCGGATACATCGTCAGAGTGTTGCATTTGGTTGAATTGAACGAGCCAAGCCAGAAAATGAGCTTCGTTGGTGATTTCAGGGTCAGAATAAAAAGATGTTGAGCAAGATGTCGACAGCCGCCTCGGTTTCCTAGCATACCTGGATTCCAGAGGCGACCAAAAGTTGAGTTGAAGTCGAATATGTGGAACAGCCGTTTTTTTTTGCATATGTTTGTTTCTATCAGCAAAATTGAAGTCCTGATTGATTTCCAGGCCTCCTTGAGACAATATGAGTATTGGGTGGGTAGAACATTGGAGTTCAGCTTTAGGTGCTAACCCAGAAATACGTCGTGTAGGGCCTTTGAGGGCGGTTGCGAAACTAAAAAAAATAGGGAAAGCGAAACAAACCGCTGAGCCAAGTGCTATTATGCGACGTGTTGTGGATTGTTCAGAACGATAGCACTGGGAGGTACGAAAAGGTTGAAAATGAAGAGACCTACGGCATCCGCCATCAAAGCGGCCATCAACCTCGGACTTCCCGGATTGGGCTTAATCTCCTCCACCATGTCCCGACGCAAACGACCAGCCAAAGAGACTACTACGGAAACGGAAAGCCTCGAGTTCGTGTCCGCCTTTACCATCTGTTACTCTCGCCACATACTGGTTTGTTCCAGTGCCAACGAAAAACGCCGCCAACGTGCAGCCGAATATCGCCGGTGCGTCGACAACTCAATAGGTTCATTACTTTCACAAACTGCTTGTAGTCGACCAGAGATACGTGAGAAGCAAAGACTTATCATGGCCGAAAGACGGTACGTTATTTGCCAACGATCCGACCTGTATCCTGCCTGTACTTAACACTACAAAGTGCGGCGGCGAAAGCACGCCGAAGGCAATGGGACCCGCCGAAGAAGCCCAAGCCGCAACCGATTCCTCCCTCTCCGGAGCAGCTGGTCCCCACCTCCCCGGAGTCCGATGATGGCTCAAATTCAGCTGACGAAAATCCTTCGCTGAACGATTCTTTGGCGTCTGCAGAATTGTTCGCTGTGGGGGGTACTCACGGAACTGAAGCAGAGGTAAGCCGGAGCATTCACAAACAATATCTAAATCAGTCGCAGTCAAGACGCCGAGACAGAGCCGCGCCTCGACGCCGTGGTCACGGATGAAGTGCTTCTTGCCTTGGGCAAGCTTGCTCAGCTGAAGCAAAGGTACGTGTTTCGGTTAACTATTGAATATACCTTGATAGGCTGCAGTCACACTATAACAGCACTACGCGAACCCAGCATGGCTTCGGATCAAGTGATGGATGGCGCGCTGCACATTACTATGCCAATTGATGTGGGCGAAGTTTCCCCGTCCGAGACCTCCTCAGTCGAAGCTGTTCACGAGGAACCGGTCCGACGCCCGCACGCAAACCAGTGTGTTCATTATCAGCCTAAAATCTTACCGGGATATGTGACGCCGGCGAGCGTGGTGCAGAAGAAGATCCGACGCGAGTTGGGAATCACAGGTCCGCTGACCGGAATCCAGATTGCGCAGCTCAAGGCGTATGAACTTCGGCGGCCTTCTTCCCGCAAGCGCCATCACCAAGCAGATGAGGTGACGGATTCGCTCCCCCACGAGACGAGGCCATTCCTCAGCACCGCACGCCGGCAGGGGATCTGTATGTGGAGACAACAGCTGACGGATTTTGAGAAGGACTGGGACATGCATGTGCGGCGAGACTTTGCCGAACAAGCGTTGCGCGGGTGGGGTTTGTTTTTGGAGTAGTCTACCGATGAATCGAAACGTTCTTAGTCCTCCATGGGTTTATTTAGGGTTTAACCGCAAAGCTCGGCTCTGATCTTCGCCAACTCCGGCTATTAACCGTCGCGAATCAGCAAGCTGGTAGGTAGGAGTACACGGCACGGTCCGAATAAAATGATTTTAGGTGTTGTATCTCAAACAAATCAGAGAAAAGTATGATTGATTCCATGTCTACAAAGCAACAAAGAACTACTACGCCGCATGTGTTGTAAGAGCGTCCTATAGAGTGAATAAGAGGAGTCGATAAGTAAACTAACAAGCACGGAAGAACCTACCAAGTTAAAACCGTGACCTCGGTGAGGAGCATAACCCGCTGGAGGTCGTACATCTGGCGATAGTACGCCAGCGCGGGGACGCGGCCGACCACCTTGCGGCGCGACTGGTCGGGGACACCAAGAACCTGCTCATTGGCCTCGTCGCTACAGTGATATAATGTGTCAGTCCGAGAACAAACAAGCGACGCTAGGAAACTTACCAGGTGCTGTACAAACCCGGCTTGCGTCCAATGCAAACGACATACCAGGCCTGGTTGTCTCCACGCCCGGGAGGAAACTGGGCCTCCAATTCAGCGGGCGTCGGGGCGACGCCCTGGGTAAAGGTGGGCACGGTGGCTGATAAAAAAGTATGAGGGAACATCAGCTAAATAAAGGGAGAGAACATACCACCGATTTCAGTGAGTGCGGCCTCAACTTGGAGGCGCACGACATTAGGGAGCTTGTCTAGTATGAATGGTCAGGGAGCTGAATTGAATGAAAAATGACTCGACTCACCGTTGACGTCGAGGCAGTTGCGGGTCACGCTGAGGGCAATCTTGGACAGGACCTTGTCTAAGTGAAATGAGCCAGGGTAAGTATTTCGAGCGAGTCAAAATCACTAACCATCGATGTCGATACAGCGCTCGGCCATGTCGACGGCGAGCTTGGACAACGCTGCCACTTGGGAGATCAACACAGCCAACTCCTGGGCGGGGGGTGGCGGCGGTGAGCACTTGCGAGGAAGGGGTTAACCATTGGAATTGGATTGAGGGAGGGGAACGAGGGAGGGAAGATGGAGGAAGATGGAGAAAGAGAGAGGCAAGGCGATGTTCAGATAAGGTCGCGTGAAACCCTGATAAAAAAGGGCTACTAGCCGGATTGCACGCGGCATGATGGAGGGGTGGTGATACTGAGATTGAGGCACCGGAAGTCTTGCCTGTTTTGGGGTACTGATCTTCAGAATCATATGTTGTATTTTTTGTGAGCGACAACGCGCCAGGAATGAGGGGGGGGGGGGGGGGCTAAAATGGGTTTGAAACGGTCATTCAACGGGCTAAGGGGGTGTCAAAATCAGTCGCTGGGACGCACATTAAATATATAAGCCGGAAATGGACGGTGTTAGAAAATCTTGCACTGCGTCAGTATATTGTTCACGTCTCGTCCAAGCCTGCCCACCACATCCTATCCCATGGCCCCACCTTTTTGGACCACACCCGACCAGGCTGACTTGCTGGGGTCGTGGATGCCCGATTTCATCCGACGACAGGCGGAGGGGAAACTGGACCGGTTCTGGCCCGTTATGGTGGAGTCATGGTTCAAGAAGTATCCCGAGGAACTGAATCTCAATTTACCGCTCGCGAGTGACAAGAATGCACGTCGCTTGACACTGACCGAGTTAGCCACACTGGGCACTGCGCTCAAGGCGAGGCGGAAGGTGAGTTCATATTTGACGCGTACCTGTCGCATTAATTTTGACGAGTTGCCAGCAATTGGAAAACTGGTTTCAAAACCACAGCAAGGCCATCGGGAACGCGTCCCCCACTCAACGTGCCAGCAATGCCGCGATTCAGCGCATCTTCAAGATGAGTGTCCCGAAAGGGCGGCGTGTTCACCAGCCAGTGGAGATCTTCCAGAAGCGTAACACCGAGGCCATTGCATCCGCGCTCACCGAACAGGGGTACAACGACATCCTCACTTCGGACGTTCCAGGTGAAGGCCCCGCGGATCGTGTCAAGCGTATCAGGGCTGAGCAGATGCGCCTCCGCATTCGTGTCATCCGAGGGCTGTGGGCAGAGGCTTCGGCCGAGGAGAAGAAGCTGGTAGAGGAGGAGATTGAGGCGGAGAGGAAGGAGATTGAAGAGCAGGACGCAATGGGGTGCGAGGCAGATAAAAGTCCGAAAAGACCGACAACAGTAACATTTTTTTTGTTCTTCAATGATGGCTCGGTCAGTAATGTCGTTTTTTAGGGGAATTGACGCCCTAGATGGGGTCTACAGCGACATCCACAAGGCGACGTACAAGGCTACGGAATGGGTTGGGATGTCGATATTTGGTGGCCCCAACCCGAGAATGGGCAGCCAGCTCACCATGAAGATGTGAGTTCTTGTCGTTAGCGGCGGGTGATACGTATCTACTCTGAACCATGAACCGACGAATCTCGTCTTGATTTTCGATTTTTGCTTGGCGTCTCTAAAATCTGTGTGCGCACTGCGGCAGTGTTGACGCAGTGTAGCGGTCACATGTCATTTGACTGTTCTGTGCTGACGATGGCATCTTCTTGATAGCATTTGCTTTGGTGCTACACCTGGAGGCAACGACTTCGAGTATAGCTGCGTGGATTTCGACAAGAAGATCACCCAGCCATTCCACGAGTTCTTAAAGCTCTGCTTCAGTACGCGCCATTCTTGTCCGGCAATTGATCACTGTACTGACAATAACTTTAAAGCCAGTGACGAGGTGGCCTCTTGGGCCCTCCCTTCCACGCCTGATGACGAACCCGACACGCGGGAGGCACAGCGGGTGCCAATCGTTACCCCCGGTCGCCCCCGAAACCACCAAATCGAAATCGAAGTCCAAGTCCAAGTCGAAAAAGTCAAAAGCTAAGAGTGCCGCCGTTGTGGAAGAGCCGAATGACGAGGACTCAAGCCCTGACCAAATGTAAGTTCTGGATTCCTGTGGCCTGTGGACCGAGTTTGACCGAGTGATAGCGACGACGAACTCTTGGACTTCGAGAAGAGTCTGGATGAGGATCTGGATGAGGGCGAGCTCGGTACACAAAGGTGAGACTCACGCCCAGCTCGGGTATAGTGCATTGCTGAGGACTCCTGTGTTTAGTGGCCGCGATGGCAACATCCCGGACGGCGGCGTTGATCTCGAGGATGGCGGCGTCAATCTCAACGGCGATGACGACAACCTGATCCGCGAAGAAGACCTCCAGGACTGGACTCCTCCTTCCCGCCTCTGGCCGGCCGGAATGACGGCGCCACTGGCGCCGTCTGAGGCTGCCAAGCTTGCCGCGATCGAGCGCGGAGTGCCAGATCCCACGATGATGATGATCGACCCGCGACTCCTGAACCTCTCGGCGTCGGGAGTTGTCCCCGGACCAACCATGACCACAACCCCCCTCGGCCCCATCGGCCCCATCGTCCCCATCGTCCCCATCGAGTCTCTCCCGCCTCCCAAGCCTGCCGTTCCCGGGAAAACCGTGCCCGCAAAAAAGCAGCCGCCCCCCAAGAAGAAATCTACTGCAACGGTCCCCGCCAAGGAGGCAGCGGCAGCAGACGCAAAGAAGGCCGTAGCGAAGAAACCGAGAGGCCGCCCTCGCAAGAACTCCCTTGGCGACATCACTAATCTCGTGCTCGAGGAGCCCGGACCGACTTCCACTTCCACGACCCCCCCTCCGCTCACCTACTCGATCACCAACAATAATCGCGCTCGGGCGCGTGAAGCTGCGGCCGCGAGCAAAGCGGCGCAGGAGAAGGAGGCGGCGGATGCCCGGGCGAAGCAGGCGGCGAAAGGCTGGTCTGAGAGGACCGTGGACGGTGGCACCGTTCTTACCCTTGCGTCGACCCGCGCGCGGAGAGCTCCGGTACCTGCCAGGCTTCCCGACGGGTCATTGCCGGTGCCGAAGAAGACGGTGCAGAGGCTCGATGCGTGTGAGATTGCACTGCTTGCACGCGCGGAGGCAGAGAAGAAGACCGCAGGGAAGAGGAAGGCTACCGGTACTCAAGCAAGCGGGAGGGGCGGCAAAAAGTAAGTCGTCTGAATCAGTTCTCAGATTGTTACTGATACACAGCCGCAGGCGCAAAGTCGTTTAGAGTAGTTACCGTAGTTACCGCAGGCGCAAAGTTCGTCTAGACCCTTATAAACATTATTTATCTTGTCGTTACGAAAAGTTCAATGATATTCTGATTGGTGCCTGAATGCGAATTGAGTGAGTGAGATGATATATCACTGTCGAAGAATTTGAGGACTTGGAACTTTTTCGTTTCATTATGAGTCAAAAAAAAAGAACAAAAAAAAAGGTCTCTCGGCGAATCGAACCCGGAGGGTCTCCCACTCGGACACGATTCAATGGATTCCCCACCATTACGGGTGTGCCAAGAGACCAGTGAGAAGTCTGGTTCACGAGTAGACAAGAGATGGCAATTCTTGATGTCGAGGAACCTTTTTTTTTTTTCTTAAGTCCGCCTCAGGTGAGTTTGCAAATTCACACAAAGAATAAATTTTGGGTAGAGAAGACAGACATAGTGAGTAGTGAGAAAAAGTGTGGTGGAAAAGAGGTGTGATGTACAAGGAATAAGTGACCATGGGGGCGGCGCGACTGCAGCGCAGGAGGGGGGATCATCATAAAGAATGTGATGTGATACATGGGAAGTAGCGGCAGGGACAGTGGCAGGGACAGTGGGGGGAGGGCAGGAGCGAGGGGCAGGCACGGACAGCCGAGCACAGAGCGGAAGCGGGACCCGTGCGCCGTGGTGAAGTGGCGAGCATGGAGCGGGGGTGGGAGCACGGGCACGGGGGAAGGGGCGCTGGCGCGGGGGGCGCGGGGGCGCGCGCAGCCCTGCGCGGTCGAGAAGTAGCGGCACCAGCGGCCAGTGGCAACAGCAGGCTGCGGGAAGTTTGGAGGAGGTGGGGCAGGCGAGGGCGCGCGCGCGAGCAGGCAGCCGTGCGTGTGGGTGGCGCGGCAGCACGGAGATGCCCGCTGGTCACTGGCAGAGGTGAGCTGTGTTAGTGTATGAGTAGGGGTGGTGAGGGTGTGGCGCACCGAGGGGCCGGAAAGAAGCGTGCGCTGCAGGAAGCCGGTAACGCTGAGGGCGGAGGAGGCGGTTTGAAGACTCGGCGATAGGTCGTGAGCAATGCTATAACATTTGGTCATATACTGTCGGAGTTCTGGGAATGCTGCAGCGCTGGAACCGCTTTTCTGCGGATGAAGGGCCAGGTAGGCGGAGGAAAGGAACGAAAACGGCGGGGTTTTGAGGGCCATTCAAGCCAAAGAAAACACATGGGTAGGGATACAGAAGGGAGAGCAATAGATAAGGCGAAGGAATATGGGAGGGGACGCCCCCAGAGGGCGGGAAGGGAGGGTGGAATGAATGGCGGGAGGGATGATGGTATTGTAACAAGTGTAAATAAAGTTCCTAATTTGGAAGGGAGGGAGCGCCTCGCGCACGGACCACAATGCGCATGGGGCGGTGCGCCAGCGGTGGGCGCAAATGCGGGTGCTAGAGGGCGGCGGAAGGTGGAATGATATATCATTTGGACCAGTAGCTTAGAGGTGTCAATATATCATCATCAATCGACCCTCACGGGACGGATGATATATCAGATCCCCATATACGCCTGAGTGATTAGGTACGGAGGGAACGAGGCAGATGGTGCAAGCGGGCGAGTATAGCCGCGTACGGGGAGATAGTGAGGGAGGCGGATGGAGGAAGGAGAGAGGGAAGCGGGATGATGTGCGGAGAATCGGGGGTGGCTGGGTGGATGGGGAGGAACGAGGGGGAATGGATGGGAGTGGGAGGGCATGTGTTTGCCCGGCCTGTCAGTCGTACGTCGAGGCGCAGGACAGGCGCACGCGCGTGTCGATGGCTCTGCGCTCGTGAGTGAGGCGTCAGAGAGGGCTGTGGGCATGCCGTATTACATCTGTAGAGGTGAGACAACCAAAAGGTGCCGGAGAGTCTAGATAAGCAACTCAGTCTTTACGCACAGGGAAGTAGCAGAAGTCTGATATTTTCACCTAGATAATAAGCAACTAGATACAAGTCAGAAAGAGTCCACATGTAAGTAAAACAGTCGCTCACCTCAGTCCTCACACACAGAGAAGTAGCGGAAGTCTGAGGGGAGTGACTGAGTCGACTCGAGTGCAACGAATATATACAAGTGCGAGTGCCTGAATGTAATTAAACCGGATATGTACAACACCTAAAGGAAAAATGAGGAAAAATATCCACTGTCCATAGCTTTAATATCCCTACAGGGAGCCTGCTATGTTCAGGGCTGCTGTCCGCCGACATACTTTAGCGCACTCCGGATCTATAACGGTCACAAGGCTCCCGTGCATGCCAGCATCAAAGCATAGGTGGACGGATGGGGAACATTTGGTCACTTGGACGCAGATGTTGTCGTTGAGAAGATCGCGGACATTATAATGGATAACAGTCTGAAACCCGAACAGTGGGGAATGAGAGAGGAAGGATTCAATGAGTCTTGAATGCCGATGGAGGCGCTGTAGGAGCCCTAGACTTAGGACTACGTATTTGCCTTTATGCCATTCACTTTGTATCTCTTCCATCCGCTTTCGCAATCTTGGTGCTAAGTGCGACAGATCTTTGAGTCCCAATCAAACGGGCCGCTGTATTGAACACAGGAATACCGCCTTCGCAGACACGTGTGTGCCGTATTCGCATCTCAAATACAGCAAGCTGTGAAGGTCATTGCCAAATGTGGAACAACAGAGCGCATGGGCCATGGCTGCTAATCTCGCGGGGGAATGTACTGATGCTCCGGTCTTCAATGCGGTGACTGCGTGTGAAGTGCCTTTGAGGTCGAGAGTGAAAAAGTAACTTGTGTGACCTAACTTTAACTTTGATGGCCCGTTCGGCTTGGCCGGGACGAACTTTACTTAACTTAGCGGTACTTTTCCCACGCTTGGCGAAAGTAAGTTATTGACAGGTTACTTGTACGGCTCAAACAAGATGGCAGAAGCGCCACAATACTGGGTGCCTGATGCGGCAAAAGTACTTCCCACTTCATTAATTCCTACTTCCACTTCACCATGATGTCCGTGAATGCATTGATTATTGTTTACAGTCGAAGTTTCAACCTGCGCATATGCATATTAATCTGGCATCGGAGGACTGAGAATTGAGGGTCCTGACCACTTTATCTGTTTTTTGATAAATAAAACACATGCAACTATCCTCGGGGGTAAGTTGGGGCACAAATCTAATAGCTTGGCTCAGCTTTGTTGAACATAGTTTCCGACTTGGTCGTCAGCAAATCGGTCAGAGGTGAGTACACCGATTTTGAGGAGGTTTATTCCACAAAACCACTCCTGGTTCATCCAATTTCTCAATCAGGACCATCTTTCAGTTGAAAGCAACTCTGCGACTTATCAAAGGTAGTTTAACCTGCAAGATGTGCAGTAAATGTCCACTCGGTCTACGGAATGCTCTTTGAGGCGATTTAGACTGCGGTTCGGTTAGACATTATGCCCATCCACGAATAACTTGATGCCCAGATGGCATCAATTTACACAAGCACTGGTTGGGAGATTTAAGATTTTCAGCACAATTCATGGTGAAAAATGTTGTTTGTTTTTCAGACATTTTTCACTGAAAAAAGCAGTGAAAAATTCAAATCTTTTTCACCTTTTTTGAGCTTCCTTTTGAATTTTTCACCTCGACCTCGCAAAATAGTGAAAATGTTTTGAGTTTTTCACTACCTTTTTCAGTGAAAAATGTCTGAAAAACAAACAACATTTTTCACCGTAAATTGTGCTGAAAAACTTGAATTTCCCAAGCAGTGAAGTTATGTGCAAGATCTTAAATCACAGCTGTTTTTGCTACCGTATGAGCACGGATGGCATTGAAATGATCACTCCCACCTGGAATCTCTGTTGTTGTGGGAACTCGGCAGATCTCGATGTTGGTGCATAATGTGTCTCAGCGTTCACATAGGCCTATGTGCAATTGGGTGGGGGGTGTTATGGGCTTTGAGGAAGGACTATCAGTGCGGAAAGATGGACTTTGGGGAAAGCAAATTTAGTAACATGAAACAGTGGCTTCAAAGAGGCATTGTCACCGTCGGCAAGCCGGCAGTCATGTACAGGCAGATAAGCTCAACATTAGCTCAATTGTTTACTGGGAAATCGAGCCACACTCATGTGTCTGTTGAATTCCCGCTGTGTACGTGCTTATACTTGAGGTTACTTCCAGTTACTTACCGTTACTTAAGTTAACGTGCCCCGCCAAGTTAGATCAGACAAAGTAACTTGGGCCATCAGATGCCATCAATCCAAGTTACTTAAGTTACTTACAAGTAACTTTTGCGAACTTTACTTTACTTGTCTGCCACAAGTAAAGTAAAGTTGCGTTTTGTAAGGCCAAGTTAGTTTTTCCAAGTAACTTTGTTAACCATCCTTTGAGGTCGATCTTCTGGCATATATCTACATAGGTGATCTCTCCTCGGCTCCCACTTTTGCCCTCAATGAATTCCGAGGCCGAAACCCCCTCCGAGAATGACTTATTGTTCTGGACTGACCGACATTTGAAATTCCGTGTGCTTATCGTTGGCTGTGCAAATGCCGGAAAAACAACAATACTTGAGAGACTAACAGGAGCCACCATGGACGAAGCAGAGGTCTGGCGGGATGGAAAAATATTTCCTGGACAGGTTTGTGGGCTGTTGAAGGATTTCAATGATCATGTCTGACTGAGTTGATCCAGACAGTGAAAGGCCAGAGAGATGTATGTTCTTAATCTGCCGTTTTATTTGTTCTCTGAAGGCCCAAAGCGTGGTTTGCACAACATCGATGATGCTTTCGCTCTAGGCCAGGATTTGTCTTTCACGACTCGTGTGGTGTTGAAGTGGGCTCAGCCACAGAACTCTCGACAGTCCAGCAGTTTGTGCACAAGCGTTCATTAGCAGCAACGGATCTTCGAGATCAGCTGCATGCCATATGGTATCCATGTTGTAGTTTCGGACATGCAATATGGTGACACATTTTTTAGGATGTGCCTTCCTCTTGACAAGTGTCGGGAGCTGTTTGAAAATGAAAGGGATATTTTTCGGCTGTTGAAGGGCATGGGTGAGTGGCAAATGAGAAGTGGCACTGAGGCTTTGATTGACAAGGTGTAGCTCCACTGGTTGTGATATTTACGAAGCAGGATGGCGCTGTCTCCAAGGAAACATCCCAGTTGCTCATGGACTTCCCGGAAGACACTCACAACTGGTCCGTTAGGAAGGAAACACGCAGGAAGGCAGAACTTGAGGTCATTAACCATGTGAAGAAACTTGAGGGAGAGTTGAGAAGTGAGGGCCTTGCTGACAGCACCACAGCATTCCTGATGACCAGTGGTATGGTCATTACCCTTGATGCTGTTCGCCATGAGCTGACCTTCTTCAGGGATGGAAATGCCTACAGTTGATGCAGACAAATTATGTCAACAACTGATTAGCTTGACGGAGGAGTGTTTGACTGGGCCAAAAATCAAGACATTGCTATCGGCGGTGTGGGGCCACAATCTGTTGAAGCGTGGATTCTGGTGTTTATATTGGCAAGGATTTACTTCATTAACAGGGCACCAATGACTTAATATTGATAAAGGGTCTTGAGATAGAATACTTCAAATGGTATCATTGGGTGCATATTGAAATTCATTCCATTGATGCATTTTCCCTATTTTCAGGAGGTGTAAAACTAGGCTCAGGAGTGCCAAGCATGTGGAGCTTGATACAACGTGTTTGCAGTAACATGGTGAGTAACATGACCAACGAGGAGAACACACATGGGCTGCTGAACTGCCTGAATACCATTGTAGTCGGTAGGATAGCACAGTTCTCACCAAATGGCCAGACTGACTAGTCTTCCTTCCCATGTGTAGTTTGTGAGTCTGCCCTTTTGCTGTCAGCCTGCTCTCTCTGCTCACTGGTTCTCCTTTGTGCCGGTTCAGGATGTGAGTCTGCCCCTTTGCCATTGGCCTGCTCCCTGTGCTCACTGGTCCTCCTTTGCACCTCCATAGCCTGTGAGTCTGCCTATTTTCCGTCAGCATGCTCCCTTTGCTCACTGGTCCTCCTTTTGCACCTCCATAGTTTGTGGGTCTGTCCCATTGCTGCCAGCGTGCTCCATCTGCCTACTGATCCTCCTTCAGGTTCGGGGAGATGAAGCATAGGAATATCATCCCACAGCTAAACCCCCATCATTGCCCATGGGAGTTTCCAGACAAGGAGGGCAACAATCTTTGCTACTGAACTGTCTCAATCTATTGTGGCCAATCTCATGTAATCTTTTGTATCTCTTATGATGAAACCTTATGTGGAAAATTCCATTGAACTGTGTCCAACATTAAATTGATCAGCCCACAATGTGTCAGAAAATCTGAAATCCATATCATATCTCGTCCTTTCAGTACCGAGACCACTAATGAACAACAGGGATCTACCTGAAAATAAACTGATCACCCTTGTGGTATGCCCATGTGCACACACCGAGATCAACAAACAAGAGAGACTCCAGACCCTGATGGCCATGAAAAATGAAAATGAGGCCAGTTGAACAACAGATAAAGCAGTACTGAAAATCATGCATCATTGCCCAATCTCAAGTTGAATAGGAGTCCTGCATTGCAGGCTTAACCACTTACACAGTGAATGCAGGCATAATCCCACTGCTATTGAGCCATGTCTAGCAATTTGCTCCTTCAACTAGTGTGCTTGAATTGCTGTGATGTTCCACAAAGATAGTGTTAAACTGCGGTTCAGTGAATATACTGGAGTGACACTCTTCTTCACTTGTATGGAATTGTCATTTCACTTATCAATATTCTGTGCATATATACATCAATTTTCCAGACGACACCACCTATCCTGCAATTTGAGAATTCCTTTCATGCTGCATGGGGGTTTAGCCCTAGGTAAAATCACTTGGATATCAGAGGCAATCACCATAGGTTTGCTGCAGATGCTGATTCTAGGTGTAACCCACATGCACTGTGAAGAATACACCCACGTAGGTATAGAGAGAAAGTTTTCCTCTCTTCTTTCACGATTCACAGAGTATCACTCTGTCCTGGAATCCATCAGTGTTGCTCTCCCAGAGGCCGATGCCCTTGCCTCTACTCCCCAGTTTAAAGCCTCAAGCATTATGCAACACTGGAGATCCTTTCGCACCCTCGTTAAATAGAAGATTTCAGTCATCATGAACTCCATTTTGCTGAGGATTTCATCTCGTTTCCAGGGCTGTGACGGTCCAAACGTTCATGCTGTAAGTTCACCCAGGGTTCCTCCATGCTCATTTTTTTACCGTGTGACACTTGGGGGGAGGGCCGATGCTTCGCACGGCATGACTCGTACTTCAAGATTTATACTTTGTATTCTTATTACTGACCTGCACATAGCAAATAAAAATGTGTAAGAAGTAATACTCAGACGGGCACGAATAGCGTGAACGGCTTGTATTACATACCTGTAAGAAGTCATACTCCAAGATGAATAAGTGAATCAACAAAGGAAGTAAGAGAGAGACAAACCTCAGATGGGCACGATCTAACAAAACATTTTGCATATTTCAACTCTCGTACCGACTGTACTGAGCACATGAATGCCGATCCGGTAAGGGATCAATGTCTAAATGGACTGCCGGGTATCTGTCACAAAATCCGACTGAAGAAAAATAATGGCCGCTTTGACGAATCTGGGGAATCCATGATGCGCAGCCTTTTTTTTTACTTTTGTAGTATATACTGGAGTGTTTGTTGAAAGTGTTTACCTTATACTGATGTGTTTACAAATTTGATCCACCATAAATTGGAAAGAAGGTCGTCCTGGTTTGCATTTGAAGGCAATGCAGGGACATTATCAACCCTCAGTCTTGAGCCGCAGTGGCTATGTGTACGACACGTACAATGAACTTCGGGTATTGCCGGCCGATATATTGCCGAGCCAATCCCCGGAAATACAGAACCTATGAAGGTTCCCGACTAATGTGTCGCAATACAGACGTGTGAAACTGTTATCCAGCTCATAAAAAGTGCATGCGCGCACCCAACTGCTCAAAAACGGTAGTTCAATTGCTCGTGTTGAACTTGTTTAGGCCGACCTGCGCGTTGCAAACCACAGCGCTCCGATTATTATTACTCGTATGTGCATGTCTGCCGTGATCCGAAGATAACCCGTTCGCTCGTTTTTTCTCAGCAACCGGCGCCTGCCAATTTTAATCGGGGTCTTCTGAATCAGAGTGTACTTATTTATCTGTTCCTAAACGACCCGCCGCTGCCAGCTGCTCCACAAATGGCTTATATTTGCAGCGCAATTCCCTTTTACATTCCGAGTTCACCCGATACATCAAATACTAATTGGCTTCAATTCAGTTCCAACCTCCCCGGTCAGCCGTTTAACACCCGCTCAAAAGACAGCCTCTGCCTCGGTTCCGTCTCTCTCACACCCCATCATCTTCCCCTTCCGCTCTTTGTAGGTAATCTTGCGCATTTTGCGAATTCGCTGGAACAGAGACTTGCAGCCATCCTCAACTAAGATCTAGATCAATATCGCCCTTTCAAAACACTCAAATCGTGCCCGCGCTGTTCTCAGATGATTGTCCTTTCACACGATCCCGCAAGTGCAGACGATGAAGTGTCGCAAACTCTGCCTTCTTAATGACCCGAGTAGGATCACTTCTGATATTCAAGGCTTCTGGATCGTGTGCTGCAAGACTTCTCTCGATTGATCTCAAATTGTAGTGCAGTCACCCGCAAACCTATAGAACAGTGCACGAGCTCTCCGGAAGTCTATGAAAGCCATCGTGCCAAGATAATCGGAACGTTCAGGGCCTCAAATTCCTGGAATGCTCACTCTCCGAAGCTTTCTCTCCGAGTTCCAACGACTTTCTCGGGTTCCATGCGAGATCTTGCTCTGTTTCGTCTCCCTTTCTGTCTCGCCATGGACTCTTCGCTCAGCGCTATATGTGCTTCTCCTCACTTCGCAAGCATTCCCGTGTGACACCGCTTTCGCAAAAAGCAAGGTGCATTTACTTACGAAACATTGTTTCTGTATCTAACTCTCCCTATGGCTAATCTAAACCGAGCGCGACTCAGTCTGGAACGCGCAGCACCAAGAATAGCAACGCGTAGAAATTTGCCGCCCGGTCACCTCTCCCACCGAGGATGAAATATCCTCCCAACACGATGTGCGTGTTCAAACTTCTCGCTGCCTGGCCTGCTGCTGAGCTCCTCCCCTCCTACGGTGTTGCCCTCGCTCCACACGTCCTTATCTCTGTCGCCAAAATTAAACCGTGGAAGTTCCGCAACAGGTTTGATTGTGTTCGTACAAACACGTCCAGAGACACTGGAGCAGGTTCTTTCAGGCTGCTCTATTCACAGTTGCTGTACATTCCAACTTATTTCCAGACGTCTCGCACACTCGCTATGTCCCCCAGTCCCCCTCCGGATACTCGTTACCTGGCCCGACCTCTACCCCGTTCGACGATTGCAGGGGCAATCCTGTCCGCTTGAGGGCCGAGGCATGCGCCACGGTTGGCTTCTTGCTTTTATTCAGCGCAACACACTCACACTCGGTTACCTCGAGCATTCTGGTATCATAGCAGGAGGTATCGATGAATCTTTGTTCAAGGTTAGTCTTTCATGGATGTCCTGGACAATACAACTGACGATACCTCGAGGCCCAAAGATGCGCGTTGATAATTGAGCACCAACAATATCTTTTGCAATTCGGTTTTTAAATTCATACCCATCGTTACGATATTGGCTGACGAATGCTATACACCCGGATTCTGCTTCGTTTGGTCCCGGACAGGCGAGAAAATAATATAGCTAGCGAACTCTGTCATGTACATATTGAGACATCTTTGCGCTTGATCACGAGTGTGCCAATATCCATGGTACATGTTTCGGTGTAGATACAAATCTCAGAATACCTATTTCATCGTACAGCAGTGCTGGCGCCCATCCCTTAGAAGCGCACACGGCTCGGGGGGACATAACACCGTACTGGCACTCGCCAAGCGCATAGACGAGAGAGTTTTGATTACCCTTTTGTCTATGCCGAATAACTCTGTGGCTCCAAGGTACCCAAGATAACTAATTTACTTCATGTCAGCGATGTACATGCATGACACATGAGACTGGCCACTCTCATCAATTACTATCAAAAGGAACGGTTTAAGCTTGGCTCGAAATCATGACAATACTGCCAGGGAATCCGTGTGAACTATGCCCCGAGAAATGGGAACTTAGATGTATTTATCCTTTAGTTTGTCTAAAGACATCGAGCTCCAAAATACACCATCCTTTCTTCAACTTCCACACATGCCATAAGTGCAACCACCCACGCTTGCCTGAGCGTAGCGACGGCTTATCTTGTTTAGTACAAAAATGTTGGAGGACAATCGGTGTGAACATACCACTCAAATTTATGGCTTTCACCACTATCTAATACTGTCAGTAAGCTGAGGTTCAAGCACCGTGATCCTTTACAAAACCGAACATAACAAAGCCAGTGAGTCAGCCACAGTACATATTCACCGGAACAGAGAGGGAAGGCACAAGTAACGGGATTTTGGCCGGGCATTAGAATACATGGTGTTGATACAATGGCTTGAATAATAAGATAACAGATGCAATTCTAATTATTTATAGGTACAGAGACAGAAGGCAGAAGTAACAGTATGTAAACCGAAACTAACTCGAACGTACTAATCGTATGGAATGTAACCGCTTACACCCTACTAGAAGCGACTCGGTGAAAATTGTTCTGCCGTTGAAGCCGACCATCTGACGTGTTCGGGATCTTCCGAAGTCTTGCGTACATCTCACCTGCACCGCCACGAACTGAAGTTGAACTCTCTGAGATGTATCGCATATTCTGTAACAGCAGTCTAACTCAAAATGTAGTGCCAAACCTATTGAGTGGATCTACTACTCTCAAATATTTTATGAGAGCCATTGTTGAATGGTAGAAACCACAAGCTTGAATTAAAAAAATATGCAATACTCACCCTACAAATAGGGCATGATGCTCAACACAGAGCTACACAAAGCATTAAATGGATCGGTATGTGTATGATATTTATGAGTACTAGAAGGTGTGACCCGGTGGAGGTCAAGAAACAAAGAGAACAAAATATAAATAGACTAGCCGGATTCGAACGAGCATCATCTTGATGGATTATATAATCACTAATTCTATTAGTTTAGGCTCTTAAAAAGACTACAAAAATCTAATGAAAACGGCCACTATTTCATTACATCCTCAGGACGCACTGATAAAAGTTTCACCAACTCAAAAACCTGGTTCCGTTGATGAAAAGAACGAGTACATAAAGTACTCGTAAAAGTAATGCAGCAAGCTGACAGTCACCGCTGCTCACACTGCCAGAGCGCTTATTACTGCTCATAGGTCTGCCAAAAAGAGGATTGGTGCCAGGGGCACAGAGTGTTGTGTCATTCCATCTGTTTGTGCACCCCAAAGGGTATGCAAACATATTCATCCCAGAACACTTTGCCTGATTCCCATTTGATTTTGGTCCTTTCCACCACCATCTCTTTGATCAGCAGGATCATTTATTCATGGCTGTGCTTGTGCGGTACCGCTATATCAAGACAAAGACACAATCATCACCAAATTCCATGCTGTGGATATTGTGATAGAGTTCAATTACACACGCGGTGTGTAGGAAATTTTCTTTGGCTCACTGATTCCCATGGATCTTACAAGACAGAGAGCCAATGCAGCACTTTGCGAGTGCAAATTGCGGCACAGGTGGGCGAACCGTGGGGCTCATTTGGGTATTCTTGTCATGTGTGTTTCATACGGGAAATGTCTGCATGAACAGCTGGTGTGGGAGTGTTTATGTGTGGGATCAGGGTTGCATACCATGTACCACTGAAACCATCTTCGAGTATGCATCAAAAGTCTTCATGTCAAATCCCATCATGATGATGAAAGCACAGTCACTCTTGCTGGCGTACAGCACCTGTCACAGTGTGTCAGATCGCGGATTCAGGAGGAGCTGAGCATGCATCAAATAGAGCTGCCATTCAAGTCATTGAACTGTCTGGAATTCGACTATACCTGAACACTACGCTTTTTGTGCATTTTGGAATAGTCTGATTACAGTATAGGCTTATTAGCTGGTAAATGGTCTCAGCATAACTGGCTGGGTCAGGATCACAGAGTAATGAGTACAAAGGGTAGGGAACTGCGCTGCAGACTGGCAGTGCTCGCCTCAAAAACTGTAGAGGAATGTGTAGCCCACAAACCTCTTAAGGGATTATTTCTGGTTTTATTCCCGCACAATGGAATAGGCCGGACATACTTGTGACAAGGCCATGCAGGAATAGTCTTATTTCTGCACCAATAGGCTGTGTGCCTTCCATGTGATAGACATTAGGGGCTCAGGGAGGGATATTCCAATGAAGTTCCGGGATAAGTGAAGGACGGCCAAGGTGATCTGATGGGAATGTTCTTATCCCGAGTAAGTAGAGTTGAGGAAATAAGAACTCACTATGGGTGTCTACAAAGAGCTGGAGGCCAGGGGAACACAACCCAATGGTCAGGAGTGACGGGAGAGGACCAGGGGCAACAGGAAAAATGTGGACAACTTGATATCAGTCAGCCAAGAGACTGAGGGTTTCAAACCCCTCGGGTGACCGACACCACATGGTCGGACATCAGGATCGACCTGAACACTGGTCAATAGCAGTACACTCGTGGTAAGGCTTCTGGTGGATAAACAGTGTCAGTAACGGCCTCTGGGTCGGCTAAACAGCGAGTAACCCGGCGCAAACCCCAACCAGGATAAACCCGATAGACACTAGTAGCTGGTGTGTTCCCTGAGCAGTAGGACCAACTGTACGGTGTCCTCTCTAGGAGGCCGTATGTTGTAGGTCGGGATGCAAGGCGGAACCCGGAACGAGTTGAAGAGGGTGTGATATCCACTCAGGTATACAACCCGGGGCATGGATACAACCTGCAATACAATGTAGAGGAAATGGGGCAGGGTGGAGACAATGTCTATGTCAAGCCAAGGTAGAAGCCTGAGATTAGATGAGGTAGAATCTACTGTACATAGAGATTCTACCGAGCTTATATAGGCTTCGAATACATTAAAGTGATTGCAGTCAATCGCGACCAGTTCCTGTACTGCAGTATTAAGGAGTGTTAATGCTGATACTCCTGGACCCCTCTGTGTCCATTTCCGTGGTGTCAGAGGACTTAGGAGACCCGATGTTCGGGTTTCCTAATCCTTAATGTCATTGTATCCAGTGATTCAAACCCCGGTCGGTTTGCAACCAGTCATGTACTCCATGTATGCTTCTGTGTCAGCCGTGGTGCGTCCAGGGACTAGTATCCATCTTTACGGGTTCCTAGTCCCTAACATCTTTTGTATTGGCGCAGACTACCCCGAGTCTGTGGCTTTAGAATCCGTGGCCGGGTTTCAACCGTGAGAAGGTCTAGTATGGAGCACCACGTCGTACTCGTGCATGGACATCACAAGGTACAACTTCCTTCCCATCCTCTCCTCCTCCCCACAGGTCGAGAGAGGCAGCACACCGATACATCCACGCCCATGTCGCACGCTGCTATCAGCCGCCCACCCGTTTCGACTGTGCATGTTGCTCACCTCGGTCCTTCTTCCCATTGAAATGCTGTAACAAGAGCGCACGGCATCTAGTGCTACTTTGCAATTTCCTAAGACCAGTATTTATACAACAGGAAAGTGCTAGCACTTCTGAAGTGTTATTACTAGCACTCAGGACTCTGGCTAGGTGATATAAAGGAGAACTGCGGTGAGCCCAAGCTGCTGGTTGTAGCATCAGATATGACTAGGGTGACTTGCTAGTACAATCTGGAGGCACAAACCATGGGGAAATAACCATAAGCCTACACAGTCAAGGTGCTAGCACCTAGGAAGTGAGACACAAGAGAGTAGAACTGCGAGTACGCTAGCAGGAGGTGTGAGCAGCGAGTCTGGAATCTGAAGGGTAGTAAACTATGTGCTAGCAGCCTTCTAGCAAGGGTGTTAGTATGCGGTACCCAGCTAGCGATCAACCTGAGACCTGAAACACAGATGCAAGCACGTGACTGTCACGACACGGTCACGAGTCACAAACAGAGACAAGTAGACAGTAGAAGAATAGATAGCAGGCTATTGGTGCAGATGCACAGGTCACCACAAATGGAGTAACAGATAAATAGACTGCTAGCCGGTGCTCTGACCTGTGCTAGATGACTCCAGGCGGCGGATTCAACTCCGTTTCATCAGGATAGAGGTTCCGGCAGCAGGCAGCAGGCTGAGGAATCACTCACAATACCCATAAATGGACGCTAGCGGATCAGTGTGGCTGTTCTGCTTGGCATAGACCCATCATAAAACCAAAGAGCAGTCGTTCATTGGCTGTTGTATCCATCACATCATTTTCACTCATTTATATTATTCATTCTGTTTATCACATGTACCATGGACCTCAGTGGTATAAAGGGAGCACAGAGCAGGCTAGAACCTCAGATTATTACACCCGACTTTGTACAAAGTTGGTGCAGGTGGTCTCAGGTTGCTAGTGGAGATTGTAACACACTTCACAAGTAGTAGCTTTATTGGAATCAATACTGTTGACTCTGGACACATCGAGATCTTAAGTTGAGGTTCCGGTTGTTGACTCGAGGAGTCTTCACGTATAAAACCAAGGGTGTTCTCTTTGAGAACCAGCTACCAGTTGCGCTAGCAGCTTGCCTTCACCCCGATATTATTGTAGTGTGTTGGATCACCTGCTAGGTGATTGTGTGTTGACTCGAGCCCACTAAGAAGAAGACGGACTAGTGACGAACCTACCGACTGCTCAAGCGCGAGCTGAACCACAAAATACTAGGGATCACAGCAAGAGGGGCAGGAGAAATATCAAAGAACGAGTTCTCAACAAGCCGAGGTGCTGTGACAAGTCACTGCGCAGCCAACTGAAGAAGCGGAGGTATGGGGTACAAGAACGGGGGCGTAGGCATGGTGCAAGGGCGAATATGAGGACGTAGACGAGAGCGAGGGCGCGAATATTTCGAGCAGTTGACTTGGGGGCAAAGCCGAAGTGTATTTTGTGAAAAGAATCCTAAGTATTTATACAGTTTACGGAGATGGATGAATGGGGCATAGATAAATAAATGGAATGCTTATCAGTGCCAAGGAAGCAGCGAGGATACGGGGCCGGTAAAATGAACAATGTGATGTGCAGATATATGGAAAATGGTTGAGATATGGAGGTTTGGCGAGTACTGGGATTGTTGCGGGAGTATAAAATACAAGGAATGATCAGGCATGTGGTTTGATACCATGTGATCATTGCCAGATGGGAAAGGCGCGTGGTACGGACGTGCGGGGCGAAGAGACGCGTTGAATAACCGAAAGTACAATAACGTCAGCAGCACGATGGTTGACACTGTTGCCGGGCTGATGGTGATCCGATGGGCGCTTGTGGGCGCTTAGTGTGTTGGCCTGCGTGTCACTAGGTGCCCCGACCTCTAGACCGACTGTAACTTGTCAGTTATTTCGCCTTCACCCCGATATTGACAGAAGCGCTGTCGTAGTGTGTTGGATCGCTAGCTGGACGCTTATAGTGTCTATTGCCAATACAAAGTGGAAATGTTCCTATTCTTGGTTAAGGAATAGGTCAGCAGCTTAAGGACTGCCTTGTCGCTTGAGGATTGAAGTCCCTTGTTGTTAGCCTCAATAGTCTTTGGGTACCCCATTGCGAGGATTTTCACAAACCTACATACTCTGCTCTGGTGCCCTCAATCTAGCCATCCAGTCACCTTGTATCCAACCCATAAACCCCTGCCCATCCCAGGTGCGAGTGGTATTGTTGTTGGCGGCTGCATAGTGCTAGTGTGTTGTTGAATGGCTTTGTTGAAGTCTAGCAGTCGAATTGTGTTTGTTCCAAACCCACTGGTCGCATACTACGGCCCGGACCCGAACTCACAAAGAGATGCACTTACATCTTTGAAGGAATAGATTGTTGTAGTGGTGGTTTTGTGGTTGTTTTGTGCAAGCCCGAATCTAAGCTATTTCTAGTTGTATATCAAGTGCACTGTTTCACCATGTCATCCCCACTCTCTGTCTCCTTCCTATACCCACGCCGACACACGCACACACCCACAACTGTACGCTTGCACTGTGCTCCGCATTCCCCACTCGGGCCCTCTCCTCTCCTCCCGCGAGAGATGGTATATTCCGCAAACCAAAGGCAAGCCATTGCCCATTGGTGCAGAAGTCGGGAGAGGCCATGGACAGTGAGGAAGCGGTGGATTACGAGGTGACATCCATGCCGGAGAGCTCCGAGAGGGTGGCAGACGGGGAGAGTGCTAAGGTGTTGTTGTGCACATTTCTTCGCGGGCATATGGTGTGAGGTGTAAACAGATATGTTAGTTCTGAAAGGGAGGACGGGATTGAATGTGTGGGGAGGGCCAGGAGCCGTGGCGTCTGGTAACAGAGTCGGGAAAGAGAAGGATGGGCGTACCACTTGCTCGGTGTTTCTAAGAAACAATTTGAGACTGCTGGCAGTCTCGCCATCGAACTTGGGATGATTTGAATCCCAAGCCGTGGGTTTTTTAAAGCCCTGAACAGTAGGCATAGTCGTTATTGGATCAGAAGGAGAGTTTGGTGTTGTTTCCGTCTCAACTGGGTTTCCGAGATCACTCGGTTCGTTTTGCGTGTTAGACGAAGAAACAGAACCCGAAGCTATTGTGTTCACCTGAGTAGAAACACTACGTCCACAACCTCGACTAGGAGAACCAGATACGCTCGGTGGTTTCCGATGCATGAAAGTTTGCAACGGAGCAACTAGTGTATCCCTCGCTCGACGGGAAGTCGCGGTGCTACGCGATGCCGGAGCGGGATTACTGAATTGTCCGCTACAAAGTCCTCCTTCTCTACGAAGTAGAGCAGGAATACCCGAAGGTGATGTGTCTGGTTCAGTACCAGAGCCTCGTCTAGGAGGAATGGTGACGACCCAACAGAAACGCGGTTTGGAAGAGTTTCCAAACGAGTTTTACAGCAGAATGCTCAATCTTATCTTGAAACGAGATCAGAACCTTCCCTCGCGGTGGGCTCCAGATGATTGATGGGCTCAGAACCTATATAAGAAACACACAAATAACCCCACTTGACTTGAGAGCGGCACAGAAACAGTCCAGAGACTGTTCCAACAACCAACAAACAAATCAAACGGCAATATATGCATGCTTCCAAAGATCCCGACGAGTTACAGCCCCTAGTACAGGGCCTTGTAAAGGTTGTAGGGAGAGGTTTCGTATCTCAAAGAGATGGTAGAGCAAACTGCGTAGAACGTGTTTCTAGACATAGTGGAAACATTGTTTCCAAACAAGGTAGATTTATAGCTTCGCAGTGTGTGTGTGTGTGTGTGTGTGTCCAAGCGACAGAGAAACAAGTTTAAAGTAGTCCTGTAGACTCAAGTAAGGCCCCTAGTTTATAGGCCAAGAACGTTCACAGAGCTTTCCCTAAAGAGGTACTTTCTGAGCAACGCCAGCAGTCACATTTCCAAAGTTTTCCCTTGACGGTACTTTCTGAAACCCGCTCCGCAAACAACAACAATAATGTTTCTTTCAACAGAGTCCCAGATCCAACAGATTCTCAGAGTTCAGACAGTTTCCAGGCAAAGCCCAAGTGTGTTTCCAGAACAATATATGATTCAGAAACAATTAAGACTTCAACTAATAGTGCTACTCTATAAGAGTGTGTTTGCCGAGGATCCCAGATCAACCCAATGCGCAAGCGTATAGCCTACTAATTCGGGGGAAGATGCTGTCCATCGTAGGAACACCCTTGGATACTTATACAACCGCCAAGACACTGTTACAAAGCCCAAAACACAATCCCAATGAGTCAAAAGTCTGTTTATCCGCCTCTTTAACCGTGTTTCCGTCGGTTGTTCTTCTGAGTGTCACCTCCCATTGGTTCCCAAGTGCGAGCACACCATGTTCCCTTGCCAATTACGAGGCAGGAACCCGTCAACAGCACCCCTGTATTATTCAGAGGGTGTGTCGATCACCGATAGATCGGCACTGCATCTCGTTCGACCTGTTTCTGCTTCAACTCAAGTCTCCTCTTGGTTCCAAGCACGGAACTTGATAATACTCCTCTGTAGGTCTCGGTAGATACCCGTTTCTCTAGGGTTTCCCAGAAAGGGTTCTTGAGAAACAACCTTAGAACGCCTTTAGAGTTGTGATCCAGATCCTCAGAATAGCCGACCACCTGTTTCGGTGTATCCGCATTCGATGGAAACCGGCAACTCTGGCAACTGAAACACTCATGACCAGGCGCATCTCCCCTAGTGTCTCAACACAACACAACACATTACCAACTCCCGTTCCTTTGACCCATTTCTGTTGCTTAAGTGGATGTTGGAAACAAGTCAAAAGAAGTTCCTTGACTTATTATTCGGCTGCACGTTCCCTTACAGTTTTCAGGGCGAGACTAGCCAGTGGTCGTTCTAATTCCTTAGAACGTCCACCCGTTTCTCTGTGGTTTGCCCAACAGCTACCAGGAACCAGTACTGTTGCATAGAAACAACAGTTTCAGTAATGAGCACGATCAGAAACACGCAAAATTACCTGTATCTAACCATGGCCCAATTACTGGCTTATCAGCGGAAAGGCCAGAATTGCGAAAATGCGCTCATCAATGCCGGCATGCAAACTTGAAGCGGCACGCAAGCACGCTATCATGATGTGCCTTTTGCTTTTGACCCTCTTCCTCCCTGTTTCACTTGGGGGGAGGCCGATGCTGCACACGGCATAACTCGTACTTTACTTTTTTGTTTTGTTCTTCCGGATCACAGTCAGCCCGCTTCTCCTTATGGCATGCACTATTTACTCGAATTAATGTTATCGTTGCAGCCCAAATACTCACTGCGGTTATATTATTACAAGACTCACCCGCCGCTTCGCTTCGGCATATGTTTCTAATATGGTTTTTTCACAATGTCTATGATTGACAAAGATATAAATTCAGAGGGTACAGTATATAGTAAGGATGATATAACTGCGATGTCTCTAGAGCAGACCGAAATATCAGCAGACGTACAGACGTATGCGTGCGACCAAAGACTTACTACATTGAATGAGCTGGTTGTTAAAGCGCTACATCAAGCATAATATAGAGAAAAAATGGTGAAAAGGATGCATTTTCAAAGGCTTAGTTGGAACCGAGCGTAATGGCAATGCAAAGCGGTGGAGATTTCTGTAGCCTCAAGGGAAGCCCGAATTTTTTGCCAGCCAATCGAACTTGACACTCACTCGAGGCCCGGGGAAGGAGGAGATGAATTGAGTGGTGACTGTGGGTAATGAATGATACATTATGTGTTGGGGCTCGAAATCCTGTGAAGCTAATGCACTTGTTGCAGGAAGTCGATATTGTGTTGAGGCTTGTGGGGACGCAGTAGGTTGTGTGATGCGTTGACGGCAGGTGCTATCGTATCAAACACGTATCAATTTCATTGAAATCCATCGTCCATCTCATACTGACGCCCTCCTTCGATCTTGCAGATCCCCCTACCACTCACCCGATGTGCACGCCCGTCGCCCTCACCTCACACGTCCTCCGCCCACCTTCAAACCTCCAACCTCGGTTTTTGTCGACCACTGAGGGCATAGGCGGGATTAAACCTCAGACCTCAGCTATTGATTTGTCTGTCCTTGGTACTGCTCCTCCTGCGCGCCGGCTCCTGGTGTGAGGTGAATCGGTGGATCGTCTAGCCTGAAATGTGGATCTTAGGCGGACATTTGCCTGCGCGCGGCAGAGCCGTGATACCTCAATAAATGTTCGTAAATTGATCTCAGATAAGCACAGGTGTGTCCCAGATGTTTCACAGCTATTGTGCGCAGTGCAACAGGCACAGAACGACTGCATTTTTTGAGTGCGGGGGTGGAAGCAAAGCGAGGACCGATTCACATGAAGAATCACTTCTACTCACGGGGAAAACTTGATATTTGTGTCATGGTGACGCCTTGGCGCCACTCGCCAGTGTCGCCATAACCGCCTCGCGAGTGAAAATCGGAATTCTCAGTCAACCATGACGGGTACGAAAAAACTTGACTTACAAAGTAAGGAATTGAAGTGAATACCACAGTAGCCTATTTGCATTCTTACTTCGGGATTACAACCAGAGAGATTCCCACCCGATGTTCAACGCGACCTTCAGCCGTCCTCTACGGCCCACAACTGATCAGCACACAAGGGTCTAATGTCCAAGGTGGTTGCCTCTTTGCAGGCGCAACTACAGAATCCCTAGTTCTTCCTTCCACGTTCCGCTCTTCAATCTCTTGCCCCGCCCTCCCTTAATCCTACGTCTTCTTGCTCCTACTTCAGAATACACTCTTGAAGCTATTGGCTGCGTGTGAAGTAAAGGCTAGACGCCGCAAGAAAATTACTGATGAAGCGGGTATAAGCTAACCCCCTTCTCTCTCTCTCGGCATGGGAAAGTTTTTATCTTCAAAATGATTGATCAACAACGGCCAATATGCTCCGTTCCTATAGTTTCTTTGGCTTTTCATTCCATCGCATTGATATTATAAAAATATATTTGCAGATTGTTTCTGAATATCCAACCACTCTGAGGCGCTACAACACGTCGATCCCTTCTGCGCACCCGCCTTTGACGACATGCAGCTCGATATGAGGAGCATGTCGGTCGATCCCGACGGCACCTCTGAGAGAACATAGGTCGAGTTGAAGTTACCTGCAGACTTCATGTCATATGTCAGCAGTGGCTGGAGTGTGAAAATATGTCCACACGCTGATTTCGGTTCTAAAAACAAGTGATGTACGTTGTAATTTTTACGTACATTTTGTTTGTACTGTAAATAGGTGCCGAGGGGTGCCAGCGAATCACAATCCCACGTCTTACGCTCATCTGTGCGAGCCAGTGCGGGCTAGCGCCCAATTACCGTGCCTTCTACGTCGCCAATATCGAACTATAAAACCACGCAGGACGCACTTCGGCACTCAATTCGTCTCAAAACATCGTTTTTACGCCTCCACACGCATACAAACCACTTTTTCCACGGCATACCAATACTCTCTTCCCACTCGGATTATTCAGCCTACCCACAACCCTGATTCTCCGGGGCATAATCTTATTCCACCTACTCTAAAATCGACCGGCCACCGACCCAAATCCGAATCCGCATCTCGGGACTTTGACCCTGCCACACTGCATCGGACGTCTTCGCGTAAGTCAGTACAAGTGGCCTGCAAGATACAGCTGGATATGATGTCAATGAGACAATTATTGAATCGTGTAGACAAAATGTGCTTACCAAAAACATGACAATCTGATAGCCAGCAACGGCGGCAAATGCGGCGAGTGGGGATGCTATAGCTAGACATTGAATGGAGATCAATTGACCAGTGAAGGGTCGCACAGAGTTTAATGGCGGAAAGCATGCTTAACAGAAAGACCTAAAAGTCGCACAGATATGTAAGTAGGGCATAGTGACCCACCTGTAGAGAATGGGTTTGCAGGTGATCAATTGATAAAAGTTACGCTAGGGATAACAGTCTGATCCCCAAGAAGAGTACATATTGTTTTGGGGGTTTGGCACCTCGATGTCAACTCATCCCATCCTCCAGGGGAAGAAGCCTGGAAGGGTTCGGCTGTTCGCCCGATTAAAGGGGTATGTGAGTTGGGTTTAATACGAATCACTGTGATGATCATATCCTGAAATTTCTTCTGTTCTTTGACCCTTTTGGGGTGTCATACAAAAAATTGGAACGATACAGAGAAGTGAAAGTGGCTCCTGCGCTTGAATTTTCCAGGGGTCTAACCCTTTTTGGACTGTTTTTATTCAATTTGAACAGAGTGCCTACTGCGCATTCCTTTTCACCTGGGGCTCTCTTTCTGTGCTCAGACCTTCAGTCACTTTCACCTTCACTTTCTCTTTCAACTCCTGATTCAAACATCGAATTTTTTCCCTCACTTTCACTTCTTTTCAGCTTCTTCACTTGTCCAACTTGGGAACTGCTCACTTTCACCGCTCCAGGACCTTGGCAACTTTTTGTCTTGGGTGATCTTTGGGCCGTAAAATTGGCCATTTCTGTGTTTGGAATCTGAACACAGAATTTCTCAATTTTAATTATGTGTATCTAACTATGGCCCAATTACTGGCTTATCAGCGCCAAGCCAAAGCCCGTTTGTTGGCTTAGCAAGCCGTTCTACTTGCTTATCCCACTGATCTCCCAGCCGGAATTATGAAGTGGCTTGCGCGTGTTTCTCATCTTCTACCAAGTATCTTCTACATCTGAGGGATCCCAGTGTATGTAGTAAGTGTCTAATTCCGGGCTTTTTCATTTTTTCTGCTTGTTTCAATCACTGGTGTAATAATACACTGTGGTTGCTGAGATTGACCCAGGCCAACAGTGTTGATTTGACTCAAAAGTGCGGGTTTGTGTGTCTTATTACACTGCTCAGGTCCCGATCTTTCTCATCTGTGGCTGGAGTCAGCTGCAAAACAGGTATTTTTTGTCTATCGAGGTCCGAATCTTGATGTTCTGTATAAATTAGTGAAGCAGTCTAACACGCAACTCCCTTCGTCCAAAGCCAAATGCCAATAAGTTTTGAGCTTCTAAAGCAACTACTGCTACTGTCTTGAGTTGGTCTCATCAAATCCATGAGACTCCTATGGCTTATATTTGCCCGCAACATCCCACAGACGAGGTTGAACATTGCTTTATATCCTAGTACCGAAACAAGCACCTTGAATTATGCAGAAGAAATAAGGATAAGAGTTCCAGTGAACTGTCTGGAATCTGGCTGTACCTAAACACCGCACATTTTGCACGTTTCAGGAATAGTCAGATTGCAGTATAGGCTTATTTCTATGACTGGTATACAGTCTCGGTATAGCCAGATGGGTTGTGATCACAGAGTAATGGGTACAAGGGGTAGGGAACTACCCTGCAGATCAACAGTGCTCACCTCAAAAACTGTAGAGGAATGTGTAGCCCACAAACCTATACATTTGCCCATCTGTTCTATACACCAGAACAGTGGCTGTTGCACAACATAGCCGCCGGGGGCTGTGGCACAGCACAGCCACGTTCTTTGGGACAGGATATATTGGCAACAGTAAAGGGTAAGGGAAGATATGAGCCTTGGTTATAGCAACACCTCTAGTTGCTCTTTTGCTTCACCCACTGCATATTTCCACATAGTAAGAATCAGGACCCGCCTTGATGGCCTAGTGTTGGAGCAGTTCGGGACGAGACATTCAGGATGCCAGTTCTGGTTGGCCGTGACTCTGAAATAGCTTTTTCGATTCTTCCAGCCAAGGTACTGTCCCAATATCTTAAAATGATTACACGAACTGACCAAGCATTAGAATATCAAGTTGAAGTTCAATGTCCAGCATGACTGCAATTCTGCGAAGTGCGAAGCTTCAGGAGAGCAGCTACGCATGCAGGAGTGCCTCGAATCCAACCAGATTGAGAAATTCATAATTCATCAGCACCAGACCGCTTTTCATCAACATGCACGTGTTTCATAATTCTCACCTCTTACGCGCCACTCTTCCGCAAAATCTAGTCACTCCGATCCCCCTCTTCCCAGAATGACAGGCAAAACACTCCGAGTTGGCGGCATGTCTTCGCGACCAAGCAGTCAGTCGAAAAGCTGCTGCAGTGGCCAGAAAGTGGAAGCGGTTCGAGGATGATGCCAATGAGGACGCAGAGGCAAGACCACACAAGAGTTGAAAGGGAGCACCAAGGAAGCAGTCAAAAAAAAAAAGCGACTCTTATCCCCCCGCACAACTCCATGGTTGCGAGTTGAACTAGGCGGATCATACAACCAACGGAAAAGGCAAAGGCAGTGCAGATGGTCGAGCATCCCGATGTTGAAGAGGATGCTGTGGATAGCTGTTCAGATTCGGATGATGGGTATATTGATTCGGATGATGATTATTCTGATTAGTCGTGTATAATAATATTATTGGAAAGCTGAGGACAGCTGGCGTGAAAATGTGCCCAACACATAGTGAGCTAGGTGCTGGTCAGCTGGAAACACAGCTGCACAGAACGGCTGGTGACCACATAAATTCCAGGTGTACACACATTTCGCTCCATGTGTCTGCACAGTGACTGTGCCAGCTGCTGTGAACGTGACGGCACTTTGGCGGTGTAAGCTATGGCTCGAGCCGAAGCCGTGGGAAGCTAGCCATTTATAAATAGAGAGCTTGCGCAAAAGCCGCACAAGCTGCATACGGCTTTTGGGCATTGCGTAAAATCCCCTGGATTTGGAAGTGTTTTCTTTGGGTCCTGGTGAGTTACATAGTCTCCTCTGTCCCTGAAAAATCGCATTTATGCACATTAGTGATTAGAAGTGGAGTGCGTGGCCGAGAGATGCAGTTTTTCCAGTCATCACGGAAGCTCCACAGAAACTTACCACACTTTTCATGTCCTGCATGCAGAAATTGAGGTGCAGAATTTTTTTTCTGCATCCCCAGTGCATGTACTTGGGCTCACCAATCCTCCCACCAACTCAGTTCTTGTTGAACCTCAACTTTGGTTTCTGCATGCAGCTTTGCGCAATGCCAAAGAGCCGCATGCGGCTCATATGGCTTTTGCATAATAAGCTCTCTAATGGCTCGGCTCGGCTCCAGAGCCATCACATCACGGAGCCATCAAAAGCCGAGCCGAGCCGCGGCAACACTCACACCAAATAAAGCAAAATTTCAATGCCCATGGAAACTCAAATAGATTTCCGACAAATCTATTCACATATCAGTGCCACTGAGATCGTGAAACTAAGGCACATAGATTCTCAAAGAGAAATAGTAAGAATCTGCATGAGCATCAGCTGTATTGAAACAAAGGACTCCAGTGGCACATAAAATCAGTACGCATTTCAGCCGTGCTGAAATCCTGAGGGATTTTTGCCATTGGAGGAAGCCAGCCAATGGCAAAAATGGCTCAGAATTTCAGCCCTGCTGGAATGCGCACTGAATTTAGAAGATTCAAAGACCCTTTCAGTGCAATCAAAATGCTTTGTTTCTTTATACAGTGACCAACCGCAAAGCGAAACGGTTGGCTTTGACACATGATTACAAATGCAATATTGCCCCAATTGGCCCATGCTTTGTGATGTGCGTGTGAAGGGGCATCCAAGCTTCCTACTGACACCAAACTTTTTGCGGCTTGGTGCAGTGATTGTAGAGAACAAGGTTGTTCTTTCTGCAAAGCCAAGTGTGAGTGAATAACGAGGAAGCAAAACAGTTGTAAACAAGCCCGTGCATGCTAGCCACAGAACTTGGGCGTCTGGGAGATTGTTATTTTGCATCTATGACCCTGAAAACCCATTCAAAGAACTTGGAACATTGCAGGCCTCTCGTGTCTCCATGAGATATTGACCTGTGTGCCAAACAGCAACAAATGAATGATGTTCAAAACTCGGATAGCGCAGGCTTGACAAGAGGTTTTGAGCCAATTCCTTTTGGCTAATCCGACTACATATGGTGTAGATTATATTCTAAAATCTTGAGCTCGTTATATGACCTGAAGTGGGAGAACAATGTAGTGTTTCACTTCCGTGTTGCGTTTCGCTTCGTGGTTTGTCACTGTAGCTGATTCTGGTATTTTACGCTTTCTATTTGATTTTCCATGCAGCTTGGTTTCACAATATCAGTAGGACTGATTTTCACATAGATTCTTAGGAAATCTATTCAAGTTTCCATGTGCATCGAAATTTGCCTTTGTTTGGTGTGACTAGCACTGATGAATCACTCGAGACATTCCGCATCTACTCCACTTCCTTTTTGGGAAGACTCACTGCCACCTTGTCTCGGCAGCCCGGCTCTTCAAGTCTTCTGCCGAGATCCCGAACACCATGAGGCAAACAAGCACAAGCACAACAAACAAGCATGACACTGCGCCTCTTGCTTCCGTCCTTCCAACTCGCTAACACCTTTGCTTCTTCCTGCCCCACTGTGCACCATTGACTTTTGGCCCAAATGTCGATATCGACTGCCCGCGCACTTTCTCATGCCCTATTACGAATACTTATGTAATAAGTGATCGTTCTTTTTATAAATCGAAGGCAGCTTTGATACCAGGTGCATTTACTTGTCCCTGTTTTCCAACAACAGAAATTAGTGGCTGTGTTGAAGGGGCTCTTAGTTAAAAAGACTACATTTTTGTGATACATTTAGTGGCAGTGCCCCGCGATAAATTTGCCAAGTAATGGGAGAACTTTAAAGTTGCAGAATTATGGCAATATGCATTGTGCATGGATGATATTAGGATGGCAAGGGCTCCGCATTGAGCACTCACCGAATGTCTAGGGCATCAAACCGTCCGTAAAATTACGGAAACTGCGGGCTGTAAAAACGGTTACAGCCCCGTACCATCAGCGAGGTTGGTTCAACCTTCAACGGCACGGTGACGGTACGGGTGAAGCCGTTTACGGGTCCCCATAACCGGCCATTTATGCGTAAAAGACGGGCTCAAAACATCAAAATTGAGCATGCCGATGATACCGAGAGCCCGCCCACAGCGGCAACTCATTGCCGAGCATGACCTATCAGTGATCTCGAGACCGGGCCGGGATTAACATCCAACTATTTTGATCAAGATGTCAACACATTTCTGCTTCTCGCAACCGTTTTGCATTGGATGCTAACAGCACTTCCTTCCGTATTTCTCACAAGCTTTGCAAGGCCAAAACAAGGTGAATTTGGGCTGAACTCACACTTAGCTTGCCAAGACCGTGAATACGGCGTAAACTGACATTACGCACGGGACCCGTCCCATTTCGCTCATGAGCTTGTACCTTGACGGACGGCTGCACCCGACGCCGTATTTCTTACGCCCCGTGGGCGTCAAACAGACGGTTTGATGCCCTACGAATGTCTTTGGAAGGACGCATTCAGACTCGGAAGTTGCCGTGATGGATAATCGGCATCGATGTTGAGAAAAAATGTGGGCACAGTGGGACTGGGTTTTACGCAAGGTGTGATTTTCTAAGTCAAAATTGACCATTGACAAGAATGACTTTTGCCAGTAACCATATGAAGTTTGATTAAACAATCTGCGTCTCAACAGAAAATCAGGTTTGATCCTTGATTGTTTAGTCATATGAAAGGGGACAGAGAAGGCCAGGGGCATTGGTGAGGTACAGAGGTTCTGTTTAATCAAGGGTTGTTAATCATGGATAATTACGGTTCATGTTCAAACATAAACATAAACATGAACAAAAACAGTGTTCACCAAGGCTCAAAGGCTCAAAGGTGAAAATGTGCCAACCATGGGACTCGAACGAGTGACCTCTCCAAAACTGAGGAAAGCGGAGAGAAAGCACCATAACCACTAGGCCATCCAACCACTGCAAACTGCCTACCAGCCTGGAATAAACCAGGTACTAATTAACATTTTGGACTTAGACTTTTTGCAACCAACTTACAACACAGACAAGAACTTTTTTGCTCTCCACTTAATAACACTGGTACATCCAAATAAGTCCTGGGAGGATCATTGAGATCTTCATTTCACTGATGCAATTTCACTGTGATAAACTTATAGGTTAGAAAACAAATATTGGTCTCACAGTATTCAAAGTGTAGGAATTTGGACAATGATACAATTTAAACAATGCTCTAAAGGACAGGGACCTGGAGGATTCAAGAAACTGCAGGAGCCCTTTGGGTTAAACACATTGCCCACTGTGCACAAACTGTTCATAGCTTTACTTTCATTACAAGTGGAGTATTCAAAGTGCAGGAACTTTAATTTTCTGCTCACTAGTAATACTGGTATGTTCAAATATTCAATAAGTTCTTGAGAAGATCATCATTAGATGTTAATACAGTGTGCAGACTTTCCTGTGCCTTGCTTCAGGAGATCCTGGACCCAGGATGGGTTCTTGTCCCCTCCTTGATAGAAAATCTCATGTTTTGCTTTTCACAACATTGACACACCAACCAACCGGCCAAGTGTGAGCAAACCTAAAACAGGTGAGCGCAAGGAAAGATGGTGGAGATTATAAGTGTGAAGTGTACAATCAAGCCTGGCTCCGTGACAGGTAACCATGCAGTCAAGTAGTAGGTGTAACTGATGAGCAGAGTGCAAGAGCGAGTGCGGGGGGCGAGAGCGAGAGCGAGAGCGAGAGCGAGAGCGAAGCAAAGACTTATTGAGGGACTTTGGGGGGAATCCAAGTGTCGTATATTGCAGCATGGATCATAACTTATACAGAAAACTAGGGGAGTACTAAGACAGGAAGTTGGAAGGTAAATGAAACCTATTACAGATCGGGGGAGCAGAGAGTTCAAGAAATATAAACAGAAGAGGATAGAGAGGATGAAATCGAGAAAAGTGGGCAAATGCACTCGATAAATTGAGGCAAGGCAGTTCTGGGGGGTTGAATTGAGGGTCGGAGCAAGGGGAGATATAATACAAATACTTGTCGGAAATGTATAAATGGAGTGGGAGCAAGGTGGGAGGATACACAAGAAGGCAAGATTAAGTTAATATGCAATCTGGAGTTTGATTGGGCAGTAATGTAAATTGAGTGGCAGAAAGAAGGGAGCAAACATGGAAAGGTAAGATTAAAGTTGAAGTGAAGAAAGATAAATTATTGGCAGTGCTTGTTGATTTGAGATTGCATTGAGATGCGATCTGAAAGCCGACTTTACGGGTTTTAGCACACTACCATGCTTGTCATCTCCTCCAGACTGAAAAAGTGACCGTCCTCAGTCACTAGCCAGCAACGAGAACTTGACTCCAAAATTTTGTGGAAGATGAAAGGGCTCAGTAAATCATCATAGCTCGAACTCTGACGAGCTGCGCAACCATTGGCGAACATGTATGCAGCTTGTGAAGGATTGAAAAATGGTGTGAGCTCCTCCCGACTGAAATTCTGACAGTATGAGCCTAGGACTTGTTGTCCAAGGGTTGGGGATGCTGGTGAGCTCAAATTTGAGCTCCTCAGGATCGGCCAAGGTGGACTGCTCAAGCTCACGAAGGTGTTCCGTGTCGATATCAATAAAATCATGGAGTGGAGGGAGGGGAATGGAAATGCGAGCAAGATAAGGTATGATGCGGTAAGCTGCGATAGGCCTGTGGAATTACTGATCCGTCGGGTTTACAGAGAATACATGCGCCCTCCTAGATTGCGGGAAATGACAATGAGGGGGCCGTGTTTCACATGAGGACGAGATTCCCTCGTTTGAAATCATACTCGCAAATTGTGGATGTGTGCTTATGTTCAAACGGAGTGCTGCACACAACCGTGCTTCATACATGCCAGAATGGAGCTGTGATAGCTGCTCCCGGCATTTCTGTAGCGCGATGGCACGGTGGGCGATGAGCTCGGTGGTGGATAGGACAGATTTGGGAGGAGGAAGAAGATATGTCATTTCTGATATGTCGAGAGGGAGGAGTGGATGAGTGCTCGTAATGGCAAAGTAGGGTGAGCAACCCATTCTCCTCTGGACCGTAATGCGATCTGACCAAAATACAGAATATGTTGCAGTGTGCCAGCGACTCTGGTCGCCATCAATAGCCTGAATAGGCTCTTGCGGACATCAAAATGCGGGTGTCATAACCTTGTGCCAGAATTCATCAGTCCACTCCACTGTCAAAATTCACTGCCTTAATTTTATCTGCCACTCCCTTCTGGCTCATACTCGGTTCCCATACTCACAGCATGACAGATGTGCAAGGAGTGCGATCTGCCACACGAGAGATTGAGTAGACCAAACACAAGGTGACTGTTTTAAAGTGTAGGACTCACCCCAAAGCAAGATAAATACCACAGCGGTTTATATACTAGGAGGGGGTGGTTCCAATAATCATCCAATCAAGTATCGGGCTGCCACAAGTAGAAACAGAGTTGAAGGAGTGTTGAACACAATGAATGGTGAGAATGGACACTAGAGACCAAAAATAATGTAGTGAGTGATGAAAATATTACATTCACATGTCCCTCTTGGTCTTCCATGCTAGCCTTTGTCCACATCCACATTTAGTCTTCGCCTTCACCCATCTTAAATGTACTAGATCGGATTTTGGGATCCATTGGACTGACTCATACACCTGCACTTATACCTCCATTGCTTAGACTCAGAGCCAGTGTGTCAGGCACTATGTACACATAGGCTAGTTGTATTTCAGACAACCTGAGCTGATATCTGAAATACCTCATGTATTAAGCAGATGGGTCATATCAGTATGCACCTGTTTATATTCACATGCCACTGCTGCACAATTTTCAGATACCCTCTGCCACTTTCCAGCTTTCCAAGGCTTTTTCACTAGTCAAACAGCATTTTTCAGTATCACTCTGTAGACTCAACTTTCTGGCTCAGTTCAAACTGCATTTCAACCAGAGAAGTCACCTTGAGACATTACCTTTCTCACCAGTTCCGCAATTCTAAACCTTTGTTAGGCTGTGTGCCATGATGCACCTTCATGCAACTTCCACATCATTGGTTCTGCCCTCAAAAGCCAACTCAAAAGAGACTGCCTAATTTTGCTCCTCTTTCTCCCTCACCCATTCCCTACCACAAAGTTCTGCAGTTCCAAAAGCCAAGGCCAAGGATCAACTCAAAGCCACCTGGCAGACATCAAGATCAACCTGGACTAAATATGCAAGACCTGTAGGACTTGAGGTTGATTTGTGCTACTTGATTTTTCCATCCTTTTCAAACTGGTGCCAACACAATCAAGGCTGGACAAGTGCTTTGGCCTCTGAGTCTGGGATCTTAGTATTCCCTTTTCTCTTTGAATTTGATTATGTACCCCTCAATTCAATCAGACTTTGTCTGAGGGACTTGTGCAGTGGTTTCAGCACCTTAGAAGTCAAAGCTAAGGTAAGCTATTCACCTTCCTCTTTGTTGTGTATTGGAACCGATTCACTCTCAAGTCGACGGAGTTGAATACATTGATTGCTTTCTGCATGCTGGTTGGATGGTGCTTGTCTGCCATGCTGCACAATATACTGTAGTATTACGTTCAATTTGTATAGTCACGTGTCACACGGCCAAAAATCTACGAAAATTTTCGTAAGTCACTGCGTCCCAGAGCCACTTTTGGCCTTAGCCGAGATAGCCGAGATTAGCCGAGCGCTACCGGCAGAACAATTGCCTAAACGGGCTCGACTATGAAAGGGTCCGGTTGTCACACCGAAAAAGCCAAAAAAGGCCTTACAAATTGAACGTAATACTACAGTAGCCATATGGGGATCCAGCTTCAGATGGACAGAAGGCTCAATTTCATAAAAAGGGGTGATATAACATTTTTTTTTTCTTCTGTTCCCCATTTTTGCAAGCCAGAGCAGAGCAATAGCATATCTTGCTTATAGTATGGAATTGTGTTTTATGTGAACCAAAACTAAGCCAATTCAGATGGTTTTCATTTAAGTTGAATATTTTCCTAATCTGATATTCTGCTTCAGAATTATATCTGGTGCATGCACTGAACTGGCATCTGATTCAGCTCGGCATTCCCTAATTCAATCCTTTTGGTTTGAAATGGCACCTCAAGTACACCAAAACTTAACAGAGAAGTCCACACTCAGGGAACAGGAATCTAGCAGTGTTTGGTAGATAATGGTGCTATCAGACAATGGGAAGGAGCTAGAGAGTGGGCAGAATTTGAGAAAAGTTACTGTTCACAGCATGTCATGCTGTAGCATAGTATAGAGATTGAACACAATCTGGTAAGGCCCACAACAGCTTTTGGAGTGCTGTTCAGATCACAGTTGCACTCTCCTACCCAACAAAATTCTTGGGAACTGTGTGATGATCAGCAATCAATTGTCACAGGGAGGCTCCACTATGAACAGTTTGTGCACAGTGGGCAATGTGTTTAACCCAAAGGGCTCCTGCAGTTTCTTGAATCCTCCAGGTCCCTGTCCTTTAGAGCATTGTTTAAATTGTATCATTGTCCAAATTCCTACACTTTGAATACTGTGAGACCAATATTTGTTTTCTAACCTATAAGTTTATCACAGTGAAATTGCATCAGTGAAATGAAGATCTCAATGATCCTCCCAGGACTTATTTGGATGTACCAGTGTTATTAAGTGGAGAGCAAAAAAGTTCTTGTCCTGTGTTGTAAGTTGGTTGCAAAAAGTCTAAGTCCAAAATGTTAATTAGTACCTGGTTTATTCCAGGCTGGTAGGCAGTTTGCAGTGGTTGGGATGGCCTAGTGGTTATGGTGCTTTCTCTCCGCTTTCCTCAGTTTTGGAGAGGTCACTCGTTCGAGTCCCATGGTTGGCACATTTTCACCTTTGAGCCTTTGAGCCTTGGTGAACACTGTTTTTTGTTCATGTTTATGTTTATGTTTGAACATGAACCGTAATTATCCATGATTAACAACCCTTGATTAAACAGAACCTCTGTACCTCACCAATGCCCCTGGCCTTCTCTGTCCCCTTTCATATGACTAAACAATCAAGGATCAAACCTGATTTTCCATTGAGACACAGATTGTTTAATCAAACTTCATATAGATTCTTACTTTTGTCCGAGAGACTACAAGCTCCTGGCTGAGCAATCCACACCGAGGTATAAACTGTCGGTTCAGTCTCGGCTTGATTTTCGAATGGAATCTCAGGCTAGGCACCTGGAAATATGTATATGGGCACTCTGGATGTATCCGACCATGCTTACTTTGGTTTCTTGAATTTTCTGGTGCCTCTGTGCTAAATGGTAAGCCAACTGCAAGAAATAATTGCTTGATGAATACTGGCATGTTTTTCGGGTGCCTCATTCAAACAGACGTAGCCACACTTCCTTTGCCATCTCTAATATGGGCTCAAGAAAGATTGAGGGAAGTTGAACTCATTGTGCGGGCACAGTTCACTTCCCTCTCCCACACATCTGACATTCTATTCTTGTATGTGCTTCATTGTTTCTGTCATGCTGAAAAAAATCGCTGATACGTATTGAAGCCCTGGAATGCAGTGTACATGGCCCCCGCATTATTCTTACCATTGTTGTTGGGATGCTTGCCTGACTCAAGGTGTCAAATGTTGATGTTCTGTACAAGCATGCGCATCATGGGAAAACTCAAATTTGACATGCATCCAGTGTTTTTTTACCCCGCGAGGACGATGGTCACACTCCTGAGGGTAGTCGCGATGTGGATCTGCCGGTGTGAGCATGCCAATTCAGAAAGTCTGTTCTGATGTTTTATTGGTGACCCCTATAGACTCAGTTACAGCCTCACAGTGGACCTGCAATTTTTTTGCTTTGAATGAGCAGCCATTTACATGACTACAGGCTTCAGTGTCGTTGTTCGTTGTCGTGCAAGTTCCTACGAAGGCTGTGCATCTTGTTTGGGTGTGCTTTGATCCCCGTAAATTGCCGCCGTTACTTGTACATGCTTGAACTCGGACTGGCATCCCAAACATCCAATAAATTCCTCCTCAGACTTCTATCGTGGTTCACACCTCATTGCTTCACTTTCTCTTAGGCCTTCTCCACACTCTCATCTATTTTGTGATCGTTGTAACCACCCGGCCCGGGTTCCGGTTTTCGACTCGACAAAGGGGCGACCACCGCATCAGACCACCCCTTTCGCATCTTGACCAACTACCACTACCATGCGACTCCTCTACCTACTCTGGACTGGCTTTTTCTCCTTTGCATTCCTCCTTGCTGCTCTCAAGAGACATGATATCCCGAGCTCGGGCATGTTGAGTGCCTCCTGTCTCGTTACCATGGACGATGCCCTTGCAGGTGTTCCTGCTGCAGGTTCCCCTGCTGCCGACGTCGTTGGTCGAATAGACTTGCATTTATTAATGCCGAATAAAGACTCTGCTGCCGACTTTGTCGGTCGAATAAACCTGCATTTTTTGATGCCGAATAAAGACTGTGATATCGCATGGCTTCATGCCGAAGCCTTTGCCGAGATGTTGCTACTTGCACGAAAATCTGAACGAATATGGGCTGCTGCAAAGCCATTGCTTTACTGGACTCACCTGGGGTTGCTGAATATTCAATGTTTTCTGGTCTTGATCTATAGCTCTGGAACGAGCTCTTCTCCCAAAACTAGGTGTGCTCGATTGCACGGACAGCTTCGGCGCTACGTAATGCTGAAACACGATTATCGAGCCTTGCCGCTATATCATTTTGTGAGTGACTCACAATTTAAGTTATGTGCCTGTGCAATCTGGCATTTTGGCCCCCCCAGATACATCATTGTTCGTGCGAAAAGTATTGTGCTCCTTGTGCTACTCCTATTCGGTTTATTTTGCCGTGCCTCCCGCATTGAGAAGATTAATTATTCATGCAAGCACTTCGGAGGTGGGAAACAGTCTCGCTGGTCTGTCACCGATATCATGCCCTATCACTTGGGCGACCGTCCACCATGGTCAGACGACGGTGAGATGTTATATGTCACCCACGGTTCTGCGGATAAACTTCTTGATCAATTCTCCCATGATCCGGACAAGATTCTATGCCGTGTACCACTTCGCATGCTCGTTCCGAAGTTGACCAAGCCAAATTTGAAAGAAGTATCGTCTTTCTACGGTATTTCGATCCCCAAACGGCGCACCACCGATGAAATCAAGGACATACCTCGTATATTAAGCAGATGCCTCGTATCAGTATGCACCTGTTTGTACTGCCGAAATTACTCCAATCGTTGTCTCAGCTGACCATCTGTATCAAAATTTAACTTAGACGCCCCGGCGCTTTGCTATTACAAGTCAGATTGTTTGTGTTTTGTCTGTTCCTCAAGCACCCGGTGTTCCAGCCGCTCCATGGCACGCCCACAATGGCAGGTTCCTTTCCATTCGTCTTCCGAGTCCTCCCGATACATCAAACATTCACTTCGCCGATCACCCGCTCAACACCCGTTCAAAAGGCTAGGTTCCACTGGGCGTCTTCTTGCTTCTCCACTCCCATCATCTCTCTCCTGCTTATCGCGCTGTTTGTCCCATTTTCCATCCTTCAGCTTCCTCCGCCCAGCGAAGCGCGCTCGGTTCAGTGTAGCATGCACCCAAATCGCCGTTTTCGTGGCCATGCCTGCGCGCACTGGGAACGGGGTAAATAATGACCTGCATTTCACTCCCACTCCATCTTTCCTTCCATTCTTCAATACAGAGCTGAGGTATTCGAGATGGATCTATATACTTCTCGCCCTACGCCCGGAGACTGATCGGCTTCCCTCTTTCTTAGATCACATCTGATTTTTCTTCCTTTCTTTTTAGATTTGCGGCTGGGGCCGACACGTCCGGCCTGATTGCTGCCCATCTCACCCGTCGACGCCGCTTATCGAGGCGTATGTTCCCAGGGGTTTCTTCAACTCCGAATACCATCCTCGGTGAGTCTCCGCTGCATGCACTATCATCCCACCGAGAGCTTTGAATCAGTTCTCTTCCTTGGCAGCAAAACATCTGCCGAATCGACCCCTTTTCGGTTCAAGTAAGTAGACCAAATCTTGCACCGTGATTTGCGTGACGTTACCATGGTCGTCGCATCGTCCAATTGGAGGTACGCCCGGTCTGCCCAATATACTCCGATGTCAATTTCACGCAGGTTAACAGGGAGTACTCAACCGTGTTTTCAGACTGTTAAGACTTTTATTCTTTGGATTTTCGCCCACATGTAAGTCTAGCGAATGCTTCGGAAATCTCATGAAGTGTTTCTCATTCTATCAAGGCTCATCCGTTGGAGGATAGCGCATATTTGTCGCCAGACCAGTGACGCATTTTAGGGTGCAATTCCTTGAGGACATCAGCGTATCCTTTTGTTCGACTGCAGCTACGTGTTTCAAGGTCAACGTTCATTGTTTTCGCCCCACTGGCATCTTGACGATGTACTGACGCTCCATTTATCCAAGAAGTTTTAGTTCTCTGCGCAGACGAAAATGAGTCTGCATTCGGTGAGGATTGAACTTGAACTAAACTGCATCTGCTGAATTCGCCTTCCAGGTGGTGCCTGTCTATACGATGGCCATTTCTAGCGAGCGTGTGGTACAGGTACCTATCTAATCTTCCGCCCCATTTTACTGACGCAGCGCGCAAACTATAGCTCGCTTATCCTACGTTCTGGCAAGCATATACACTACTCCACCATCTCAAGTTCGACCCCTTCCGATCCGATTGGTGCACTCATGCGTAATACCATCTCAGATGCAGAGCACACTTCTGACATGTTTCGTTTTCTTTGAAGTCGCAGAATTCTGCTTATCTCAAGGTACGTCCCATCTGTACAATTCATTTAGCGCCTCACTGACGCGATCAACATTCCTAACCCCCCCCCCCACGGTATATTAGTCGAATGGCGCGACATTGGAGAACGCCCGCACTACCGTTACAACTTTAATTCGATGTTGGGCCTATTTGTCACACTGACGCGATTTCATTTCCTAGCACAGCATCATATCCTTTACGTTCACCGGTGCTGGCTAGCCTGAAGCAATGTAATTTGATTTACCGGTGCGTTTCTCGCTTTCCTCCTGTAATCCCGCTCTATTTCGTCGCTCGACTCGCCGTACATTCCATTACAATTGAAATACGGCTCGGCGGCGGATGTTTCCGGACCCTCGAATAAATTGATCTGCTGTACTCCGGGATACTTCCTGAAACCGGCGTTCCTGAGCGGGACCGTGCCGTATAGTACTACCTACCTAGTCCCTCATTCAACATCCCACTGAATCTCCGGCCCTGCAAATGGGCTCTAGGGTCGCAACTGTAGAATTACAATTTCTTGGGATGTCCAGTATAAGTCTAGTACATCTATCGGATGTTGTCTTTCCTTTTGCAGAATTATATATTCATTTTCACCAACTGCTGTCACCATCCATGCCGGAGCGAAGCGAAGGCATGTCTTGTTCTGTCTAATCATGTCTGTGGTTGTAAATGTACTGAATCTGTGAGTGTGTTCAAAACACTTCCAACGAATGCCGAGGTTCTTGAAAAAAGGCGAACGCGAAAGCAGGTCCTACGAGATGATAAACGGGCTCAAAAGCGAGGCCGGGTCAGTGATGCACTACAATTTAAAAGGAAAGCAATCAAGGCCAAGAAATCTCTCAAGGTTTCCAACAAGGCCGTAAAGGATTATGTGTTCCCTCCGGATCCTACCTCTGAATCAGACGAGCATAGAATAATTTCGGAGATGTGCAAGGCTGTGAATCCTGCAAACTTTGAGGAGGCTGGTTGTGCCATCTGTGGACTGCTGCTTCCTTTCACCCAGCTCACACCGAAAGTCGAACTTGAGTTGAACTATGATGTGTTGAAAGTCCCTGGTGTGACTCGCAAAGAGCGGAAGTATAGTGATGACCCGATTGAAGAGGTTGAAGGGCCCATTATGGCGGAGGAATGTGATCATGTGTGTGCTGATTGCGAAGCTCGGTTGCTAAAAAATATCAAGCCCTTACGGAGTCTGGCCAATCACTTATGGGTGGGCAAGGTACCGTGGCAGCTCAAGGACTTATCCTATGCAGAAAAAATGCTGGTGGCTAAAGTTCGTCACAACAGATGTGTGATCCGTGTGGCCTCAGGCCGGGGCAAGTTGAGTGCCAACGCAATCATGTTCGCCAACCCTACAGTCAAAGTATACAACATTCTACCCCCAACAAAAGATGAGCTCAGTGAAGTATTAGCCTTTGTATTTCTCGGACCCACAAAACCCACAGACGATGAGTTTAAGCGAACACCAATGCTGGTACGTAGGGAGAGAGTCAAGACAGCACTTGATTGGTTGAAATTGAACCATTCCGATTATGCAACTCTCGAAATATCACTGGAAAATTTGGCAGACCTCCCCGAAAATGGTATACCATGTGGTGTTGAATGGAAACAGACCGAAGATGGTGAGAGTACAAAAGTACCCGAGCAATTGAGTGTACATGATGACAGTGAAGAGGAAGGAACTACTTCTGGTCCGTGTACATTTGCTGTGCATGGTCTGAGTGGGGAAGTGTATAACAACATGAAGATTGATGCACTTAAAGCCAAGGCACTGAACCATTTAGCAAATGGCGGTCAGGTCCTGGGTGTCGGTCATGCCGAGAAGCCCGAGGAAACGTGGAATAATGTTCAGCTGTATCCACAGATGTTCCCGTGGCTCTTTCCCTATGGACTCGGTGGGATCGGACACCCAGCACACAAAAAACGGCTGAGTGAGGCCAAGCATAAGCACCACTTGCTCATGTATCACGACAAGAGGTTTCAAACTGATCTGTATTTTCCCATGGTTGCGTTCAATGACCTGCAAATTAAATCAGGTGTTACAGGAAGCCATCTGCTAGCAAAACGCAAAAACTTTGGAAATATTGTTGAGCAGCTTAGAGCTATCGAGCCAGCAGTTTTAACTGACCTTGCTCAGAGATTGGAGGCAGGTGATCATGTTGTGCCAGAAAATGAGGCAGAAAATACTTGTTTTGATCTTCTGAAGGATTTGGACCACGTCGGAGGTCATGTTCAAGGTTCAATGACTTCCAAAAAATACATGAGAAATGAGGTGTGGTCACTTATCGCATTCAAAGGCGCACCTAGCTGGTTTATCACATTTTCGCCTGTGGATAATAATCATCCGCTCTGTTTGTACTTTGCAGATGATAAAATCTACTTCACACCCAAAATTCGCAATTCCGATGAACGGATGAGGCTAATTGCACAGAACCCTGTTGCAGCTGCTAGATTTTTTGATCATATGACACGGGCATTCATAGAACATGTCCTTTGTGTTGACTCTAATGATCCTGGGCTTTACGGGCACACTGATAGCTATTACGGTACCGTTGAGCAGCAAGCTCGTCTCACTTTACACATGCACATGTTGATATGGGTCAAGGGAGCCATGTCGCCAAAAGAAATCAGACAGAAGATGGTGTCGGAAGATGGTGAGTTTCAGAAGGCAATGATTGCATATTTAGAGGCAGCACATGTGGGCGAGTTTCTGACCGGAACCATGGCAGAAGTGAGAGCTAAAGTGCCTTACCTACCCAAACGGCGCCAGGGAATGCATGACATAATTGCCGATGACTCTGCACCCTCGACGCCTGCCGGTTACACAGATCCGACCCAAACTGTCCCAGAAGCCCCACCCCCTCTTTGTGATGACTGGGCTGACTGTGAAAACCTGGATTGCAATGACTGTGAAAGTTCATCGCGGTGGCGGGATCAATACAGAGAAGCAGTGGATGACTTGATATTATGTTCAAATGTTCATGATTGCAGACGTCCATTCACAGGGACTGACCTGTCGAAGCCACTACAGCCTGGGGCACGGATAAGACAAGAGGTCCGAGGATGTCTTCGCAAGGATGGGACTTGCTGATCTCGCTTCCCCCGTGACATATTTATGCAAACCGAAGTAGATCCTGCTGATGGGTATATTTATATGAGAAAACGAGGAGGCTATGATCAACACTGTGACGCCAGTGGTCACTTACACCTTGCGATGCAATACCGATGTTTACCAGTCTTTTATCTGGCACATCCATCAAGGCTGTTGTGACCTACATCTCCGACTACATCACGAAACGGAGCTTAAAAAATTACCACATGTTCAATACTGTGAAGAATGTTATTAATCAGCAAACCGATAGTCTGGGGAGGCTCTGCAACGTCGAGGAAAAACACGAGAAAACTTGTCATGCAAATGGTCAATTCACTTACATCCAAACTTCAGATTGGAAGCCCCATGGCGTCTCTCTATCTTCTTGAGAACCCTGATCACTACACAAATTTGAGTTTCAAAGTATTTTGGTGGAAGAGCTATGTTTCCGAGGTTGCAAAATCCTGGCATAAAAAATCTGTTGCTGAACCTAAGATTTGCAAATCAATCGATTTGGATGAATCATATGACAGCGACGACGAGAGTGGCGGAAATGACCAACTTGTCTTGCTTCGTGCTGAAGGGGAATATGTGGGTGCAACCAATGTTGATGATTATATCCATCGACCTTCGAGTTTTGAGAGTACATCACTCTATGAGTTCTTCCAGATGACCAGCCGGAAAAAAAGAACTGAAAAACAGAAGCGGGACTTCATCACCAGCCTTGGAGAGGAACCATCTGAACGAGTAACTTTTGAATTGGCCACTGAACCGACTCCTGATGATGATGACTGGCTAGACAATGACTTGGAAGAAGTTGCCCGGGACGAAGTCGTTGGAGACAAGTCTGATGCAGTATCTATGCATCCCTTCCAGCCTGGACACGAGCTATACAAAACACACTATATCCGATGTGATAGACGGGATCTTGAAATGTTGCCCCAAATTTTGTTGGAGGGGCTTTACCGCGCATGGATCAAGGAGACCGTGAGTATTACTGTATGACAATGTTGACTCTGTTCAAACCCTGGCGATCCGGAAATGACTTGAAAGCGGAAATAGACAACTGGGATGAAACATTTCGAGATTATAGATTTTCTCCAAAGGCATTGCAAAAAATGAAGTACTTCAATATCAAATATGAATGCAACGATGCCCGCGATGATTATTCTTCCCTAGACAAGAAATCACAGAAAGCAATGCCTCCATTCTCTAGATACATGGTTGACAATGAACATGACAATTTCGACAGCAATGATTATGAAGACTATGGAGAAGATGCTGACTTTGCCTCCCCTGAGGGACCGAGCAAGGGACGAAAATGGCTTGCAATGGAGGAGAAAATGTCCGAGGCTCAAAAAGTCATGCAACGAGCGGGATGGACTCAACGAAAGCCCATTTTCGGTCTGGACCTTACCCGCTTCTTTCCTGATTTAAAATTGAAAGGTTCGCAATGGAAAACTAAATTGAGTCTGGCGAAAGATGCTGCACTGGAGGCGAAGGTGAAGAATGCACCAGAAGGTGTGAAGAGCAAGAGAAATATTAAAGAACCAGGCTCCACCGGCCAGGTGCTGCTCTTGGACTCGTTTTACTTCACCAAGTATTTCAAAGCAAAAGAGAAAAAGGCCATGAGGGTTGTTGACTCAGTGGTAACGGACTTTAAGCTCAATGTGGAGCAGGAAAGAGCATTTAGACTGGTAGCGAATCATGCGATTGCTGAGGACCCCGATCAGCTAAAAATGCATCTTGGTGGAGTTGGGGGCACCGGGAAATCCCAAGTGATCAGAGCGTTGATATTGTTCTTTGAGAGACGGGGAGAGGCACATCGGTTCCTAGTTCTTGCACCCACCGGAACTGCAGCAGCCCTCTTAGGGGGTTTATACTTACCACTCCGTGTTGGGCATTGTGGACAAAATTTCTGGAGAGCGGAATGAGAGTGCACATATCAATAAAGTTCGACAACGGTTGCGGGGTGTGGAATACATCTTTCTTGACGAAGTTTCCATGATTTCATGCAGTCATTTGTATAAAATTAGTGCGAAGCTTGCGAAAGCCTTGGATGTCCACGATGAACCATTTGGAGGAATGAACATGTGCTTTGCTGGAGATTTTGCCCAACTACCACCGGTAGCAAGTCTGCCACTTTTCAGTGGAAGTGCAACAGTAGCTCCTCTGATTGCTGCGGGAATGATTGCAACCCAACAAGAGAACACCATAGGTAAAATCATTTGGCAAATGGTGGATACTGTTGTAATCCTGAAGCAAAATATGAGGCAAACGAACATGTCAGTCGAGGACATTAAGTTCAGGAGTGCATTGTCAAACATGCGTTATGGAGTGTGTACTCCGGATGATATAGATTTTTTGAGAACCCGGCAAATAAGCAAAAGGCCGGGCCATCCTTCATTTGAAGACCCACGGTTCCAAAATGTTTCTCTGATCACAGCATGGAACTCCCAGAAAGATCAGGTCAATGAAATGGGTTGTGTTAAATTTGCCGAGGAGACTGGCCAGCAACTTACTTGTTTCTACGCTGAGGATACCCTTGCCGAGAACACCGGAACCAATGAGCGGGCATCTCGGACTGATAAGAAGAAAAATGTTGTACCTGCAAGAAAAGCATTGACAGAGCGGCAAAAGATAAACTTGTGGGAAGCCCCAGCTTGTATGAGTGACAATATTCCTGGACATTTGCGCCTGTGTGTGGGTCTGCCAGTCATGATACGAAACAACGAAGCAACTGAGCTCTGTATCACCAAGGGACAAGAGGCGACAGTCGTGGGTTGGCAGGAGGCAAAAGGCTCTTCAAAGCAAACCATCCTTGACACTTTATTTGTCAAATTAACGAACCCTCCGAAGACCATACAAATTCCGGGCTTACCCGAAAACGTCGTTGCCCTAGCAAAGAACCCGACGAAGATATGGGCCTCTTTGCCGGATGACATGACTGTTAATATCTCCCGCCAACAGGTGCCAGTACTTCCTAATTTTGCTATGACAGACTATTCATCTCAGGGGAAAACTCGACCATTGAATGTTTGTGACCTCACCAATTGTAAAACTCACTATTCCTACTATACATCACTCTCTCGAGGAACTTCTGCTGATGGAACTGTAATTCTTCGAGGATTTGACACAAGCTTGATCACGAGTGGAATATCAGGGTTTTTACGCCAGGAATTCCGAGAGTTGGAGTTATTGAACGAGATCACAAGGCTACGGTATGAAGGAAAACTGCCAGAAGAGGTGAGCGGTTCAGACCGCATCGAATTGTTACATTCGTATCAACAATACCGAGGTGGTGAATATGACCCAATGGACATACACACGGCAATCAAGTGGCGGAAGGGTGATGAACCACGCAGTCCAGGTAATGTGAAAAAATCACGATGGCAATTGGTCGGAAAGGATGTACCAAAACAGAAATCCAAAGCAACCACCGGTAACAAGAGAAAGCAGCCTGAAAAACCTAATCCACAGGTGAAGAGGGCAAAGAAGGACAATGAAATCGGACCGATGGCAACAAAATGGGACCCGGTGGATTATAGTTGCAGTTACGATGCCTTATTTGCACCATTATATGATGTGTGGCAGGTTCATACACCGAAATGGACGTAAAGATTCCAGAAATCCACCAGATATTTGGCCTGCCTAGCTGACGGATTCAACGACTATAAATCCAAAGCAAACACTCTCGAAAGTGCAAGGGACTGTGTTAGGTCTTTGCTCCACACAAAAAGTCCGGGGGATATTCCACAGGGTCAGGCACTGGTAGCTCTGGATATTCTTGCATCTGAAGTTTTTGGAAGTCATGACTGGGGAACTCGGACAACCAAGTGCGGACAATGTGATCATGTAGATGTCCAGGTGCCATGGTTCTCATCTCACCAAAGCATTACAAGGGCTCCTGATCTCAGATTGAGATATAAAAAGCACTATGCGATCTCTCACTGGTTGGCTGCGCAGAAAATTCGAAAAGCAAATTGGACATGTCCAGAATGTGGAAATGGTATGCTAGACATCATGGGCTTAGATGTTGTTCCCGACATGTTATTCCTGTCTCTTGACGACCCAAAAATTGTCCTGGACCCGGTGATACACCTAGTGGCAGGAGATATCAGACAGAGATATGCGCTCCGAGGAATAATTTATGCAGGGGGAAAACCATTTTACCTCAAGGATTATCAAAGAGAATGGGGCAATCTGGTATCATGATGGGATTGCCACAGGACGAAAGTGTCAATATGACGGACAATTACATAGCCTGCCACCAATGGCCGTAAATACATGCATCACAGATGATGTTACAAGAGATATAGTGGGTGTACTGTATGCCAAATCTGAGTATATTTGAGGCATCCAGACAGTCTTGTTGACTGCTTGTTTTATGTTAATGTTGGCAGTCATGTTGAAAGAGTGAGCACAGGCTCAGAATTGTTGAAATCACTGCCTACGGGAGACCAGCCGGCGTGGGGGTGGTATTTGGCAAAGAGGCACAAAAAAATCCATGAGATCATGCTGTAAAAGTCCTCAATTAATTACCTTTTGTGGTCATTTGCTTTCTATGGCCATCCACTGCAGGCTATGTGGAAAAGAGCACGTAAGGGTAAGCCCAGCCACTGGCGATCAGGCCGGCGATCAGTTCAACCGGGTGTATCCGAAGTCCTTCGTACGAAGGCTCGACACAGCCATGCACTATATTTTACCATCACGATCAGCATAAACAAATCAGCTAACCAATATCTTCACTTGTAATTTAATCTAGTGTTTTGCTGATGGTCAGTGCATCTAGGATGTCGGTGGTGAATATTGCTAGCTAAATATGCATTGCTTGGGTGGAGGGGTAAATATTCGTGAAATATAGCAAACACCATTACTGATTCAACAAAAAGACACAAAAATAAAATAAAATAAGTATGAGTACATGCCGTGCGAAGCATCGGCCTTCCCACCAAGTCTGTAAACGGCGAGTTTCGCTCAAGAAATTTGCAAGAAATGCACCAACGGTGGCGAGAACCATGGTCGCTACTTTCTCGCAGTGTGTAATTTCTTTCCCCTGAGTATCTCGCTGTTGCTGAAACTATCTTCCAGTGCTTCCATCCAAGTCACTTAACTCGCTGGCATTGGTTTGACAGAGCGTTGTCCCAGGAGCATCCGCCGCCTCAATTCTCCCTGGTCTCGCTCCAGCTACTGCACCCCCGCCCGAACGTCCACACTGCACTGATAGATCAGTATGCAGCAAGCCCGCAAACCAAGGATGCCCAAGCTCCATGTGTCAACCACACTGTCTGTCGCACCCACACCCAACTCCTTGCCGTGTTCATAGACCCAACCCCACCCGCTCCTTGCTGCATCAAACCTCTCCCGTACGCACTCCCACCCCCCGCCCGCACAACATCCAACACGAGGTCATTGCCAACTTGATTCTCTTCCTCTCCTTGTGTTAAGCAAACTCCAGTCGTTGTTGGGCTGCAATTAATTGGTCGTGCCACAAACCTCTCTTGCTTTCCATATCCACGCCTACCCACACCGTGTTCCCTGCACGCGATGGAACGCTTCCTGGGCTCATTCAAACTCGATACTACCGTCTCCAGTCCAGTTTCTTTCTCTACGGCTGCCACAGATGCTCCAACAACAAGTTCTTCATAATATATTATCTCCCTCATCGTGAACCCTATGGTCGATTCGTGGCCAATAAATGTCATTTTGCAGGATATTTTGACTGGTGATAATGATTTACGACTTCGCTGTCTGCCAAAATCCCTAATGCTGCTCAGGGCGGGGGGAGTTTATAACAATTAGTCCAAAAATACAGTGAGTACAGACGAGCTAAACATGATTTATGACCATGGTGACTGGTACTGCACGCCTACATTGAATATACGACTCCTTACTTTGTAATTGCCATGTAGGAAGCGGCATCACGGCTGTTCACGGCATGGGAACACTTTGCCGCTCCATGCCGCAATTAGCGTGGCGATACATGTCCAGATCGGGAAGTGGAGCGGATGCGGAATGTGAGCAACTCTGATGGATGATTCCACGACACTGCATTCCTGCGCAAAGTCGCCTGACTCAGATTTGGATTCTGAACATGACTCTCCACTGACTCTCCACCACTACGCGACGCACGCGGGGACCGAAGTCACGTCGATATAGATGGCCTTCGCGCAGCGGCGATTGCACACACCAAACTCTCCCCCCATATTCAGATGGCGACCGCGACATCCAGCTTCACCTGCAACACCTGCTCCGCAGTCTTTGAGACCAACGAGGTCCAACGCGCGCATATGCGTGAGCCCTGGCAGTGAGTTGCACCGTGCGCGTCCTCCAGTCCTGCAACTCACCCATGTTCACAGCCTCTACAACCTGAAGCGCCGGATGGTGTCGCTGCACTCCTGGAATTCCGCCGCATCAGTGACACCCAAATCGGGAAGTTTTTGCGGCAGGTTTCGGCAGCTTGGATCGTGCCGGATTTCGGCCCATACCTTTGGCAAACAGCACCATCGCCAGCGCGCCTCTTTCTTTCTGTCCTCCATCATCGCGCCCACACCCGCCATCCCATGTCCCTTTCCTATGCAGCCCTCGGTCGTCCGGCCCCATCCATCAACACTTCCTGCTTCCGTTGTCCTGTTGGTCGTGCGGGTATAAGGTTCTGCAGCTTCAGTACTCGCGTGACAGACGCGAATAATACCTGAAGGTGCGTCGTATCATTCTTTCTTGAGGCTCGCCAAGGCTGATTTCAATCTTCACCACTGGAGCTACTCTCATTTAGACGTCCCAGAAGACCGACGCCGCTGGCTTCACCTCCCTCCAGCCCCGCCTACTGTTCAGCGCTCCCTGCCACCCCGTCGACCAGGCCTGGATGGCTTCCCTGCTTCCACTCCCACCCTCGTCCCCACCACAGCCGACATCTCCCACCCGCCGCTCAAGTCCTTTATTCTCGTGCCGCCCAACATCGTCGCCTCATCCTTCGACATCCACGCTTCTTCGTCCCCTGCCCGCCACACAGGTCCTCTGCTCCCATACTACCCATCGTCACCACCACGCCCTTCAACATTACGCACTTCGTCGTCTCCTGCCCAACGCAAGCTCCACACAGGCCCTGCACCGAAGTTCTCGCACATCATCGACATTGACGATAGCTCGGGAGGATGAGCACATAGTAGCTGGACGCAAGCGCCTAGCGCTCAAACGCGAGCCTCCCACCCCTCCGGAAGTCATCGAGATCACCGACAGCTCAGATGACGAGCACGCAGCTGAACACGAGAACACGAGCGCTCGGTGCTCAGACGCAAACTCAATGCTTCACGCCCGCCCAAGTGCCCTCGACTCTTTATCTCACCTCCCCTCCAACCTCGTCTCCAGAATCCCCTCCCATTATCGATATTGTTTCTCGTCGCTTCTGATATGTATTATACATACATTATTACCTCGCCTTGTAGCCATTCCCCCTTAGATATGTTTATTTTCCACCGACAGCATGTATTCCAGTAGAATAGCAATACAGCTATGAAAGTCTTTCGGAAATATCGAGTGAAAGGAAAATCGATGCGCGTCTGCAGTTGCCTTTTTAGGCTGACTGCATCTTCTCTCCTGCTTCCTTGTGTGTCTTGGTCACTGCACGTCCCGCCCACCGCGACCATCGTACTCGCCTAGGAGGAAAGAGTTCTCAGCATGTCTCAAGGGCGATTCCGACTAAATTCTTCAATCACGCCGCTCGAAACACAAAGTCTGCTTGCAACAACACACGCTCCTGGTCTTTTCACGTTCCGTGCATTTGTGGACCCAACGCCCCCTGCTCCGCCTATCGGATCTCTTCAATACGACCTCGTGTCCAAAAAATACACGCTACGCTGGGAGTCTTGGCAAGAATTCAAAGTCTGGCGCGATGACGAGCAGAACAAGAAGGGGAATTCAGCTCAAGCGCGTCAAGGTCTATGAATACGCTAGCAGCTCACATTTTGATCAACAAGTTCGCTATGTATGTTCAAGGAAGGGAACAGGTGGTTTCAAGCCCTATACAAAGCTTCATCCCGAGTGGAATCAGAAGCGGAAATCCATGCGGACAGATTGCCAATGTGTCCTCCTCGTCAAGACCTACCCAGGGGTTTCTACTGTCCTCGGTAATTACAAGGACGAACACAACCACGCGCTTGGCAACGAGAACCTTCGCTTTACTCAAATCTCCAAGGAAACACGCGAGTACATTGCCGGCTTGCTTCGTCTCAAGGTTTCTCCCAATCATATTGTATGATTGCTTTGTGGATGCTATCTACTTTCTGCTCACACATGCGGTCCTTCAGCTTCAGCTTATCCACAATGGAGTCTATAATCAAGACGATCTTTTTGGATGCGACCAAGATGGAAAGACCAGTGCCGCAAGAAATGATTTTATTCAGCTCCGGGACATACGCCGCATCGAGAAAGCAATCGAGGCTGAATCTGTTCGGTTACATCCAGATGATGGACAATCCACCTTGCGCTGGGTCGAGAAACTACGTGCTGAGGACAAACTGCTCGGCTTCAAGGCCAAATCGGACTTCCCACCAGCTGGTTCTGGGCTCGATCCTGACGCCTTCGTGCTGATGCTTCAGACCAAATGGCAGAAGAAGAAGTTTGAGCAATATGGGGAACAACTTCTCTGTATCGACGCCACTCACAACACGACGGTTTACGAGAACCTCAATCTTACGACACTGCTTGTGAGAGATAACTGGGCCCACGGTACGATTCTTAATCACTGATATCGTCGTGATATATCAATTAAGTAACTCTGACAGGTATTCCGGTCGCATTCATGCTTGCATCGAGTGGTACCCAAGCGACAATCTCTTATTTTCTACGTCTAAACCGGCTACGCTCACCGCTCATCAAACCGCGCTACATAATCTCGGACTTTGACTGGGCGCAAATCCATGCCTGCATTGCCGAGTACGAGGCCTTTATCCTTCTGTGCTGGTGGCATGTCTTGCACGCGTGGCAACAACATTTCAAGATTTCCTCGCATCCGACCTATGGGAGCTTCTGAAGCAATGGATCCGTATCACTGATGAAGCGGAATTCGATATGATGTGGAACCGGATCAAGAGCAAAGCACCGCAGAGTTTTGTCGACTATCTGACGCAGTATTGGATGCCGGTGCACATCGTCCGCATGTGGTCTGCTGTCTACCGGAAAAATCGCAATATTTTTCAGGCATGCGACACGAACATGCTCATCGAAGCGTAAGCTCTGCTTGAGCTTTCAATGCGACCACTACTGATATCGGCACGCACTCTCAGATGGCATCATGTTCTGAGGGAAAGTTCCTACAGGGCAAGCGGAACAGACGCATGGACCACTTGATCAGCACACTTGTCAACGACGTCCTTCCATACTATGCCCTCAAGCAGCGACGGCAAGATCTCGGATTTGAAGGGATCAACATTGAGGTCAGAAAGCGCCAAGATATTCTCAAACGAAGTGAAGTGTATGTAGCAGCCGACATTGAGGTGCGTACATTATATCACAGATTTTAGGTTCACGAGCTGATGGAAAATTTCGCTACTGCAGCCAACCGAGGACGCAAAATATCTTGTTCGGTCCAAGTCCAACCCCTCACAGTCTTACCTGGTCGACATCTCAACATATACTTGCACCTGCCTCGACTTCCCCTTGATTTCCTTCTGCAAACACATCGCAGCAGTCCAAAGACTATTCAATGAAATTGTTGTAAGAGTTGAGACTTCAAAGGTGCGCCGAAGCTAGATAGTCAATAGCTCAGTCTTCGCGCACACAAAGGTAAGCGGAAGTCTAATGTATTCACCTAGATAGTCAATAGCTATGTAACGAGTCAGAAAGCGAGTAAGTAAGTAAGTATGAGAGTTGCTCACCTCAGTCTTCGCGCACACAAAGGTAAGCGGAAGTCTGAGGTGAGGCGACTCGAGCGAATATATAAGATTCTACGAGTGCCCGAATATAACTAAATGGATAATACAAGTACCTTAGTATGACCAAAAAGAAGAGAAATTGAATCTACGAGTTCACCGCTCCGTCCTCCCTGCAGGGAGCACTGCAACCGTGTTTGACTCCGTCTACCCTGCGGCAACGCAAGGTCCCCGTCTGTCCGCCAACACTCCCCCTCAAGCCGAGCGAAGCCCGAGGGCGGAGGCGAAGTGCTTGACTTTGGCAGACGGGAGCGCCTTGGTGAGCGTTGTCGGCAATCATGTCGTCAGTCGGACAATAGACGAGCCGAAGGGAACCCTGCTCGATGACCCAGCGGATAAAGTGGAATCGCACGTCGATGTGCTTGGTGCGAGCGTGGTACTGGTGGTCTTTAGCGAGCGCAATGGCGGACTGGTTGTCGTTTGAAAAGGATAGTGGGGTCGGAGATGGGTGTGAAGAGCTGCGCAAGCATTGAGCGCAACCAGAGCGCCTCCTTGGCAGCCTCCGTCGACGCGACGTACTCGCTCTCGGTCGTCGAGAGCGAGACCAAGCCTTGCTGCTTCGAGCTCCACGCAACCGCGCCGCCGTTGAGCATGAACGCGTAGCCCGTGAGGGCTTTGCGATCCTCTGCCATGCTGCCGTCGGCGTCTGCGTATCCAACCAACCGCGTGTCCGTGCTGCCGTAGCTCAGCCACAAGTCCCGCGTACCATTGAGGTAGCGGAAGATGCGCTTGACAGCGTCCCAGTGTGCAGCGCCGGGGTTTTTGGTGAACGGGAGACCGATTGGACCGCAAAGGAGATATCGGGGCGCGTTGCGATGGCGCAGTACATGAGAGAGCCCACCGCGGCGTCGTAGGGAATATCGCGCATGAGCGCGATCTCGCGCGTCGTGGTCGGGGACTGCATGGAGGTGAGGTGCGTCGTCGTCTCCATGGGGGTTGAAGCTGGCTTGAGTTCGTCGAGGCCATAGCGCCGCAAAAATCGAGTCGATATAGGCGCGCTGTGACAAATGAAGAGTGCGGGCCTCGCGGTCCCGCTTCACCTCGATCCCAAGCAACCAATGCAACTCACCGAGGTCCGAGACCTCTACATGCTTTCCCACACCCGCTTTGAACGCCACCACCGACTCCAATTTTTCCGCCGCAATCGTGCAGTCATCAACATGCACAACCACCACACACGGCACGGCCGTTCCTCTTCTCGAAAAACACGGCCTGGTCGGACTCGCAGCGATGAAAGCCAAGGGATTTGACGAGAATTTCGACAAGCTTCT